>CM067333.1:80640000-80965000 GCA_034376525.1 Nicotiana benthamiana
ATTTGTAGGTTCAATTCCTACTGGATGCATGTCAATGGGACCCTCCAATAAGTCTATTAGAATTGGCTCTGTATCAATGGAATCTCACCATCCATACATAACGAATTGATGTGGTATATTTATATCATAATATATGAACAGTAAGAACTAGCATTCTTATTGAGACTATAACTCATCGGGAAGAAAATCGATTTATGGATCGAATCAAATATACAGTATTTACAGACAAAAGTATTCAGTTATTGGGAAAAAATTAATATACTTCTAATGCGGATCGGGATCAACTAGGACAGAAATAAAGCATTGGGTCGAACTCTTCTTTGGTGTCAAGGTAATAGCTATGAATAGTCATCGACTTCTGGGAAAGAGTAGAAGAATGAGACCTATTATGGGACATACAATGCATTACAGACATATGATCATTACGCTTCAACCGGGTTATTATATTCCACCTCTTAGAATGAAAAGAACTTAAATAAAATACTTAATAGCATGGCGATACATTTATACAAAACTTCTACCTAAGCACACGCAATGGAACCGTAGACAGTCAAGTGAAATCCAATCGAGATAATTTGATCTATGGACAGCATCATTGTGGTAAAGGTAGTAATGCCAGAGGAATCATTACCGCAAGGCATAGAGGGGGAGGTCATAAGCATCTATACCGTAAATTCGATTTTCGACGGAATAAAAAAGACATATATGGTAGAATCGTAACCATAGAATACAACCCTAATCAAAATGCATACATTTGTCTCATACACTATGGGGATGATGAGAAGAGATATATTTTACATCGTAGAGGGGCTATAATTGGAGATACCATTATTTCCGGTACAGAAGTTCCTATAAAAATGTGAAATTCCCTACCTTTGAGTGAGATTTGAATAATTGATTTACGTAATTGAAAATAACTAATTAGGTTTACAATGAAACCTAGAAATCAATCACTGATCCAGTTTGAGTACCTCTACAGGATAGACCTCAACAGAAAACTGAAGAGTAATGGCAGCAAGTGATTGAGTTCAGTAGTTCCTCATATAAAATTTTGACTCTAGAGATATAGTAATATGGAGAAGACAAAATAGTTTCAAGCACCGACAGAACTAGAAGAGCCCCTTCTTTCAAAGAGAGGAGGACAGGTTATTCACATTTCATTTGATGGTCAGAGGCGAATTGAAAGTTAAGCAGTGGGAATTCTAAAGATTCCCAGGGGAAAAATAGAGATGTCACCTACGTAACTCATAATATGTGGAAGTATTAACGTAATTTCATAGAGTCATTCAGTCTGAATGCAAGATGAAGAACATAAGCGAGATGACAGAATGGGAAGACGCAGGATGTAGAATAACATGAGTGATTCGGCAGATTTGGATTCATATATATATATATATATATATATATATATATATATATATATATATAGTGGTACTTCATTCTACGATATATATAAGATCTATCTGTATAGATATCATCAACTACATCCAAAAAGTTGTGTGCTTTGGAAGAAGCTTGTACAGTTTGGGAAGGGGTTTTGATTGATCAAAAGAAGAATCTACTTCAACTGATATTCTCTTAGGAACGGCCATTAATAACATAGAAATCACACTTGGAAAGGGTGGACAATTAGCTAGAGCAGCGGGTGCTGTAGCGAAACTGATTACAAAAGAGGGGAAATCGGCCACATTAAAATTACCTTCTGGGGAGGTTCGTTCCATATCAAAAAACTGCTCAGCAATAGTCGGACAAGTGGGGAATGTTGGGGTGAACCAGAAAAGTTTGGGTAGAGCCGGATCTAAGCGTTGGTTAGGTAAGCGTCCTGTAGTAAGAGGAGTAGTTATGAACTCTGTAGACCATCCCCATGGGGGTGGTGAAGGGAGAGCCCCAATTGGTAGAAAAAACCCACAACCCCTTGGGGTTATCCTGCACTTGGAAGAAGAAGTGGAAAAATGAATAAATATAGTGATAATTTGATTTTTTGTCGCTGTAGTAAATATGAGAGAAAGTCGAATTAAATTTTTTATTTTTACAAAAACTTTACAAAAAAAAAAAATAGGAGTAAGCTTGTGACACGTTTACTAAAAATAATCCCTTTATATCCATTCATTTATCTAATATTAATGAATTATGGGTAAACGACGGAAATTGAACCCGCGCATGGTGGATTCACAATCCACTTGGCTACATCTGCCCCATCGCCTAATTACAATCCGTTTTTACATCATTTAAATTAGAAAACAAAAGATTCAAGTTCGAATATTTATTTTATTTCTTATTTGAATGATATTATTATTGCAAGAAGAGAAACAAGACACATTTATACAATTTTAAGTAAATAAAATATCAAACTAGAATACTCAATCATGAATAGATACAAGCAAATAACCTCTCCTTTTTCTATAATGTAAATAAAAAAATCTAGTAAATAAAATACTAGTAATAAAATACCAGTAAATAAATAAAAAGAAAAAAGAGAAAGGAGCAATAGCACCCTCTTGATAGAACAAGAAAATGATTATTGCTCCTTTCTTTTCAAAACCTCCTATAGAATAGACTGGAATCTTATCCATTTGTAGATAGATCTTCGATAGCAACTAGGTATAGAGGGAAGTTGTGAGCATCATGTTCATGCATAACTTCCATACTAAGGTTAGCACAGTTAATGATGTCAGCTCAAGTATTAATTACACGACCTTGACTGTCAACTACAGATTGGTTGAAATTGAAACCATTTAAGTTGAAAGCGATAGTGTTGATACCTAAAGCCGTAAATCAAATACCTACTATAGTCCAAGCAACTAGGATAAAGTGTAACGAACGAGAGTTGTTGAAACTAGCATATTGGAAAATCAATCGGCCAAAATAACCATGAGCGGTTACGTTGTTATATGTTTCTTTCTGTTGACCGAATCTGTAACCTTAATTAACATATTCATTTTCTGTGGTTTCCCTGATCAAACTAGAAGTTACCAAGGAACCATGCATAGCACTGAATAGGGAGCCGTCAAATACACCAGTTACGGCAAACATGTGAAAATGGGTGCATAAGGATGTTGTGCTAAGCTTGGAATGCAATCATGAAATTGAAAGTACCAGAGATTCCTAGAGGCATACCGTCGGAAAAAATTCCTTGACCGATTGGGTAGATCAAGAAAACTGCAGTAGCAGCTGCAATAGGAGCTAAATATGCAACAACAATCCAAGGCCGCACACCTAGACGGAAACTAAGCTCTCACTCACGACCCATGTAACAAACTACGCCAAGTAAGAAGTGTAGAACAATTAATTCATATGGACCATCATTGTATAACCATTCATCAACAGATGCGCTTCCCAAATTCGGTAAAATATAAACCTATAGCTGCAGAAGTAGGAATAACGGCACCGGAAATAATATTGTTTCAGTAAAGTAGAGACCCTGAAACGGGTTCAGAATACCATCAATGTCTACTGGAGGAGTAGCAATGAAGGCAATAATAAATACAGAAGTTGCCATCAATAAGGTAGGGATCATCAAAACACCAAACCATCCAATGATAAGATGATTTTCAGTGCTGGTTATCCAGTTACAGAAGCGACCCCATAGGCTTTTGCTTTCGTGTCTCTCTAAAATTGCAGTCATGGTAAAATTTTGGTTTATTTAATCATCAGGGACTCCCAAACGCACGAGTTTTCTACAAATAAAAATAGAAAATGGAAGGCTTGTTATTCAAAAGTATAACATGACTTATATACTCCTGTCAACTAAGGTGTATGTAGATCTATTCAAATTTTTAATGAAGTTGATTGGAAAAATACGTACTTCTCTAAAGAAAATCAGAATTTTGATATGCTAGTGTGGCCTGGGATTCGTACCCGGAATTAGTCGGATGGAGTAGATAAGTTCCTTGTTGAATAAAAAAATATTAATCTTAAATTAAATAAACAAATAAAGACCCCTTCCTAAGTCGTGCTTGCATTTTTCATTGCACACGGCTTTCCCCATGTATACTGTTAGATAATACGCTTAACGCTAGAGGGGAGAGGGGGGTGAATAGCGTTATAATAAAAATTAGCGTAAACTTGCGGAATTTAAAATTGCAGGAAATAAATAAGTGCGATAAGTAAACAAATTAGAACAAACGCACCGATGTATCCTGCTTCACCACAACCCGTGGCTAGTCCAGTCCCCGAGAGACTCTCTCGAGATTTTCACTAACTTGTTAAGCTTACGGGTGCTCAACAAACCGTTACAACTTGAGGACACAAGCCTCAACAACCTTTGCTCGGAGATACAACACTCCAAGACTTCAACCAAGGAAACACAAGTTCCTTCTTACAACACAAGGGACTAACACTTCCTTTCAAGTGTACAAAAACACTTAGCACTCAAACAAGACACTCCTTTAAGAGTAGATATGAGTAAAAAGAATACGCTCAAGATCGCAACAACTTTTGACAAGAATTTGGCTCTCAAAAGCTTATGTAATGAATATAAAATGATAAGCAATAAAGTATGCAAGCTTTAGCAATTGTATGATCAGTTGTTGTGTTTAGAAGACTGAATTGAAGCTATATTTATAGTTGAAAAGCTTTGTATTACCGTTGCCTAATTGCCAATTAAGAATTGCTGATTTTACTCTGTGACAATCGATTGTCAAATTACCACAACGATTGTTTGCCAGATCTTCCAAAAATCAATCCCAGATTTTACGCATAACGATCGATTATCTAAGATCAATAATCGATTACTGGCAACGTTCAAAAAATCATTTCCAGATTTTACGTAAAACAATCGATTATCAGAACTCTACAATCGATTACTCAGCAACGTTCAAAAAATCCTTTCCAGATTTTAATTAAAACAATCGATTATAGGAAATCAATAATCGATTACATGACGGTATTTGAAAACATTTTGGCAACGGTCAGTTATACAATCGATTATATTAAGTTAATAATCGATTATATATCAGTCTTGAAAAATCAATGTAGACACTGCCTCTTGCCAATCGATTGTTATAGGTTCACAATCGATTATTTAATAACTTTGAAAAAGTCTGGAAGACACTGCCTCAACACAATCGATTGTCATAAGTTCACAATCAATTACTTTGTGACTTTGAAAAATCTGATGGACACTGTCTCTTCACAATCTATTGTCATTAGCTTCACAATCGATTATTTTGAGCTTTGAAAAACTTTGATGGAGACTGCCTCATCACAATCGATTGTCATAAGGTTCACAATCGATTGTCATGCAGATTTGAAAAATCTGATGCTCACTTCCTTAACACAATCGATTGTCAAGCAGCTGACTTAAACATAATCGATTATCATAAGTACATAATCGATTATCTTAGTCCAGATTTTAGAGGCATGTTTAAAAATCATTTTGACTAAAGTAAATATGCATTATTTAAAATCATTTTGCTCTAAATTAAATATGCATGATTTGTTAAAAATATTTTTACGAGAGAAGCCAAGTCTTGAGTTTAAGTTGTCGGATCAAGATCACAATTAAATACCGACTCATATAAAACTTAATCTTGATCTTTGTCTTGTGCTTGAATCTCGTTATATATTAATTTTGCGCTTGTGCTTGGACCTCGTCATGTGTCAATTTGCGCATAGTTTGTCATTCATCAAAACCTACAAATATGAACACACGTTTAGTATAATGCCTTGAGAACGCGTTTCCAACATATACATCAGTTCCTTTCTTATAGAAACTAGAAAGACTTTTAAATGTTGAATACTCAGTTGATTTACCCCTTAAATTACTATTACAATCAATATTTCAGAATAGTTAATTTTTTTTATCTCTTCATCATTTAGAAACAAATTTCCATTTAGAAAATTTAAGAATGAATAATTGATAATTCACCAGATCATTGATACAAAATCAAAATACCACACCCGACTTCTATATACTCCCCACAAGCTGGAAGAAGCTAGTGGGAAGGTCAAAGAAGGAACTAGTTCTTTCGAAGTTAAGAATTCTTCCAATAATTCCGAGCCCGATCTTTTCAAACTAGTGTGTACAGTATTTTTGTGTTTCCGAGCTAAAGTTCTAGCACAAAAAGTCGAGGTATATACTTTATTCGATATAAAGTTTTTTTTTTGAAGATCCACTATAACAATGAAAAAAGATTTCTACATATAAGCCCAAATCGGTCAATAATATCAGAATCTAATAAATTCAGACCAAACCGGTTTACTAATGGGATGCCCTAATATGGTACAAAAGTTTACTCTAGATAATGATCCAATCAAAGGAAAAATTGGAACAAGGGTATCGAACTTCTTAATTAGATTATTGATTCGAACTGCATTTTCTAACATTTGACTACGTACCATTGAAGGATTTAGTTGCACACTTGAAAGATAGCCCATAAAGTCACGGGAATGATTGGATAATTGGTTTATATGGATCCTTCCTGTGTGAAAGCACAGAGAAAAATCACATTGCCAAAAATTGACAAGGTAAAATTTTCCATTTATTCATCAAAAGAAACGTCCCTTTTGAAGCCAGAATTGATTTTCCTTGATACCTAACATAATACATGAAAGGATCCTTGAATAACCATAGGGTAACCTGATAATTCTTAGCAAAGACTTCTACAAAACGTTCTATTTTTCCACATAAATATATTTGTTCAAGAAGGGCTCCAAAAGATGTTGATCGTAAATGAGAAGATTGGTTCCGTAGAAAGGCGAAAGTGGATTCCAATTCATATAGATAAGACGAATCTTCGATTTTTTTTTTGAAGAGGAGTAACCGGTCTTCTTTGAAGTAATAAGACTATTCAAATTCCAATATTCATGGAGAAACAATCGTAATAAATGTAAAGAAGAGGCATCTTTTACTAGCGAAGAGTTTGAACCAAGATTTCCAGACGAACGGGGTAGGGTATTAGTATATCTAATATATAATTTAGATGTGAAAAATTATCCTCTAAAAAAGGAAATGTTGAATGAATTGATCGTAAATTATGAGATTTTAAAATCTTTTTGCCTTCGAAAAAGATAAAGAAGATATTAATCGTAGAGAAAACGGAATTTTCACAATAAACGCAAATCCCTCTAATATCATTTGAGAATACAAACTATTGTTGCACCCCAAAAATGAACTTTTGTTAGAATCATTAGTAGAAATAAGAAACTAATTTTGTTGATACATTCAAGTAATTAAAGGTTTCACAATTAGGAAACTGAATTTATTATTATAATCTAGATTTTCCAACAAAATCGACCTATTTCTATTTAAACCATGATCATGAGCAAGTGCATAAATATACTCCTGAAAAATAAGTGGATATAGGAAGTTGTGTTGTTGCGATCTATCTAGCTGTAAATATCTTATTTAAAATTCGATTTGAACCAAAGATGTATCATTTGAGGGTTATCAAATGATACATAGTGCGATACAGTTAAAACAAATATTATAGTAAGAATAGATACCTTGGGACAGGTAAATTCTCAACGGATTCTCTATCATCTCTTTTTTTGTTTCATTTAATCGGTCTATGTTATAGTGTTATAGGATAATAAGATGGTTATAAATCCTTTATTTTTTCAACCTAATCGCTATTTTAACTTTGGAAAAAACTTTCTTTATCAATATATTGTTTCTTCTACATGCATATCTCCATAATAGAAATTGGTAATAGTTAAGATTCATTAAAAATTTTGAGAACCACTCATGGGACAAGAAACCTTTCCCGTACCAGGAACTAATAAATTTTTAACGTCTAATTAGATCGGGAATCATTTAAATTAAGAACAAAAGCTCGTTACTTCTTCTTTTCCTATAATTTAATTGAAGTTGCAGCCCTATCCATTTATTCATTTGACCCAACTTTATTTTGTTCCGTTCCAAGAATTCTAACACGGGTTTACACCCATCTAGGAATAATGAAATATTCTCAAAACTTTCCGTTGATACGACATATTGTTTTTATCATTTATTCCCTTTCAGGATCAGTCAAGGTCTTCCGAACTTTACCGAGAGTATGGACGAATCCCTCACTTCATCCATATGTGTAAAAGAGACAAGCCGCACTTAAAAGAGAGTACTTTACCGTTGAGTTAGCAACCCGAAGAAAATTATCAAAGAAAAAGAAATAAAGAGATTAGACAAGCAACAAAAAACCATTGAGGAAAGAAATCAAAAATAAAATACATTCACATTTTCGAATTAATTTAAAACATAAAATAAAACTAAAAAGATCCACTTTAATGAATTATATTTGTTCGATACACTGTTGTCAATATAAATATTGAATATTGAAAAAATAATAAAAGAAATTTCAATTAACAATAATAAAAAATATTTAAAAAGGACTTGTGTTGCATTGTCACTATAAATATAATCCAAATAAAATAGATACAAAAAAGTATAGTTGGGAGATTAAATTAAGTGAAAAACAAAACTATAATTTAGTTAGATTTTTTTTAATCCAATGGATTCAATCAAGTTAAGTGAGATAAGCAAACTTGATTTCTTTTTTAGTTGTAATAGAGTTATAGTGAAAAACAGAAAACCACCCAATTGAAGGAAATGCCCGAATTTGATATTTTGAGAATCAATAAAATAAGAGGTTTTGTCGTTATAGAACACAGAATTCAATGGAGACAATGATAAAAAAATACAAATAGAAAAGAAAAGGGAGGAAATACAAAAAAAAATATAAGAGAAAAGTGATACAAAGTTATATACAAATGACTACCCCATTTTTTGTAATTTGGGTTGATTAAGAATGACTAGGACGAATTTTCTTTAAAAACTCTGTCTTCTTTAAAATATCCTGAAAAGTTCCTGAAGGCTGACCCCCTTTTTCAAGGAAATATAAAATAGCAGGAATATTTAAATAAGTTTGATTCTTTATCGGATCATAAAAACTCACTTTTCGAAGATCTTTTCCTTCTCTTCGGGATCGAACATCAATTGCAACGATTCGATAGACCGCTCATTAGGATAGATGTAGATAAACAACAACCCCCCTAGAAACGTATAGGAAGCTTTCTCCTCGTACGGCTCGAGAAAAATGATTGATTCGAGGTTTTGTCTGTGTATGGAATTCTATTTAAGAAATGACAACTGGGTCTATAAAATGATCAAATCAATTAAAGATGTAAGTCTTTTTTCTTCTTTCTTCCCGAAAATGAAAAAGAAATCATTCGTACTCTCATAACTCAAGTTGGATAACTTTCAAACAGTTCAAAAGAAAATCTTTCGGCAATTTTATTTATTGAACGGTCTTTCTTCCTTTTATGTTTGTCTCGTTTCAAATGGATTTGGATTCTTCAGTCTGATCCAGTTATTAAGACAACAAAAATGGTGTTTCCTTGCTCTGGGATCCTTTATCTTTGTTTTATTTTAAATCATTGGGTTTAGACATTACTTCGGTGCTTTTTAATCCTTTCAAAATGGCAGCAACATACCCCTTTTGCGATTTCTATGAAAGAATCTTAGAGACGATGGATTCCCGCGTAAAACACTTTGGATCGAAAAAGTTTGATCAATTCCAAGAAATTTTTGAATTGGAAACTTGCTCGAATTGGATTCTTTCGATTTCCATACTGAAAATATATTTACGAAGTTGTTCCAGTTTTTTTATTGATTGGCATTAACCCTAGAACCTTGCCCCGAGCAATAAATTAATACTTTCTACTCAAGCTCCATCATGGACTATTTACATTCCAAGACAACAAAAAGGAGGGGTTCTAATGAACAGAACCAATGATGTCGAGCCAAGAGCACCTTCATTCCTACATAAAATGGTGGATGTAAAAATTCACAACGAATCCTGTCCTTCAAGTCGCACGTGCTTTCTACCACATCGTTTCAAACGAAGATTTACCATAAATCCTCTAGGTACCGGTATGGAATTGATTTAACTATGAAATCATAAATAGTCATTGGTTGGGCTGTTGTATTAACATCATAATCTATACTTTGTCTATATCTATATACTATAAATATAGGTTACTAGAGATAGGTGGATAAATATTTTCTTTAGTAAGACCCCATCGCTAATATTAACTTATCTAACATATTAATTAATATTTAATATATAATAAATAAATCAACTGCTTTATCTATTCCTTTTCTGAAAATGTAAAATCAAAGTGGTATCCATGCAATTTGGTGTTGGTTCCCAAGACATGAACATTGCGGAACCAAGTTTTCCTGGAAGCTGTTACTTTATTCAAAAAGGAAAAATGGGGTGAGAGAGGCTCGAACTCTCGACCTCAGGATTTCTCAGAAGCTATGAGACCTACGCGCTAGCCAACTGCGCCACCACCCCTGTTGTTGATATATTTGAATGTCAGGATTATACTCAAAAAAGAAAATGGATCGACATGAAAGTAAAACCCCAAAATGATAATGTGAATGTTGAGTGCTCCAGTCAAGACAAACAAGTCGAAATAAACGTTAGAGAAAGCATGAAAAGTATTATGGGTGAGGTTATCTCATTCTAACTGAAGACCCCATTGTATTATGGGTTTTAGAATTAGATGTGATGAGCAAAATAACTCTCGGAAAAGCAAGAGCGGTTGAATGGGTTAATATCTGATATAAAAGTAGCTTTCCCGATTAATGCCGGATAAATGTATACAATTGGGCATGTATGTGAGTAAATATCGTATAATATAAAGCATATATGCTAAAGGTGTTACAACATGTGCAGTGAAAGCAAGTATACAAACTAGACATCAAATATATGTAAATTAGACAACGCAATAATAACGAGATTAGAAGCACTAACCTCTTGAAATAGTTGCACAAACCTTCTAAACAGCAAGAATCCAGGGCTACACTCTTCTGCTATTTGCCTAATATAACCTTGGACAATTTTGTTATTGGGTGGGTAAGAACAATACAACTCATAAAAAGTGAGTTATTGGATGAAATTAATCTTTGTTATAAATAGAACTCTAATTAGAGTGAATGTCTATCTTATAGAAGAGTTTTACTTTGAGGCTAAGTCCTTTCTCTTCCTATAAATAGAGGGGTCTTACCCCATTGTAAATCATCCCAAAGTATCAATAAGAATACTCCTCTCTCTAATTTTCTATATTGTTCTTGTTCTTATATTATTTCATAATACGTTATCAGCACGAAGCTCTACTATCTCAAGAATCTCTTTGAGAAAATTAAGAAGCAGCCGTTGAGAAACACACCAGTAAATAACTCCTTGAAACTGAAAATCCTGTAAAACGAAAGAAAGCAGAGATGGTCGAAGAAGTCGCCAGAGAGATTCGGCAACTTTCATATAATATTCTACAGATAACACCCAGTTAAGTTAGACAGATACCAAAAATTGGTGTGCACGCGTTGGCCAGCGGCAGCAAGAGTCATTAGAGGTAAAATCATGTTCTTTTCCTCTTTCAACTTTTAGGTTGGATCCAAGGTAATTGATTAATAAGTTTTCGTGAGAAACTGTAGCATCATTTGTAGTTTTACTTATTAAATAGATTGAATATAAATTGTTCACCTCAAAGTTTATCTTCTTATACGAGTTTGCCGGCTGGTTTACTACGCTGACCTTCTTTGCACGTTCAAACACAGAATATAATTGTAAGAAATTAAGGTTCGATCCTTATCCTTCTCTTGTTTATTGGGTTAATGGTAGTGTTAAGAATGATATTAGCCTTATATTTAATTATGTTTGTTTATTGTCTGAGATTTGTGAATCAGTGCTACTTTGTGTAAAATAAATAACTCTTCCGCTTCAAGATGATGAATTCCGCTTCAGGTATGTTTCTTATGACGACTATATGTAAAATTATCATGTTCATGATCCTGGTATGAATTATAATTTACGCTAATATTTGGTATCCGAGCATGATATTTGAACTGGAAATCTTTCTTTACTAGTACAACTGAAATCACCGTGGCTTTAGTTAAGAACAGTTTTCAGCGAAACTGTAAGAACATATTTATTTTCTCATGATGTGTAAATAAGTAGAATTGAGAATTCAATCTCTAAGCCAACGAGATAAGAAAATCTTTGACCAATGATTTGCATTCGTTCAACACCTGTTAGCCCATCATGAATTTAAAATCAAAGTTCTTTGAATCTATTAATCTACTTGATTCCTAGTTTATCAATTTCAAGGAAAATATGAGTACCAGAATTTAATTTTTGTGTGGTGGTGACTTATTGTTTGTTTACATGGTGATCATATCGTCCCTTAATTATTAACCATATCAGTTTCGGCCTAGATTGTTTGTAATACATTATTGTTTATGTTATGAAATATTATACTTTGTAGTGGATGTCTATAACTCCTAAAGAAGTTACTCCCACTACTCTTCTCCATTATGTAGATAATCCCCACTACTTCTCACCATTATTGTTATAACTCCCATACCTTCATAATTTACCCATGATCTTCCTCCATGATCTCAAATACTTAATGACATACTTATGAAATTTTTTTGGTATACCTCTATGCTGTACTATAAATAGAGGATGAAAACTCATTTTGTAATACACTTGGATACATGAATCAGTACTTAAGGCATGACTATGTATATTATTTTAAATTATTTGTTTAATTGATTCATGTACCACACATACGATATTCAAAGAGAAGAAATATTTCTCTCATTTAAGTATGTGTAAGGCAGATGTTACTACAATTTCTGGTAGTAGTAAATTGATTGAAGGCTCCGGAAGAGCAACTATAACTCTGCCTAAAGGAACAATATTTATCATAGAGAATGCAATGTTCTCCTCCAAGTCCAAGAGAAACTTGTTGAGTTTTAAAGATATCAGTCAAAATGGATATCATATTGAGACAATAGATGAGAATAATCTTGAATACCTCATTTACTCATGAAAACGAGGCTGCCCACTTCGGTTTGGGGTCACGCCATTTTGAATGCAGCAATGCTAGTTCGTCTCAGACGGACGAATTATCACAAATATTCCCTGTTGCAATTAGTTTTGGGTCATGAACCTAATATATCCTATTAAGAATTTTTGGATGCGCAGTATATGTGCCTGTAGCACCGCCATACCGCACCAAAATGGGTCTGCAAAGAAGGTTAGGAATATATGTTGGGTTTGAATAGCCCTCCATTATTCGCTACCTCGAAACATTGACAGGGGATTTATTCACTACACGATTTGCAGACTGTCAATTCGATGAGACACTTTTCCCAAAATTAGGGGGAGAAGTTGGTGAAACCAAACGGAAAATTTTGTGGAAAAATCCATCATTATCTCATCTTGATTCACATACCTCTATTTGTGAAAAAGATGTGCAAAAGATTATTCATTTGCAAAGAATATCAAATCAAATGCCAGACGCATTTACGGATTTGAAAAGGATAAAAAAATTACATATCCTCGTAGAGAATGTGATAGCAGTATGTGATAAGTCTGAAAGAAGACAAAATTATTACCGTGAAGGTATCAATGAATATGGATGTGGCAATAGACGAAATTATAATCGTCATCATTGTGATAATGAGAATAATAAAGATTCTCAAAATAACCTTTCACTTTATGAAAGTAATATTTGACATGAGATTTTATATAGCACATACAGATGATTACGATCCATTCATGGTGTGAATGTGACAACATATGATTTATGAATACATATTCATTCTTGGAAGAATATGAATGTGCTAGTGGTAGTGAATATACCACATCACCTCTAGAAGGAGGTTTGAGATGATATATGAAAATAATGTCATTATTATGGCATGAATGATCATTGGTCACGTACCTATTGTACGCCAATATATTTTGAAAATATGATTATTAAAGGACAACGATAATACAAGAAACATATCTTGCATATAATTTTGACATGACCATAATGGTATAACTTTCTCATTAAAAGAGATATTCACCACATGGATGTTGATGAATTTGTGGTAGTACAAAATTAATTGAAAGCTCTAGAAGAGCCAATTATTACTATGTTGGAGAAACACAATTGATTACCGATAAGGTATTGTGTTGTAGTAAGTCTCAAAGAAACTTATTCAGTTTCCAAAGTATATGCGAAAGCGATTGATTATATTGAGACTATAAATAAAGGAAAGATTTGATATCTTCTATTACTACAACTTGTAGCGGGATAATCTGTATGTGAAAAACTACCCGCTTTATTCTCCAGTTTGTACTACACAAGAATACCACAATAAAGTGGACGTTTATTGATATAAAAACCCATATCATAATAAACTTGAAGTTTATTGATAATTGCACATGTCATGGTGTAAATTTGAAGTTTATCAATATTGATAATTTATTCAGTTGGCATTCGGGTTAGCCATATCATTTTAAGTATAATGTGCAGTAATAGAGAATTCACATGGGTAAATATTAAAGAACTAGAAAGTTCTTTACGAATTCTCTTGTATTACTTGTTCTCATTAATTAATTGACCAACTAAAGAGTTCGGGTTGAATCCCATAAATTCTGGAAATATCAAAGGTGAATATGGGCCCATTCACCTGCCATGTATACCATATAAGATGCATCTATGATATGGTTACATGTGCGATTGTTATTAACCCGCAGCCTGGCCGATGCTTGCGAGGTAAATCGCTCAGTAATATAACTTCGAGCATAATTTCCAGATTTTCTATTCAAGATAGTTCATCTTGATAAGTTGGTTTATATCATAGTTGGTTTAGCAAGATAATTATTGAGTGCCTCACTTAATAGCTAAACTATTTCTTATGAGAACAAAGTTATATATATATCAGTTTGATATACGTTGTATACGAGAGTATATTATATTCTCCCCTCACAAGTGGTTCAGGGTCAGGAACCAAATAATTTCATCGTATTATTAATGTACTGTGTATATTGACATGATAATGCACAAAGATGATTTCCCAAAATTGAGGAAACAAGTTAGCTTTTCTAACATGAGGGGGAGACATTATAAACACTTGAGAAAAGGTTACATGGGATGAATTATCATTTGTATATATAGATCCTCGAATATCATAATATGAACCTGAAGTTCATAAAAGGATAATTCAATTGCAACATATTGCAAAGCATGCTATACGCATTTGCTGACCCAAAGAAAGTAACTATATTCTCACTGCAAATGCTCATATTAAGTCCCAGAAGGACAAAGTCTTTGATACGCTTAAAGCGTATAGACAAATCGGTTTCAAAATAACTTCTTAATAAAGAAGATGAGCAAATGATCAAAGTGATCATAATGGGGAGGCAAGTGATCTAGAAGATCACATGACATAACACTTCATAAAATCTCATGAGAGATTCAGGTACCTGAATATATGAATAAAGAGATCTCCATGTTATGTCTTTATGCAAATTTACTAGAACCGATATAAAATGTTCGTCGACGACATCTATGATAGCGCTAAATATCGATGAGGATCTTAAAGTTTGTCGAATACAAACAAAAATATTGGCTAAATGGGAGAGATACAATTCAAGCAGAATTGATTCCATATGAAAGACATGTAGTTTTGGACATGTAGTTCAAATACTTGAAAGTATAAAGTCAATGATTGAAGTTGCTTGAAGCATATACAATTCTTGGTCCTGAAGTACCACATCCTAAGTGCAACTTGCGTACATATGTATCTTGCTATAACTATAAGCATGATGGCATCGAGAATACCTCTATGGAGATATTGAAGAGTCATTCCACGACATTATATGAAGATGTTCATATCTATCAAGAATGATAATTTCAAGGTGCGGAATATTTATTCAAATCAATATGGCTGATTTATTTATCAAATCTCTACAAAAGATCGTTTTGAAGATGGTGCACTAGATTGGAATGCAAATGCTCAAGGATGTGAATTGATGCTCTTTTCAGGGGGAGTTAATGCGCGTAGCACTGGGTTTTCCTTGCAAGGTTTTTAACGAGGCAACCAATAGGCGCATATTCAAACATGTGTACTCTTTTTCCTTTTCTTTAATTTTTTCCCATTGGGTTTTGTTTTAGTTAAGGTTTTAACGAGGCACATTATTGAATAGACATTCAAGGGGGAGTGTTATAAATAGAACTCTAAAGAGTGAATGTCTATCTTATATAAGAGTTTTACTTTGAGGCTAAGTCCTTTCTCTTCCTATAAATAGAGGGGTCTTACCCCATTGTAAATCATCCCAAAGTATCAATAGGAATACTCCTCTCTCTACTTTTCTCTATATTGTTCTTGTTCTTAAATTATTTCATAATACGTTATCAGCACGAGACTCTACTATCTCAAGAATCTCTTTGAGAAAATTAAGAAGCAGTCGTGGAGAAACACACCAGTAAATAACTCCTTGAAACTGAAAATCCTGTAAAACGAAAGAAAGCAGAGATGGTCGAAGAAGTCGCCAGAGAGATTCGGCAACTTTCATATAATATTCTACAGATAACACCCAGTTAAGTTAGACAGATATCAAAAATTGGTGTGAACGCGTTGGCCAGCGGCAGCAAGAGTCATTAGAGGTAAAATCATGTTCTTTTCCTCTTTCAACTTTTAGGTTGGATCCAAGGTAATTGATTAATAAGTTTTCGTGAGAAACTGTAGCATCATTTGTAGATTTACTTATTAAATAGATTGACTATAAATTGTTCACCTCAAAGTTTATCTTCTTATACGAGTTTGCCGGCTGGTTTACTACGCTGACCTTCTTTGCACGTTCAAACACAGAATATAGTTGTAAGAAATTAAGGTTCAATCCTTATCCTTCTCTTGTTTATTGGGTTAATGGTAGTGTTAAGAATGATATTAGCCTTATATTTAATTATGTTTGTTTATTGTCTGAGATTTGTGAATCAGTGCTACTTTGTGTAAAATAAATAACTCTTCCGCTTCAAGATGATGAATTCCGCTTCAGGTATGTTTCTTATGACGACTATATGTAAAATTATCATGTTCATGATCCTGGTATAAATTATAGTTTACGCTAATATGTGGTATCCGAGCATGATATTTGAACTGGAAATCTTCCTTTACTAGTACAACTGAAATCACCGTGGCTTTAGTTAAGAACAGTTTTCAGCGAAACTGTAAGAACATATTTATTTTCTCATGATGTGTAAATAAGTAGAATTGAGAATTCAATCTCTAAGCCAACGAGATAAGAAAATCTTTGACCAATGATTTGCATTCGTTCAACACCTGTTAGCCCATCATGAATTTAAAATAAAAGTTCTTTGAATCTATTAATCTACTTGATTCCTAGTTTATCAATTTCAAGGAAAATATGAGTACCAGAATTTAATTTTTGTGTGGTGGTGACTTATTGTTTGTTTACATGGTGATCATATCGTCCCTTAATTATTAACCATATCAGTTTCGGCCTAGATTGTTTGTAATACATTATTGTTTATGTTATGAAATATTATACTTTGTAGTGGATGTCTATAACTCCTAAAGAAGTTACTCCCACTACTCTTCTCCATTATGTAGATAATCCCCACTACTTCTCACCATTATTGTTATAACTCCCATACCTTCATAATTTACCCATGATCTTCCTCCATGATCTCAAATACTTAATGACATACTTATGAAATTTTTTTGGTATACCTCTATGCTGTACTATAAATAGAGGATGAAAACTCATTTTGTAATACACTTGGATACATGAATCAGTACTTAAGGCATGACTATGTATATTATTTTAAATTATTTGTTTAATTGATTCATGTACCACACATACGATATTCAAAGAGAAGAAATATTTCTCTCATTTAAGTATGTGTAAGGCAGATGTTACTACAATTTCTGGTAGTAGTAAATTGATTGAAGGCTCCGGAAGAGCAACTATAACTCTGCCTAAAGGAACAATATATATCATAGAGAATGCAATGTTCTCCTCCAAGTCCAAGAGAAACTTGTTGAGTTTTAAAGATATCAGTCAAAATGGATATCATATTGAGACAATAGATGAGAATAATCTTGAATACCTCATTTACTCATGAAAACGAGGCTGCCCACTTCGGTTTGGGGCACGCCATTTTGCATGCAGCAATGCTAGTTCGTCTCAGACCGACGAATTATCACAAATATTCCCTGTTGCAATTAGTTTTGGGTCATGAACCTAATATATCCCATTTAAGAATTTTTGGATGCGCAGTATATGTGCCTGTAGCACCGCCATATCGCACCAAAATGGGTCTGCAAAGAAGGTTAGGAATATATGTTGGGTTTGAATCGCCCTCCATTATTCGCTACCTCGAAACATTGACAGGGGATTTGTTCACTGCACAATTTGCAGACTGTCAATTCGATGAGACACTTTTCCAAAAATTAGGGGGAGAAGTTGGTGAAACCAAACGGAAAATTTTGTGGAAAAATCCATCATTATCTCATCTTGATCCACATACCTCTATTTATGAAAAAGATGTGCAAAAGATTATTCATTTGCAAAGAATAGCAAATCAAATGCCAGACGCATTTACGGATTTGAAAAGGATAAAAAAATTACATATCCTCGTAGAGAATGTGATAGTAGTATGTGATAAGTCTGAAAGAAGACAAAATTATTACCGTGAAGGTATCAATGAATATGGATGTGGCAATAGACGAAATTATAATCGTCATCATTGTGATAATGAGAATAATAAAGATTCTCAGAATAATCTTTCACTTTATGAAAGTAATATTTGACATGAGATTTTATATAGCACATACAGATGATTACGATCCATTCATGGTGTGAATGTGACAACATATGATTTATGAATACATATTCATTCTTGGAAGAATATGAACGTGCTAGTGGTAGTGAATATACCACATCCTCTAGAAGGAGGTTTGAGATGATATATGAAAATAATGTCATTATTATGGCATGAATGATCATTGGTCACGTACCAATTGTACGCCAAAATATTTTGGAAATATGATTATTAAAGGACAACGATAATACAAGAAACATATCTTGCATATAATTTTGACATGACCATAATGGTATAACTTTCTCTTTAAAAGAGATATTCACCACATGGATGTTGATGAATTTGTGGTAGTACAAAATTAATTGAGAGCTCTAGAAGAGCCAATTATTACTATGTTGGAGAAACACAATTGATTACCAATAAGGTATTGTGTTATAGTAAGTCTCAAAGAAACTTATTCAGTTTCCAAAGTATATGCGAAAGCGGTTGATTATACTGAGACTATAAATAAAGGAAAGATTTGATATCTTCTATTACTACAACTTGTAGCGGGATAATCTGTATTTGAAAAACTACCCGCTTTATTCTCCAGTTTGTACTACACAAGAATACCACAATAAAGTGGACGTTTATTGATATAAAAACCCATATCATAATAAACTTGAATTTTATTGATAATTGCACATGTCATGGTGTAAATTTGAAGTTTATCAATATTGATAATTTATTCAGTTGGCATTCGGGTTAGCCATATCATTTTAAGTATAATGTGCAGTAATAGAGAATTCACATGGGTAAATATTAAAGAACTAGAAAGTTCTTTACGAATTCTCTTGTATTACTTGTTCTCATTAATTAATTGACCAACTAAAGAGTTCGGGTTGAATCCCATAAATTCTGGAAATATCAAAGGTGAATATGGGCCCATTCACCTGCCATGTATACCACATAAGATGCATCTATGATATGGTTACATGTGCGATTGTTATTAACCCGCAGCCTGGCCGATGCTTGCGAGGTAAATTGCTCAGTAATATAACTTCGAGCATAATTTCCAGATTTTCTATTCAAGATAGTTCATCTTGATAAGTTGGTTTATATCATAGTTGGTTTAGCAAGATAATTATTGAGTGCTTCCACTTAATAGCTAAACTGTTTCTTATGAGAACAAAGTTATATATATATCAGTTTGATATACGTTGTATACGAGAGTATATTATATTCTCCCCTCACAAGTGGTTCAGGGTCAGGAACCAAATAATTTCATCTTATTATTATTGATGTGCGGTGTATATTTTCATTAACACCACAATGCACAAAGATGGACTCTCAAAGTTGAGGAAACAAGTTAGCTTTTCTAACATGAGCGGGAGACATGATAAACACTTGAGAAAAGGTTACATGGGATGAATTATCATTTGTATATATAGATCCTCGAATATCATAATATGAACCTGAAGTTCATAAAAGGATAATTCAATTGCAACATATTGCAAAGCATGCTATACGCATTTGCTGACCCAAAGAAAGTAACTATATTCTCACTGCAAATGCTCATATTAAGTCCCAGAAGGACAAAGTCTTTGATACACTTAAAGCGTATAGACAAATCGGTTTCAAAATAACTTCTTAATAAAGAAGATTAGCAAATGATCAAAGTGATCATAATGGGGAGGCAAGTGATCTAGAAGATCACATGACATAACACTTCATAAAATCTCATGAGAGATTCAGGTACCTGAATATATGAATAAAGAGATCTCCATGTTATGTCTTTATGAAAATTTACTGGAACCGATATAAAATGTTCGTCGACGACATCTATGATAGCGCTAAATATCGATGAGGATCTTAAAGTTTGTCGAATACAAACAAAAATATTGGCTAAATAGGAGAGATACAATTCAAGCAGAATTGATTCCATATGAAAGACATGTAGTTTTGGACATGTAGTTCAAATACTTGAAAGTATAAAGTCAATGATTGAAGTTGCTTGAAGCATATACAATTCTTGGTCCTGAAGTACCACATCCTAAGTGCAACTTGTGTACATATGTATCTTGCTATAACTATAAGCATGATGGCATCAAGAATACCTCTATGGAGATATTGAAGAGTCATTCCACGACATTATATGAAGATGTTCATATCTATCAAGAATGATAATTTCAAGGTGCGGAATATTTATTCAAATCAATATGGCTGATTTATTTATCAAATCTCTACAAAAGATCGTTTTGAAGATGGTGCACTAGATTGGAATGCAAATGCTCAAGGATGTGAATTGATGCTATTTTCAGGGGGAGTTAATGCGCGTTGCACTCTTTTTTCTTACAAGGTTTTGTCCCACTGGGTTTTCCTTGCAAGGTTTTTAACGAGGCAACCAATAGGCGCATATTCAAACATGTGTACTCTTTTTCCTTTTCTTTAATTTTTTCCCATTGGATTTTGTTTTAGTTAAGGTTTTAACGAGGCACATTATTGAATAGACATTCACGGGGGAGTGTTATAAATAGAACTCTAATTAGAGTGAATGTCTATCTTATAGAAGAGTTTTACTTTGAGTTTCTCTTCCTATAAATAGAGGGGTCTTACCCCATTGTAAATCATCCCAAAGTATCAATAAGAATACTCCTCTCTCTACGATTGGGACATCCTGGATCAATTATGATGAGACGGGTTATAGAAAACTCATATGGGCATCCATTAAAGAATTTAAAGATTCTTTTAAATAATAAATTTTCTTGCACTTCTTGTTATCAAGGCAAGTTAATTATTAGACCATCACCAACAAAGGTTGGAACTGAGTCACCTACGTTTTTGGAACGTATACAAGGGGATATTATGGACCTATTCACCCACCTAGTGGTCCTTTAGATATTTTATGGTCTAAATAGACGCATCCTATAGATGGTCTCATGTGTGCCTATTGTCATCACGCAACCTTGCGTTTGCAAAATTAATGGCACGAATAATTTGATTACGAGCACAATTTCCTGATAATCCAATTAAGTCTGTTAGACTAGATAATGCTGCTGAGTTTTCATCCCAAACATTTAATGATTATTGCTTATCAATTGGGATAAAAGTGGAACATCCTGTAGCTCATGTTCACACTCAAAATGGTCTTGCAGAATCTTTAATTAAACGTCTGCAGTTGATTGCAAGACCATTACTCATGAAAACGAGGCTTCCCACTTCGGATTGGGGTCACGCCATTTTGTATGCAGCAATGCTAGTTCGTCTCAGACCGACGAATTATCACAACTATTCCCCGTTGCAATTAGTTTTGGGTCATGAACCTAATATATCCCATTTAAGAATTTTTGGATGCGCAGTATATGTGCCTGTAGCACCGCCATACCGCACCAAAATGGGTCCGCAAA
Source organism: Nicotiana benthamiana (assembly GCA_034376525.1). Classification (NCBI taxonomy): domain Eukaryota; kingdom Viridiplantae; phylum Streptophyta; class Magnoliopsida; order Solanales; family Solanaceae; genus Nicotiana; species Nicotiana benthamiana. The sequence goes on from CM067333.1 coordinate 80,662,017, forward strand.
GAAGGTTAGGAATATACGTTGGGTTTGAATCGCCCTCCATTATTCGCTACTTCGAAACATTGACAGGGGATTTGTTCACTGCACGATTTGCATACTGTCGATTCGATGAGACACTTTTCCCAAAATTAGGGGGAGAAGTTGGTGAAACCAAACAGGAAATTTTGTGGAAGAATCCTACTCCAACTCTATTAGAAGAATTTTCTACCAAGTCACTTTTTACCAAGTCTTGTTCAGGTTTTTACTAGGTATAGCAGGGACCACAAAAATAATAAGAGTCTATCAAATAGTATCAATTCGAAATTAGCATGAATTAATTCTTACTATAATTAATTGTAATTTATTCCACTAAAAAACTGCAATTGAACTCCTCAATATGAATTTCGAAAATTCAATAACACTTATTTTAAATCTCCATGTTAAGATCGCAAATACCAGTTAATTAAATTAAATCACTGAAAATTTAATTTAATCAACTAATTAAATCCTTTACAATTCCGCTTAAAACATTTCATGTGAGGATACAAAATTCACCGGTCGGATTTTCACATGAAAACTTATAAGCATATATAAAGGGGTATCATCAAACTCAAAATCGAGTCATGGATTCTATCAACTGATTATTATTCATAAATGTTATTTGTTATTGTCCAATCTATTAAGCATACACTAGCTCTAAATAGAGTCGTACCTTTTGATAAATCAAACCAATAAATAAATTATATTGATCGTAATAATTATATCAAGATTAGGAGTATAAGCTCATTTAGTTAATTAGAGAAGTTATTTTATATATTCGGTACAAAAACATCTTTTCTCTACTTGGTCCTTTCAATATACACTGAGTATACTAGCATAAGAAGTTGGAGTAAAACTACTCTCATAATCAAGACAAATTATAATATAATTTTGTGCTACAATCATCAAGATATTTTGTCCAACGATATCTTTGATTGTGAACTTAGTTTATTGATTATGAGAACCAACAATTTAATCTTTTGTACATGAGTTAAGACTCCATACCCTAAATTGCCTACTACATAATTAAAAGGATATACATGTAACAAATGATGTATTTAAAATAATATTTTATTGAATTGAATAAATTAAATAAATAATTATTACATAAAAAATAAAATATAATATTATATCTAAATCACATTGTTCTCCATAACGAAGTTTAATTCCTTTACTAGCCGATAAGATTGTAATTTCTAGCCTCGATGATGAACTCTTACTACCAAATACTTATAGTGGTCAGATCATCGAAATCGCATGTAGATTAACAATGAGACCCAGTAAAAGAACTGGAGAAAACGATAAACAAGAAGAGCATATGTTGAATGTTTGAATAAACAAAGAGCATTTCCATTTACCACCCTTAAATGAAATGGATGACATTTGACTGAAAACACACTTTGTTGTCATGACTCATTTTCTAAACATGCAGCCACCCAATCACTAAATATGATCAAACAAATCATCTACGCTTTTCAAATTTATTACAACTCAAACTTTACATGCCACATGGTACTACTGTAACCAAATATTAAATAATAAATATCTAAAATAATCCAACTTTAAAACTTTATGTGTAGTAATCAATGAAATGCTGCTAAGTTATTATAAAAAATATCTGAATTTTAATTCACCAACTGTGTCTATGATAAACCTTTACTGATAAACTGACGCACTACTTAGGACATTAGATTTTCTGGCCAGTTCTCTAAGTAAACAAAGAAATAGCTAAGTAAAGATGCTCTAAGAAATACTCCACGAACAAAAGTGGAGTTCACCAATAGCACTGGAAGAGAAGGAAGTCCTAACATGTAGCATGCTCGCCTGAATATCAGTCCCTACGTTGTACCGCAGACCAACATAGGTTGTCAAAAGAGAACGTCAGTACCATTCATTATACTCAATGAGTCTCAACGATAGGGAACGAAACTTTAATAACATGTACATTACAAGCAAAGATTCTAAATGTATGTAAAATATAAAGCTTATAAGAACAATTCTAAAATAATTATATAATAGTAGTTTATGAATATTCTAAAAAAAATTCTTTTCTTTTTCTTTCTTATAATAAAAGAATACTTCACTTTATACTTTGGGAGTTCCAATTATATTGAACTATTTTTGTCTTAGTCACCGTGTGATCGCCACGAGTTCGATCTCAACCTGATCGAATAGGCCCAATCCATGAGGTGTCACTCGCTTCATGGTTCTCAGTGCTCATGTATCATACCTTAGCATGGATAAGTAAATTCTCAGCAACAAAACCCTCGGCTCATGTGCTCCCCAACGCCTAGATTAGGACTCTCGGCATGGACGATGATTCCTTCTCAGAATAAAGGATACTCCCAAAAAAATTTCTTTCAAAAACATCTTCTTGTGACTTTTCAAGTCTAAATCTTGTTTGAAAGTGCTCTATCGGTACTCATAATAATATACTTGAGTGTATACATAGCATAAGCATGAAACAAAATTACTCAAGATATGTTTAAAAGCTCTATCAAACTCTTGAAATTTTAACATGTAAGATCATGTAATAAACCATAAAAATATGAAGAATAGACTGTTATACTTCTCAAGTAAAATAGATAAGCTTCAACTAGAATACTCGTTCCAATTAAGTACATGCCGACTCTTTAAAGCATTTTATCAATTACCTTGTGGGCACGTTTTGTAAGTAGAACCATTTTAGTAAAGGGTTATATCCACTCTCCTCAAAACGCCTTGAGCTAATACGTAGACCCCGATCTAATTTATGCCCGTCAACTAATTGATTCTACAATAACCAGTGCGCTTTAATTGATTTCAAAGTTTCATAGCTAAATATGAAATTTGATGTTGATACGGAGAAAGAAAAGAATTAACTATTCAATTTTTACATATTACTATGTAGGGTAATTGACAATAAAAGATTTCACATACCTGAGTTTAAAAATTAATTATCTATATCTATATTCTATATCTATATATAAAGTTGGGAATTGGCCAGCTGATGTGGCATCTCTCTTTGCCCAGGAAACTCAATTATCTATTTTGTCATTTTTTTTTTACTCTTAGCATTTTTTTTTTTTTACTATTTTCAGCTATTTCTAAGAATCCAAAAGTCATCATTAAGAGAGCAGTTATGGTATTCTTACAAGTTTCAAATTCTAAACAAAAGTAACGTCCCTAAGAGCGAGCAACCAATTCCTGCATAAAGCAATTATTTTTATACCAAGATAATAAAAAATTCTCAACTTAGTTAATTCTGTCTATGATATAGTTTCTATCTCTTTCTCTCTCACTCACTTACATCTATGTTACTAATCTTTATATTTGATTTTTCAGGAGAATGATAAAGAATTATTCCAAAAAAGTTGTATGCTTCTGTAATTTTTGATCGGTTCTTAAAATAAATTTCTATCAAACATCATTAGTCATATGAATTAAAATCATCTTTGGCTGAAGTTAAAAAAAAAGTAGGATGAAATTTGAAACTTGGGAAAAGAACCATTTCTCGTTGAGGAAGTTAAACACAAGAAAATAGAAAAGAAGTTCCTTTATTTACTAATTTTAAATCTTTTATATTGCTTCTAAATTCCACAAATATGAGTATCCTTCTCTTTTATTTCCTTCATACTATACCAAACAACCAACAAAGTAAATAATAAATATCTTATTCGAAATAAATAAATAAATGAATATCTCTTTTCTTTATCTTTCTCCTTTCCTTTGTTAAACCAAATATGATAGGAAAGAATTAGGACATAAATAAAATAGTTCTTCATAACCTATTAATTGATATTTTTAACCATTAAAATATTAGAAACAATTCATATCATAAATATAAGAGTTCTCTATAATCGTAGGGCGATAAGATCACTAGTTTGTAAATAACCCTAGAATTCATTGCCTGCGTTCAGAGAAGCGTTCTGTTTTTTTGTTCTATAGTAATATTCTGTTGCTTTTCCTTTGGACCTTTTTGAGCTTTTGACGTCAAGGCAAGGATTTAAGCCTTTTTCTTTCGACAGCCCTTTATGGGCCCAGACTAGTCCTCCAACTTTTTGGTTATTTGTTTGGTTTTTCTTTTTTTGACGTAACTAAGTAGTTAATGATACCTACTTTTGAAATTTAACAACATTCCCCTAATTATATATCCAATTATTTTAAAATAAAAAAGTAACTCAAATGTCAATAACCAGGGTTTAAATCTTTAATAGAAGTATAATTTAAGATTATATTTTTAAAACAAAAAAAATTAAATTCTATTTCTAGCCATTGTTGAAACTTTTATAGATTTAAGGAGTGTTACATTTGGATAAATGAAAAAAGCATATGCTAGCTTCTAATACAACTGCAGTGCTAATGTGTTACCAAACTCCTCATTTGCCAGAACCTGGTTAGTATCTGTCACCACATCAGTAACAGAAGAGTCCATAAGGAGTTAATTAGGCAGGACTGATTATTTCCTTAAATGCACCGTCAATCCTCTAAATCATCTGAAGGAGTTATCAAGTTGATGCTCACCGTGAAAACGACCAGATGTGAGCAAAATCTGCCATCCTGGACACACTTTTTATCACCTGGCGGCAACTTCCAGTAATTCCTGCCATGTGGTAAGTTTTTCCCTGGGTTTGTTTTTCAGACTCCCTCTCCTTTTCTCTTCACTGTCGATCTTTTCCCAGCCACCAAATGGAACGATTTTGACATTCCTGCTATCTAGCAGTTGGAGCAGGCCCTCCCTTCCGGGCTTTGGTAAGCCAGAGCTCGAAGTTACCAATCCTCTCTGTACGTCTTCTGATATGCTAGCGACCTGTTATGTCTTAATTAGCAAAGCTAACTATAATATTCTAGACTTGTAACTTGTTTAGCCAAGCTGCAAAAATCAACATATTTTGAGATGTGTTTTTTCTTAAAAGTATTTTTCTCAAAAGTGCTTTTCAAAAAAGTGTTTCCGGATAGAAGCTACTTGGCCAAACACTTCTACCTTAAACAAAGTGCTTTTTTTGAGGAAAAAAAGAGTGTATTTGGCTTTGGAGAAACTTGGCCAAACATGTTATTAATCCTATTAGCTTGTAAGAAAAATCCTTGGTCATGATGATGAGAAGAGTAAAGCAGCAGGTTTATGAATGATTTGGACTTACAGTTTCTTCAGCACAGTAAAGATTTGTAGCTATTATCCCAGTTGGTCCTCTCTTCAACCACCCACATACATATAAGCCTTTCTCTACTAGTGCATCTCCAGAAGCTTCGCTTAACACACGTCCTTGAACATTTGGAACAATTCCTGGAAAAGCAGCCTCACTTAATTTGCAACATTTTGATGGACCGCACAGCAATCAAAGTATTCATGCAATTGACACAAATGCTGAAAACACTTACCCATGGGATGGGATAGAGAAGGGAATAAAATCCGGAAAAGGGTCAGCCATGCCCCTGAACTATTATATTTGGTCTAATATTGCCCCACATCCATCTATTGGGCAAAATATATCCTTCCGTTAAGGTTTTTGGCTCACACATGCCCTTTAAGTTAATAGCCCATTTCAGATTAAATCAAAATTCTTTTTAATGATGTGGCATTATACTATTGGTTGATTTAAAACCCACTCCAAATATGTCCAACCAACCCACCCGTTTGAGATCGACCCGACCCGACCCCTACATTACCCACTATTCCCTATAACCCATCAGCCAAATACAACTGAAGCTTTCCCCATACGACTGACGCTCCTCTGAAAATTAGGGTTCTTGTTGTTCTTCTTCCTTCTCCCAAATCTGAAAATCAGAGTTTTTACATCTTCTCCATCTTGTTTAGCTTCAAAATGTCTGAATCTTCTTCTGCTTCTTCCGTAATTCATACGACTAATACTCCCCTCTTTGAAAATTAGGGACAGTAACCTATTGGTACTAAGAAGATTGGCTTCAAAGGAGATATAGATGGTGTTAATGTGCCTACTAATCTGCCATATTCATCTAAGAAGCTCGCTTGAAGAGGCAAATCAGCTATGTCCACAAATCAGTTGGTAGCACAAAAGGAAAAAAAATTGGAAAACTAAAGACTAAACAGGACTAGCATTAGAGTAGTTTGTGTAGTTCAATAATTTTTGTGTAATCTGACTGTTATGTACAAGAGGACAAGAGGGGTTGCTGAGGACAAGAGGGGTTGCTCTGATGGTAAGCAACCCCCACTTCCAACCGAGAGGTTGTGAGTTCGAGTCTCCCCAAGAGCAAGGTGGGAAGTTCTTGGAGAGAAGGATGCCGGGGGTCTATTTGAAGCTTCTCTACTCAAGGGTAGGGGTAAGGTCTGCGTACACACTACCCTCCCCAGACCCCACTAAGTGGGATTATACTGGATTGTTGTTGACTGTTATGTACAAGCATTCAGACCTTGTTTTTTGTTGTTTAAGTGGTGAATTAGTTGTGTAATGACTGTTATGTGTAGTTAATTCTGGTAAAACAGTCCATCTATTCATAATGACCTACTGATTGTATTTCTATCTTCTGAGTATTACTGTTTACCAGTCTTTTTGTTTTAAGTGGTGAATTAGTTTGTGTTGTTTGATTATAGGCATGATTGGGAAAGGTGCAGAAATGAGATGTATGTATAGGTGGAAAGGGCCAATAATATTGTTAAATCAATTTTCTGTTCTTACCAATAACATAACTAAGTAGACAATTTTGGTGACACCAACATTAGGAGCAATTCTTGAGGAAATGTGAAAGCCTGGAGCGAGAAACACCAGAACAAACAATCTTGCTAGACCAACAGTCCTTACTTAACAAACATCAGTTTCCTCTCATCAAGTTCTGCAGATTTTTTATATTTGACAATCAAAACAGCTAAAATCTGCAGATTTCTTTCATTAACCAACCAAAACAACTAATCTAAACAACTAAAATCAAAACAACTAAAATCTGCAGATTTCTTTCATTAACCAACCAAATCAACTAATCTAAACAACTAAAATCTACATATTTCCTTCATTTAACAACCAACACAACTATGTTAAACAACTAATATCAGCAGATTTTCATCATTAATACAACAAGTCCATCATTGTGCCATCAACGCAAAAAATACGCACAGATATTTTGGAAGCTAAAACAAGATGGAGAAGATGTAAGAACTTTGATTTTTCAGATTTGGGAGAGGGAAAAAGAACAATAACAAGAACCCAAATTTTCAGAGGAGTATCAGTCCTATGGAGGGAGCTTATGGGTTATAGGGTTTAATGGGTAATGTAGGAGTTGGGTCGGGTCAGTCTCGAACGGGTGGGTGGGTTGGACATATTTAGGGTGAGTTTTAAATCAACCAATATAATGACACGTCATTAAAAAGAATTTTGATTTAACATCTAAAATGTTGTGTTGTCAAAGGCGCGCTTAAGCCCTGCAACGAGGCTTAAAACATGTTGAGCGCTTCGCCTCGCTTTGTGGGCGCTTTAGTGTTGCATCAAGACTCCAAGGCATACTATTCCTTGCCAATGAGTCTAATCCTGGAAAGGCATCATTAAACAATTGAATTTCATTTTATCATAATCTTTTTCCAATTTCTTTGTGCATATATTAGTTATTCGTGCATATAATCAATTACTCTTGGACTACATATACATATTTTTATTTTTCTCCAGATGTGTCTTTTATCATTAAAGCTCACGCTTTATTTGCGCCTTGAGCTTAAAGCACCAACGGACCTTAGAGCTTTTTTGTGCTTTTTGCCTTTGATAACACTGCTGAAATGTGTTGTTAACTTAAACGGCATGTGTGAGCCAAAAACCTTAACGGAAGGATATATTTAGCCCAATCGGTGGATGGGGAACAATATTAGACCAAATAAAATAGTTCAGGGGCATAGCTGACCCTTTTCCGGAATAAAAACATTAATGTGAACGGAAGTATTTGCAATCGCCAAATAGATATACAAATGATGAATTGGAAACTTAAAACTATAGAGAGATCCATATAAGCGATGAGCTTTAAGGCAATCAACGTTTGTCATGATTTAGCACATACCTTTATGGTGATCAAAGGGCAAGCCATCAACAGGTCTCGACTTGTAACCAACGCTCTTCAATACCAGCCTACAAATAATTCAGTAAAACACATCAACATTCAGTACAGAACACCAGACTGCAGAAAAAAAATAAAGGAGCCCACTGGTGCAGTGACCAGTGACGCCAGAAGCAAAGGAAAATTAAAACCAAATAAAAGCTAAAAAGCATCTTTCTTGGTCCAAGAGGAGGTGCCCATCGTAGCGCAGATAAATTTAGTTGAGGAATCTATTGAAAACATGGGCTTATCTCATTTTCTTTAACTTACAGGTTTTTCTACTCACTATTATGCCACAGAACCCTACTGGATGTTCAACTACTCTGCTCGCTAGTTGTATCTTCTCAGACATTGCTTTCTTCCTATCTCACCACTTCATCTACTATATTCTTCTTCCCTCTTCTGTATTCTTTTTGTTTTTTTTTAAAAAAAAATTGATGGGAATCCAGCAAAAGATACGTTTAGTTGCAAATTAAAAAGGCTCTTCCTACAGCACAGCAATGTGAAATAAAATCTACAACGGATGGGTTTCATACAGGTTATAAGAGTTGGTAAATCATTTAAGGAAGAAAATTTACGGGAAACAAAGGAAGCTAAAGCAGTGTACCCGCATTCCATTTCATCAAAAAGTCCAGTACCAACTGCAATCTGCCTCCCAGAGCCAGTATCTTCTGGAGGTAGACAGAAGGTCAGAGTTAGTAGTTATCTGTCATGAACAAAATCTGCAACAAGCACATTTACTAAAATATAATTGTGACATAATGCAAACACTAAGTCAAGTCTTTCACATTTTTTAAACTAGTTTTATGCGTGAATTACACAAACATGGATTATTTGGTTTTCAACCAAGTTTTGTAGATTATTTCTTTATAAGTGAAGATGATGTCTATATCAACTTATGCCCACCTCGACTAATTCATCATGTAGCACCTAACAAAACATAAATCCTCATCAAAAGATCCTTTTATGTACATGTCTGTATGCGAGATTCCCTCATCATATCAATAAATTTACAACTTTAAATTTCCTCACTGGACAATGTCAACTCCATGCTAAGACCATTAAATAGAACAAAAAGAGCAGAAAATTCCTAGTGAAGAAAATATACCCTCCCCAAAACAAAAAGGCAAAGAAAATTTTTATAAGCATGCAGTCTCTTTAACAAGCTTTAACAGCACACAGTTACCTTTAAGAACTGTCCTCTCCAAGCGCAAACCAGCAACATGACCACTTCTACAATCTGATTCTAGAAACCTGTCTGGTTTTCTGAAGAAGACAAAGTGCAGTTCTTTTTGACCTGGACAACATACGGAAGCTGCAGAAGTGGCTGCCTTGGACAGCAGTTCATGAATTCTCCTTTTAATCCGGTTGCTCTTTAGTTCTTCCTTTGCATACAAAACAAAAAAACAGAATACTCAACTTGGGGGAGAGTTAAGCATAACATTAGTGCATCGAAACAATAGTGAAATTCCTTTTTCTCTTTTTTGATGTCTGAAGTAATAGTGAAACTCTTTGAGCAAAGCTCATCAAATCCCTCTTAACTTTAAGGTGGTGTTTGCTTAAAAAACTGAAAAAACGTTTTTGGTTGAGACATAGTTTTTGCAGAAATTTTTTTTCATATTTTTGACTTGCACCACCTGCCAGTAATGAAAACTTTTTTTTGAGTAGTGAAAACTGTTTTAGTCTCTACCAAGACCGAAGACACCCCGATATCACGTGAAGAAACATGAGTCTTGGTTCTCACTCAACCTCGAAAGCTAGCTCATGAGGTGTAACTTTCACAAAACTATACGAGCAGACAACAACTCACTCCGTCAACCAATTTGGACTCTTAACACATCCAATTAGTTTTCTCAGCCAGATAGGCTTCTCTTTTCTCAACAAGACCCGTCACCACACATTATTCTCAGTTCTGCATTTTATTTACTTATCTTTTACTTTTTTCGTTTAGAAAGACAAGTGAGAAAGAATATTCAAATTTAACTACCAAACCATTAGGATATCATTGAAGAATCAAATTTACACTTACCCTTGTAGTTAGCTGACCATTTAGGTATTTCTCTCAATCATATGATTGTATCCTCGTTTTCTTTTTCTTGTTTTTTATAGGGTAGTTGAGGCATAAAGGAGGGGCAAGTTACTTCCCTTAAAACGTTTGGCATTGAAGAAAAGCAACGGAAGTCGGAAGCTATCAAGCTACAAAAGAGTAAAGCTTAAGAGCTTCATATTTATACATCATTTCCTTAGGAGCCAGAACTAGTAATACAGATAGCAAGCGTACCTCATCTGCTGGGGTTTTACTTAAATCTGCTTGCTGAATTTCAATGAATAGATCCTTAATACCTGAAACAACACAGATTTCATCTAAGAAGTTAATTACTTTTGCAAACAATATTGGGATCTAATTATATTGCGAGGGTGAAGTTAAACGAAGATGGTGAATGGAAGTGGGAGGAAGGGAACCACCAATCCTAGACAGAAAAAGAGTTGTATGAGCTCACCTAGAACTTCACGCAGCTCTTTTGCCGTGAAGGCTACTTGTGCTGCTCCACGTCGTCCAACCAAATACACTTTTCTGACAATATTCAAGCATAAGCTCATCATTTAACTACAACATCTGATGACACTTAAATTGCAAAAGCAGAAGACAGAAGACAAACCTAATGGAGCTCTCTTCTAAAGCTGCCAATGCATGGGAGGCGATATCAGTTGTTGCCAATTCTGAAGTTGGTCGTAAAAGGATACGCGCCACGTCAAGAGCTACATTTCCCTTAACAGAAGTGCAAAAATCACTTAGCAAGGAGCACTATTTCCCTGTGCCTGCTCATATACAAAGTTCTAAGCAAAATAATAAGTTCTAAGATTATTTCCTAGAGAAGACTTTGCTTCAAATAAAGCCAATATTTCATGAAAAAGATACCATCTCTGGTGAGACAATTATGCATTTGCCAATCTCCCTGTAGACATCTCAGACTATAAACTGATGAGTTGATGCGCATACTAATGCAGTAAAGCATCCAATTTGGAGCAAGTTACAGTATGTATCAACTAAGCACCAGAAACTATCCCTTAGCCTCAGTTCTAAACATTAGCATATATGATGTCTACAAAATAAACTTTGGCTGTGGTTAAATTATACAACAGGACAAAGACATACCAACAGGCATAGAGATATTAAAAAAGATTTCATACGGAAATTATTAACCCAAAAAAAGAACTTGGTAATGCTACTTAAATTTAAGCAAATGGTGGTTTATTGCTTTATTCTCTTGTAGAAGAATCCGCATGTCATCGAAAGTTCAATAAATGGAAAAAGAAAAACAACCAACTTATCCAATGAGATAATCTATAACAACAAAATCAAACTAAAAACATTGGTAGTGTTCCTTAAAAGTACAACTTTACCATAATTGCACTGCGGCTAACACATGTAACAGTATTATGGGCATTATAGACATACCTGACCAATAATTACAGCAGTATCGGAGCTCTTCAAATCTGGTGCCAGATTTCGGCAGTCTGGATGCCCATTATACCACCAAACAAATTCTCTCGCAGCGTATATACCAGCCAACTCCTACAAGACATGCAGTGCTAGATGGTTAAACAGAAACTATGTTTCTTTAAGAAATAACAAATGCAAAGTAGTAGAAGATTGATAAAATGACACCATCAGCATATTTATTCCCTAAGACACTAATTATAAAAGAAAGAAGCCTGTTGAGTACACATACCTCTCCTGGTATTCCTAGAGCTTGATCACTTTCAGCTCCATAAGAAAGCACCACCTGTGAAATGATATGTTAACTTCAAATTTGGTGATTAATACATAATACACTAAACAAGTAAAAAATGTCAGAGAATCAAATGCCTCCTCATCACTATGTAAAGTCTTACCACATCATATAATTCACGCAGCTCAGCCAAGGATATAGAAGTTCCAATCAACACATTCCCAATGAACGAGCAACGTCAATTTTGAACAACCCGAGAAAACTGGTTTGTCACAATCTGTTGCAAGTATTCTGGTAAACTAAGCACCAATAAGAGCAGTATCTCATGAAGTTTTAAACTTTAAAATGTCCAAGAGGTTATTGTTCAACGCTCCAATGCATTGCTTTCATTGTCTCAAATAGAAGCATTCTGTTAATTACTCAAAAATTGATTTGATTTAATCGTATAGTGAATACAAGATGGGAATTCGTTATTTCGAAAAAAATATGGTCACAGCAAAATTTATGTCCTCCAAATTGTAATATATCATACTATAAAATAGAGGGTTTAGTATTAGAGAACTGCACAAATAATATAACAAGAAGCAAACTTGTGCATTTAAATAGAAAATAAAAAGATTTTCAAGCAGCTATAGCTAAATTTATTTCCCGAAAAGTAAAATACCTTGGTATCAGGATGATCAGGAGCAACTCCGGACCTGACTAATCCAAATGGCGTCGGTAACCGATCCACTATATCTACTTCAGCTCTCTCGTGAGCTTTCAGTAGCTGTCAAATAGTAGTCGACAAAATAAATTCTAAGTTCCTAAATTCCGTTGCAACAATAGGAAATATGAGAAATTTGTAGAAAATTCAAAGCAGTGATAGAGGTACGGTACCTTATCAGCAGTGTAGAAACCGGCAGGTCCGCTGCCAACGATGCAAAAGCTTAGTCGCTCCGACAAAACCGTTGAATAGCTTCTCCAGAACCTTCTGAGTGCTCTTGAAACAGCCATCTCTCCAGATTTCTCTATTCCAGCAATGGAGAAAATTTCCGCCAGCTTCGGTAACGGGTTAACCGCACTATTAGCCACTGTTAGAGGCTGCTGTTTAAAATATAGCCTACATTCGTAATGCATTTAAAATATAGACAGAGATGTTTCTTCCAATTCCAAAGTAATAATTTTTAGTCCACTGTCCTAAATTTCAATTCTTAAAAAAGATGTCTAATTTGGTTTCCTGGCAATGGATAGATTGAATTCAAAGTTAACATCAGCAGATAAATTAGCAAAATAAAGAAGGATAAGCAAAAAAGAATTTAAGTAATTATCTTTTGATCTCTCAATTAAACTAGGCCCAATACAACAAAAATTATCTTCTACGTATATACTTTGTTTTCAGTAATTTCATATTAATTTAAATTTGATAAATAATGCCTTTCTATTTGAAAACCAAAAGGCACAAGAATTTATTCAGTTTCTTCATACGCCAGTTCATATTGTACACTAATTACTTTTTGTCATATGCTTTGTGTTATTATGGACATTGGTGGTATTCGTGACAATTATAACTATAGAAACTTAATAGAACTTTAAAGAAATGGATGTACTTAGTTCCATTATAAGTTTTGGTTGAATGCTTCTTAGGCCTTGTTTGTTCTTTTTAACATTAAGACGCTTGGATCTGGATATGAATACACGTCTGAATATTAAGATGGTATATGCAAATATGAACATCGAATGACTAGGATTGTTTGTCTTTCAACATCTTAATCTCAATGTTCAGATCTGCATACCACATCTTAATCTCAGTGTTCAGATCTGCATACCACATCTTAATCTCAGTGTAAGATCCAATTGTTAAACTATTTGAACTATAAATGAAAATTACATATAATAACAACAATTGTAGTAACAAAATGTAACCAAAAAAATATTTTGAACGTAAAGTATTCATACAAGATATATGAATTTTAAGCTCTGACTTGGGAAATGGGCCTCAACTTTTTCTCTCTTTAACTTTTCTTTTCAATGACATTATTACGGGGATAAGATTTTTTTTTTATTTCAGATGATAAATCTTTTGAAGTTGCAGATATCAGCGAAAATGATAGCAGATGATTTTCTGTTACTGAATGCAGTAGACGTTTTTCTAGCAAAATCACAATTGATGAAGATAACTTGAAGTGGGTATGTGAGAATCTCAAGCAAGCTTCTAGGGGTATTGGGGATCTTTATAGAAGATGCGGGGAGATTACAACAAACACGTCTCTACAGAGTGTATCAAATTTATAATATTCATGGCAGGTTCGTAAGAATCGAAACATGGCAGCGCAACAGAAAGTCGGCGGTGATCATTCCAGAAGCTGGGTACAACAAAGGATGGGTAGATATTGCTGAGAAGATTTTGCGATTTCTGGGACCTACTAGAAACCCAATAATTATTCAGCCACAAGCACCTCAACTGAAATCATATTTTGATGCAGCAAAAATATAGAGTTGGCCGGAAAAAATGGCAGAATCAATGGAAAATCTGAACAGTGCAGACTCCAACCAACATCCCCTCAGCAGGTGCCTCGTTGGTAGATTCAATGACCCTTTCAATCGAACCCCAAACCTGAATATTCAAAAATGGTTCATCTCTCGATGGCAAGTAAGAGCGGGTCTCAGGGTAACCCCCATGGACCATAACCTCTTCCTATTCGAATTCGCTTCTAAGCAAGAGGCATCCAGAATCAAGAATGGAGATTGGTTTTGGAATGGCCGACACTTGAAGCTCGAATGGTGGTTTCCAACTGCATACTTGGTCCTTGGATACCTTCAAGCTTATTGGTGAAAAATGTGGTGGCTTCATTGGAATTGATGAAGATACAAAATTTAGGAACAATCTTTTTTGGGCTAGAATTTGCATAAGAGACTCATAACAACACTTGAGATCAGTGGTGGATTTAGACATGGGTACTTGGAGACATAAGATCAAAATCATGTCGGAAAGCCAATCTGCGCTGATGCCGATCAGTAGCTCTATTATGGTTGTTGACAAAGTTGTTGAAGAAGGACTATCGAACTTTGTGAAATCACCAATCGCTTCAACTAGCTGGGTAGATGATAGGCACGTGAGTCCTATAGACTTTAATTCAAAATTGTCTATTCCTCCTAATGGGCCGACCCAATATCATAATACATAACAAGCTTCAGTTAATAAGGGCAAACCCAAGTTGCGCCAAGATTTTATTACATATTAGAAGGGCCCACTTAAGAAGACAAAAAAGAGGAAGCCCCAAATCGTTTCTAAATGGAAAGTGGTGATTCCAGACCCATGCCTCAACAGAAGTTCCCATTCTATATCGGAGCCCATCTTTGACCCAATATCAATGGAACTTCAGAGTCTCAAACCTAAATCTCCAATCAAAGCTACCATAGAAGTATCCTCCGATGCCGATGACGAAGCAGAATTCAGCCCTAATCCAGTAGCATTGGCGCTGCCTTATCAAGTCCAAGAACCACCACTCGTTAGTGACTCAGAATCTGATTTCTCCTCCTCTCTCAGCGAATTTCTCCCTCTTCCATTGCATGACAAGGATGACCTCAATATGCAACTGATTGGTACACCCACTGTTGTTGAAACTTCTAAGTGGACAAAAAATAGCGATGGAAAAAGCATGCAAAGCATTTGGGGTTAATTTTATGGGGTTTGAACACAAAATTCTTGGCATCATCCTGCATATAGAGCAGAAAAGACAAGTTCAACTACAACAGCAGAAGAAAAATTAAGCAACCAAAAAGGGAAAAACAAAAGGGAGTCTGAACTTAAAAACTAAACTGGGGTTTGAATGACAGTGCAAGGAAAGGAAGGGACAGGCTTCACCAATCATCTCCTGAATGAGAATCAAAATCCTAAGTTGGAATATTTGGGGCTTAACGACAGGAAGAAAAGGAGCACACTTAAATCTCTGATTAAAAAAGGGGGAGTGGGTGTAGTGTGTCTACAGGAGACTAAAATTGAGAATTGGAACTCAAAACTAATAAGGCAATTATGGGATAGTCGATCGGTTGCATGGGCTGAACTTCAAGCATCCAGTACCAGAGGGGGTATTCTTATTCTATGGGACAGAAGAAATTGGGACTTTGCTGATACTTAGACTAGCATTTTCTCAAAATCTCCTACAGATTCGAGAGTCTTCAAGAAGATTTTAAATGGGCATTTACAGGGCTATATGGACCTCATACCAGATCAGAAAGGGAGGATTTATGGATTGAACTAGCTGGAGTAAGAGGTTTATGGTCTGATGGGTGGGTGATTGGAGGGGATTTCAATGTGTGCATATTTGAGGGTGAAATATTGAATTGCACAAGAAGATCCAGGGCAATGAATTCATTCTCGGAAATTTTTGATGACTTAGACCTAATTGACCTTCCTTTGCATGGAGCTCAATACACTTGGTCAAAAGGGGAAACTTCTCTCCGAGCTTCAACGATTGACAGGTTCTTGATTTACTTAGAGTGGAATGAAACATTCAAATCAATAAATCAAGTGGCCCTTCCAAGGGTATTATCAGATCACAAACAAATCTTGCTAGAAAATGATAACTGGGAAGCCACTTCTTCATATTTCAAATTTGAGAATATGTGGCTTCAAGCGGAGGGGTTCATAGATAGGGTCAAAAATTGGTGGTTGTCATACACTGTGGTAGGAACTCCAGATTTCATCCTTATTCAGAAGCTAAAGAGTCTTAAAAGGCATTAGCAACTGGAATAAGGAAACTTTTGGCAAGATTGAAGCTAGGCGAAACAAGACACTTGATGAACTAAGAATTCTGGACCAAATTTCAGAGATTAGAATGCAAACCCCAGAAGAAAAATTGAAAGCCTTCAACCTGAAGGCGGAGCTCCAACATATTGCAACAACTAAAGAAACCTCTTGGAGACAGATGTCAAGGTGCTTGTGGCAAGAAGGGGACAAAAACACCAAGTACTTTCAAAGAATGAGCAACTACAACAGAAGAAGCAACATCATTGATAGGTTGAAGATAGGGGATGAAACCATTGAGGACAAAGCATTGATCAAGAAGGAAATTTTGGAATTTTACAAGAATCTGTACAATGAAAGTGAACCTTGGAGACCTAATGTTGACTTTGAAGGCATTTCCACACTGAGCATGGAGGAAAAGGATGAGTTGGAATCATCCTTTGCAGAATATGAGGTTCTTGAAGCACTGAAATCATGTGCTCCTGACAAAGCTCCTGGTCCAAATGGGTTCACTATGGTTTCTTCCAAAAAGCATGGGATATCATCAAAACATACATCATGGCTGCACTTAACCATTTCCACCATAATTGTCACATGGTTAGGCCTTCCAATGCCACCTTTAATGCTTTAGTTCCAAAAAGAAAGGGTGTCATCGAGCTTAGGGACTACATGCGTATTAGTTTATTAGGGGGTGTATACAAATTGATCTCAAAAATCCTAGCAGAAATGCTTAAAAAGGTGGTTGATATGCTGGTTTCTAGGGAACAAAATGCCTTTGTGAAAAAACACGGGAAAAATATGATATATTGATGTTAAACATGATACAATGAGACCTATATATACACATAACCTATCCTACTCCTAATAGATGATGGAATCATCAAAGATTTGACCTTTACGAACTATGTCTGTAACTCACTAGAGGCTCGAAAAACAAAGAGAAGATGTGTATGAACGAGATATCCAACAACAAGAAGAAGGAAAAGGATTGAATAGAGGAACTCCCGAGCATTTGGCGATCTCAGATGTGTCGATATATAGGGTGACTCATTATTTCAATGAATCATTTCTTCGGACAGAAGAAGATTATGTAAACACTTACTCGAGATATCAGTTATCAGATTCCATTGTGGAAGACACAATTTTTTCTGAAGAATTCTCCATGATATACTTGATCCATGCATATTATCGTGAAAAATGGATATAAATTTTTTACTGCTACTTAGTATTGGCAATAGGTCTGAAAAATTATCTAAAAATAGCAAATTTAGATATTTGTACCCTGTCGAAGTAAGGAACCATGGCATATATATTTTGATTAAATTCCATTTTGAGAGAGTTGAAAAAGCACTATCTCGTTTAAAGGCTCTATACGTCTACACTTTCTCAACGCATTTATTTAGACAAAGACTCCGTTTTTTCCTCTTTTCGAATGATAAATCTTTCTCAGAACATGGAGTGTTAATCAAACCCATGTTTGAATTGAAATTGAGATACTTATGAAAGTTCTTCCCTTCTGAATCAGAAGATTATATCTTAAAGAGGTTGACAATAAGTTCTTTCAAAATTGACTATTTGCCCCTCTGTTAGAGGTGTTCCAGAAATGTCTGCGATTGAGTAAATAGCTCTATGAACGAATAGATCGGATCGACTTGGAAAATAGAAAGATTTGTACAAGTTATATGTTTCGTCACTACTTTGTGGAAAATCGTTAGGCATGAATATGTGAGATACATGTGACTTGATTGGTGAAATAGTATCTCTCCCCCCAAAAGCATGTTTTTTAACCGATGCACAAAGAAAATAGTTTTTTGTGAATGAACAAGATATTGAAGAATTGTCCATACATAAAATTAGCATTATTGATACGGGCCTTTTCCACAGAAAAAGGGAATCTTGTGTTCCAATTGAAGCAGAAGTGATGTGGATTATTCAAGAATCGAAGTCGATTTGCTTTATAAAAAGAAGACATCAATGATCTTTTATGAAATGGTCTCACAAGATTCAGCCAATTGTCTTGATCGTGGAATATCATTGAGAAATAGGAATCCGGGTTATCAAAAGATTTCCTGCGATTATTTATAGTATGGAATGAGTCAATCATCCACTTTTGTATGTTATTGAAGAAAAATGGTGATATTGTTCCTCCATTGATCAAAAAATTTTATTTTTTGGGAAGTATCATGATAGTACAATAAGAAGGATTTCAATTTTTTCAAATGAACATTTTGAAGACCTATTGATTCTAACAACTGATTGCAGAGTTGATCATTCGGACCTTTCAAGATTGAACGTAAAGTATCCATACAAGATATATGAATTTTAAGCTCTGACTTGGGAAGTGGGCCTCAACGTTTTCTCTCTTTAACTTTTCTTTTCAATGACATTATTACGGGGATACGATTTTTTTCATTTCAGATGACAAATCTTTTGAAGTTGCAGATATCAGCGAAACTGATTTCAAATGGTTTTCTGTTACTGAAAGCAGTAGACGTTGTTCTAGCAAAGTCACAATTGATGAAGATAAGTTGAAGTGGGTACGTGAGAATCTCAAGCAAGCTTCTAGGGGTATTGGGGATCTTTATAGAAGATGCGGAGAGATCACAACAAACACGTCTATACAGAGTGTATCAAATTTATAATATTCATGGCAGGTTTGTGAGAATCGAAACATGGCAGTGCAATAGGAAGTCGACGGTGATCATTCCAGAAGCTGGGTACAACAAAGGATGGGTAGATATTGCAGAGAAGATTTTGCGATTTCTGGGACCTACTAGAAACCCTATAATTGTTCAGCCACCAGCACCTCAACTGAAATCATATTTTGATGTAGTAAAAATATAGAGTTGGCCAGAAAAAAATGGCAGAATCAATGGAAAATCTGAGTGCAGACTCCAACCAACATCCTCTCAGCATATGCCTCGTCCGTAGATTCAATGACCCTTTCAATCGAACCCCAAACCCGAATATTAAAAAATGGTTCATCTCTCGAGGCAAGTAAGAGTAGGTCTCAAAGTAACCCCCATGGACCATAACCTCTTCCTATTCGAATTTGCTTCTAAGCAAGAGGCAGCCAGAATCAAGAATGGAGATTGATTTAGGAATGGTCGACACTTGAAGCTCGAATGGTGGTTGCCAACTGAATACTTGGTCCTTGGATACCTTCAAGCTTATTGGTGAAAATGTGGTGGCTTCATTGGAATTGATGAAGATACAAAATTTAGGAACAATCTTTTTTGGGCTAGAATTTGCATAAGAGACTCAGAACAACACTTGAGATTAGTGGTGGATTTAGACATGGGTACATGGAGATATAAGATCAAAATCATGTCGGAAAGCCAATCTGCTCCGATGCCGATCAGTAGCTCTATTATGGTTGTTGACAAAGTTGTTGAAGAAGGACCATCGAGCTTTGTGAAATCACCAATCGCTTCAACTAGCTGGGTAGATGATAGCACGTGAGTCCTACAGAATTTAATTCAAAATTGTCTATTCCTCCTAATGGGCCGACCCAATATCATAATACAGAACAAGCTGCAGTTAACAAGGGCAAACCCAAGTTTCCAATCAAAGCTAACGTAAAAGAATCCTCCGATGCCGATGACAAAGCAGAATTTAGCCCAATCCAGTAGCATTGCCGCTGCCTTATCAAGTCCAGGAACCACCACTCGTTAGTGACTCAGAATCTGATTTCTCCTCCTCTCTCAGCGAATTTCTCCCTCTTCCATTGCATGACAAGGAGGACCTCAATATGCAACTGATTGGTACACCCACTATTGTTGAAACTTCTAAGTGGACAAAAAATAGCAATGGCAAAGGCATGCAAAGCATTTGGGGTTAATTTTATGGGGGTTGAACACAAAATTGGTGGCATCACCCTGCATATAGAGCAGAAAAGACAACTTCAACTACAACAACAGAAGAAAAATTGAGCAACCAAAAAAAGGAAAAACAAAGGGGAGTCTGAACTTAAAAAACAGAACTGGGGTTTGAATGACAGCGCAAGGAAAGGAAGGGACATGCTTCACCAATCATCTCCTGAATGAGAATCAAAATCCTAAGTAGGAATATTTGGGGGCTTAACGACAGGAAGAAAAGGAGCATACTTAAATGTTTGATTAAAAAATGGGGAGTGGATGTAGTGTGTCTACAGGAGACTAAAATTGAGAATTGGAGCTCAAAACTAATAAGGCAATTATGGGATAGTCGATCGGTTGCATGGGCTGAACTTCAAAAATCCAGCACTAGATGGGGTATTCATATTCTATGGGACAGAAGAAATTGGGACTTTGTTGATACTCAGACTGGCATTTTCTCAAAATCTCCTACAGATTCGACAGTCTTCAAGAAGATTTTAAATGGGTCTTTACAGGGCTATATGGACCTCATACCAATTTAGAAATGGAGGATTTATGGATTGAACTAGCTGGAGTAAGAGGTTTATGGTCTGATCAGTGGGTGATTGGAGGGGATTTCAATGTGTGCATATTTGAGGGTGAAATATTGAATTGCACAAGAAGATCCAGGGCAATGAATTCCTTCTCGGAAATGTTGACGACTTAGACCTAATTGACCTTCCTTTGCAGGGAGCTCAATACACTTGGTCAAGAGGGGAAACTTCTCTCCGAGCTTCAACGATTGACAGGTTCTTGATTTACTTAGAGTGGAATGAAACATTCAAATCAATAAATCAAGTGGCCCTTCCAAGGGTATTATGAGATCACAAACAAATCTTGCTAGAAAATGATAACTGGGAAGCCACTTCTTCATATTTCAAATTTGAGAATATGTGGCTTCAAGCGGAGAGGTTCATGGATAGGGTCAAAAATTGGTGGTTGTCATACAGTGTGGTAGGAACTCCATATTTCATTCTTATTCAGAAGCTAAAGAGTCTTAAAAAGGCATTAGCAACTGGAATAAAGAAACTTTTGGCAAGATTGAAGCTATGAGAAACAAGACACTTGATGAACTAAGAATTCTGGACCAAATTTCAGAGATTAGAATGCAAACCCCAGAAGAAAAATTGAAAGCCTTCAACCTGAAGGCGGAGCTGCAACATATTGCAACAGAAACCTCTTGGAGACAGATGTCAAGGTGCTTGTGGCAAGAAGGGGACAAAAACACCAAGTACTTTCAAAGAATGAGCAACTACAACAGAAGAAGCAACATCATTGATAGGTTGAAGATAGGCGATGAAACCATTGAGGACAAATCATTGATCAAGAAGGAAATTCTGGAATGTTACAAGAATCTGTACAATGAAAGTGAACCTTGGAGACCTAATGTTGACTTTGAAGGCATTTCCACACTGAGCATGGAGGAAAAGGAAGAGTTGGAATCATCTTTTGAAGAATATGAGGTTCTTGAAGCACTGAAATCATGTGCTCCTGACAAAGCTCCTGGTCCAAATGGGTTCACTATGGTTTCTTCCAAAAAGCATGGGATATCATCAAAACATACATCATGGCTGCACTTAACCATTTCCACCATAATTGACACATGGTTAGGCCTTGCAATGCCACCTTTATTGCTTTAATTCCAAAAAGAAAGGGTGCCATCGAGCTTAGGGACTACATGCCTATTAGTTTAATAGGTGGTGTATATAAATTGATTTCAAAACTCCTAGCAGAAATGCTTAAAAAGGTGGTTGATATACTGGTTTCTAGGGAACAAAATGCCTTTGTGAAAAAGCACGGGAAAAATATGATATATTGATGTTAAACATGATACAATGAGCCTTATATATACACATAACATATCCTACTCCTAATACATATTGGATTAGGGTTATTTTGCTACTACTTACGTATTCTAACACTCCCCCTCAAGGTGGTGCATATAAATCATATGTACCGAGCTTGTTACATATGTAGTTAATACGAGGACCAGTGAGGGACTTGTGAAAATGTCTGCAAGCTGATCATTTGACTTTACAAACTTTGTAGCAATATCTCCCGAGAGTATCTTTTCTCTGACAAAGTTATAGTCAATCTCAATGTGCTTAGTTCTCTCATGGAACACTGGATTTCACGCAATATGAAGAGCAGCTTGATTATCACACACAAGTCCCATCTGACTAACATCACCAAATTTCAGCTCTTTGAGCAACTGTTTGATCCAAGCTAGCTCACATGTCGCCATAACCATTGCTCGATATTCTTCTTCTGCACTAGACCGAGCAACCACATTCTGTTTCTTGCTTTTTCAAGATATCAAATTTCCTCCTACAAAGACATAATATCCAGAAGTAGAATGTGTGTCAGAAGGCGATCCTGCCTAATCAGTATCGGATTATCCAACGATCTGCTCATGGCCTCGATCCTCAAACAAAAAAACTTTACCTGGAGTCGATTTTATATACCGAAGAATGCCAACAACTGCATCCCAATGACTATCACACGGAGAACCCATAAACTGGCTCACAATACTCACAAGAAAGGAAATGTCAGGTCTTGTCACTGTAAGATAATTTTATTTATCAACTAACCGCCTATATCTTGAAAGATCGCTAAGAGGCTCCCCCTGTCCTGGAAGAAGTTTAGAATTTGGATTTATCGGAGTGTTAATAGGTCTACAACCTGTCATTCCTGTCTCCTCAAGAATATCTAAGGCATACTTCCGTTGTGAGATCACAATACCTGAGCTAGACTGAGCAACCTCAATACCCAGAAAATACTTTAGTGTGTCCAGATCCTTAGTCTGAAAGTGTTGAAAGAGATGTTGCTTTAATTTAGTAATACCATCCTGGTCATTGCCGGTAATAACAATGTCGTCAACATAGACCACCAGATAAATACAGAGACTCGAATCGAAATGCCGATAGAATACAGAGTAATCAGCTTCACTCCGAGTCATGCCAAAGTCCTGGATAACAGTGCTAAACTTACTAAACCAGGCTCGAGGAGACTGCTTTAGACCATAAAGTGACCGGCGCAAGCGACATACAAGGCCACAAGACTCCCCATGAGCAACAAACCTAGGTGGTTGCTCCACATAAACTTCATCCTCAAGGCCACCGTGTAAAACACATTTTTAATGTCCAGCTGATACAGGGGCCAGTGGCGAACAACAGCCATGGATAGAAAAAGGCGGAGTGATGCTATCTTAGCCACGGGAGAGAAGGTATCACTGTAATCAAGCCCAAATATCTGAGTATATCCCTTAGCAACAAGATGAGCCTTAAGAAGATCAACCTTGCCATCTTGACCAACCTTGACTGCATACACGCAACGACAACCAAAAGTAGATTTACCTGAAGGAAGAGGAACGAGCTCCCAAGTACCACTCATATGTAAAGCAGACATCTCGTCAGTCATAGCATGTCGCCACCCTAGGTGAGACAATGCTTCACCTATAGACTTAGGGATGGATACATAGGACAAAGAAGATAGAAAAGCATAATAGGGTGATGACAATTGATGATAACTTAAACTGATATAAGGGATTAGGATTAAGGGTGGTCTGTATACCTTTCCGAAGTGCAATCAGAAGAGACAAGTCCGCGGTAGGAGCAGGGTCAGGTGCAAGACGTGAATCAACCGGGCCGGATGATGGGCAAGGACGACAATGATATGTCAAGAGTGGAGTTTCTGTGGCAGGGAGTCTAGGAGGAGCCACACTAGACTCTCCAACGGTTGGAATGGGTAAGACTTCTGTAGCGGAAGGTGAAGGAGGAGCTATAGTAGACTCGCTAAAGGCCGGTATAGGTAAAACCCCAGGTATATCAAGATGGTCAGAATGGTTAGAAGAGGTAAAGAAAGGTTTAGACTCAAAAAATGTGACATCGGCTAACATAAGGTACCTACGAAGATCATGTGAATAACAACGATAGCCCTTCTGGACACGAGAATAACCAAGGAAGACACACTTGAGAGCACGAGGAGCTAACTTATCTTTCCCAGGGGCTAAGTTATGAATGAAACAAGTGCTCCCAAAAACACGAGGGGGAACAGAGTATAAGGGTGACTGGAAAAACAATACCTCATGCGGAATTTGATTCTGGATGGGAGATGAAGACATTCAATTAACCAAATAACAAGATGTGAGAACTGCATCGCCCCAAAAACGCAACGGAACATGAGATTCAATGAGAAGTGTGCGAGCAGTCTCAATAATATGCCTATTTTTTCTCTCTGCAACCCCATTTTGCTGAGGGGTATAAGGACAAGAGGTCTGTGAAAGTGCGAATAGAAACACCAAATTGATTTTTAATTTCAGCACAAAAATTCTGGAATATAGAAAACAACTCAGAATGATCTTTCATTAAGAAAATACAAGTACATCTTGAATGATTATCAATGAAACTAACAAAATAACGAAATCCCAAGGTTGAACTGACTCTACTAGGACCCCATATATCCGAATAAACTAAAGAAAAAACAGACTCTGCACGACTCTCAATACTACGAGGAAAGGAGGCTCGGGTATGTTTCCCGAGGTGACATGACACACTCTAATGTGGATAAACTAGACAAACTAGGCACCATCTTCTGAAGCTTGTACAAGCTAGGATGTCCTAAACGACTGTGAAGTAGGTCTGGAGGATCTGCAACTAGACAGGCCTTGGAGGATTTTAGTGAGTTAAGGTAGTAGAGTCCTTCTGATTCAAGTCTTGTTTCAATCGTCTGTCCCGTACTACGGTCCTGCATAATAAAAGAATCATCAATAAAATATATACCGCAATGGAGGGCACGAGTCAAAGACTAACAGATGCAAGATTTAATGGATAGCCAGGGACATAAACAACGGAATCTAGAGTGACAGAGGGTAGGGGATTCACTTGTCCAACACCTTTTGCTTTAGTTTGAGACCCATTGGCTAAAGTAGCGTTGGGAAGAAACTGTGAATACGCAATATTTGACAAAATGGATTTATTGCCAGAGATATGATCAGAAGCAACTGAGTCCACAACCCATTGTTCAAGAGGACTAGACTGGGAAACACAAGCAAAAGAATTACCAGCAACTGAAGTATCAGTCTGAGCAACAGAGGCTACTTGTGGAGATGTCTGCTTACTTGCTCGATATTTAAGGAACTCATTATACTCCCCTTCAGATACAGAAAATCCTTGGTTACCTGTAGTCTCGGTCTGAGCAACATAAGTATTTTTGGGTGGTCGACCATGTAAAGAATAGCACGTCACGAGTGTGACCAAGTTTATGACAATAAGAACACTTGGGTCTAGATCTTCCAAAATGACCTTGTCCTCGTCTATTCTCCATAGTATGAGATGCCCAATTGTCCATTGATTGGGATACGAGGATAGATGAATCAAGTCTCTGTAATGAGCTCACTGGGTGACTTGGTGCTGCAGCAAGGCGAAGTAATCGAGAGAATAATTCATCAACTGTGGGAACAGTCGGACTAGCCAAAATCTGATCGCGTACTGAGTCGAGATCATTAGGAAGCCCAGCAAGAGTAAGAACTAGAAACAACTTTTGCTGTTGCTCTTGTTGCTTTGCATTACTAGCAGAAACTGGCATCAACGTCTCAAATTCCTCCATAACTGCTTGTACTTGTCCCAAGTAAGTAGACATATCTAATTCCTGTTTCTTTAAATTTGTCATCCGCGGTATCACATTATAGAAACGAGATATGTCATTAGTGTATAAAGTACGAGTCGTTTTCCAAACCAAATAACATGTCTGGAATGGACGAAACAAGGGCATCAACTTGGAATCAATAGATCGCCACAAAATACTGCATAATTGAGCATCGATCTTCTCCCAATGTGCTTTGGCTTTTTCATCTCCTTCACTAGACTCCTTGATTAGATGATCTTGAACATATTGACCTTTACACCACAACTCGACAGACGAAGCCCAAGCTAAGTTGTTGGAACCTCCCATTAAAGGTTCTGAGGTAATCATAACACCGGAATTTCCAGAAGCCGAGTTTTTAGACCCGGAAGCATCGACTACCAAAGACATCGTGAAAACTTGCTGAAACAGATGAAGGAAATACTGTTTTTGCCGGAAAATTACTGTAGTTGCCGGAAAAAATCACTGTAGATGCCGGAAAAAATTCAAAGTGGTCGGAATTGAAAAGTAAAAATAAGGGTAGGCTCGGAATTCTCAGGCGAACAGGCTGTCTCAAGAAAATTTTTCCAAAAACTGCCGGAAAGTGGTTCACACGCCGGCGCATGGGCCTGACGCACCGCCGGTGTGAGAGGATTTGGAGGCGCGTGAGAGCGCGTGCGGATGTGTCTGCCGGATCTGTTCAGTGGGGTTTGGTCGCCGGACTATGACAGATCTTATGGTAGTGTTGGATTTTGCACAACACTGATGGGGAGAGAGATAACGTAAAAAAGCTTTGAAAAAGTCGCTGGAAAAATAAGGCACGACTGACTTCTGCTTTGTATTTTGGTTCCCGGTTGTATCCCACCACTAAGGCTCTGATACCATGTGAAAAAGTATGGGAAAAATATGATATATTGATGTTAAACATGATACAATGAGCCTTATATATACACATAGCCTATCCTACTCCTAATACATATTGGATTGGGGTTATTTTACTACTATTTACATATTCTAACATCAAGAACAGATAGATCACTGATGCCTCCTCAATTGCTAATGAAGTGCTGGACTGGAGAATGAGAAGTGGAGAATCTGGTGTTCTATGTAACTGGCCTTACCTTATGAACATACTAAGACATATGGGATTTGGGGTAAAATGGATAAGATGGACGAATTTTTGCATTTCAACTATTAAATATTATGTCTTGGTAAATAGGAGCCCTATTGGTTTTTTCTCTCCTAGAAAAGACCTAAGGCAAGGAGACCCCATCTCTTTTTTACTCTTTATTTTGGCTATGGAAAAACTCACCAAAACGCTGGAGAGGCTAAGCAACTACAGTGGATACAAGGTTTTCAGGTGGGAAGGAACCCTTGTAGCGCAGTCATACTATCTCACCTGCTCTTTGAAGATATATTGTTATCTACACAAGTGCTTTACCTTAATTTAATGCTGATGATATTCGAGGCACTCTCTGAATGCACATTAACATGATAAAAAGCATTATCTACCCCGTAAATAATGTTCCTAACATCGAGGAGTTGGCAGACATTCTATGTTGCAATATAGGTACCTTGCCTACCACATATCTAGGACTACCATTGGGGGCCAAGTACAAATCCAATGAAATTTGGAGTGGTGTGGTGGAAAAGTTTGAGAAAAGGCTTGCAACATGGCAGATGCAATACCTCTACATGGGCGACAGATTAACCCTCATCAACAGTGTTCTAGATAAGTCTCCCCACCTACCACATATCATTGTTCTCGATACCAAGCTCAGTCCTAAAACAGATGGATAAACTTAGGAGAAAATTCTTATGGGAATGATGCAGCAACACACATAAGTTCCCACTCGTAAAATGGTCTAAAATAATTCGGCCAAGATATCAAGGAGGCTTGGGTGTTAGAGATTTATATTTGCATAGCAAAGCAATGTTATTGAAGTAGCTGTAGAGATATGAGCAAGAGAAACCTGGACTATGCAAGAACATTATTGATGCTAAGTATGAGCAACATAATCACTGGTGTACAAAGAAAATAAACACTCCTTATGGTGTTGGCCTATGGAAGAATATCAGCAAGCACTGGGATGAGTTCTTTCAAAATATGACCTTCAAGATTGGGAAAGGAGATCATGTTAAATTCACAAGTGGCACGAAGATAATGCAGAGATGGAAATATATCCCAATCTATACCAGATTGCACTCAACAAGGAATCCACTGTTGCTCAGAACAAAGAAAATGGCACATGGTGCCCCCCGTTCAGAAGGAACCTACATGACTGGGAAATTAATGACCTACTAAGTATATTCAACTCTTTAGAAAGCCACATCAGTGATGATCAGCAGCCAGACAAACTCAGATGGGAACACTCTAAGGGGGACAACTATACAGTCCAAGATAATTACAAACACCTCTGTTCCCAGAATGGTATGATAGATAATTGGCCTTGAAAACATATCTAGAGAACTAAGGCACTTACCAAGGTGAATTGCTTCACCTGGATAGCTATAACGGGGGTATGTCTCACTCAAGACAACATAAGCATGAGGAACATTACACTTGTTAACAGATGTTACTTGTGTCAACAAAATTCAGAAAGTGTCAATCATCTTTTCCTCCATTGCGCAGTTGCAAGTGAAATCTGGAGTCTCTTCTTCTCTATTTTTGGTCTGAAATAGGTTATCCTCGGACAATAAAGAAAGCATATGAAAGTTGGTCTTTTTGGAGAGTTGACAAAGCCATCAATAGTATCTGAAGAATGATTCCAACAGTAATTTTTTGGTGTACCTGGACAGAAAGAAATCAGAGGTGTTTTGATGGCATCCCAACTTCAACCTACTCCCTCAAGACTATTTGCTTAGTTAATCTATTTAGCTGGATTCCTCTTTCCCCTGTAATAAGTGAAGACCACCTTGTGGATTTCATTAGCTCCTTGTTCTTAGTATAAATTTTTGTACTAGAGCTAGTTATCTACCTTTTTGTATCTTTTGCATCTTCTTGATGCCTATTAATGAATCACCCTTACTTCATCCAAAAAAAATATTCGTATTTATATTATCAAGTGTTAATTCAAATTAGTAAGATGTTAGCCATATGTTTGAAATGCATTACCTTGGATCTTGATGTAAGAAACTTTATTTGCCAATTCAAATATTTGAGTAGTTTAATTCGAAATTTTATAATATTTCTTATGTTAAAAAGTAAATATTCTTTGTTTTTTTAAAACCTTTTTTACACTGATTTTATACTTTTTTTTACAAAATTCAGAATTATCTAAGTCAAAATATTATTATGTATTTTACAATACTTTTTGGGGCCTCAAAATTTTTGGGCCCTAAAGCGAAGGATTTACTAGCCTCACCATTGAGCCACCCACGAAGATAAGTTGTATATTTCTAAGCAAATAGTCTGTTTGAAGATTGTAAAGATGCAATAAGTGGTATGATCTTAAACATAAAATAGGAAAAATTTGAGGAAGTAAAGAAGTTATTCTTGAATAAACAAAAGAAAGCATGGTTCAATTATAAATAACATGTAACACATGACGAACAATTCAAGAGAAATAGCACATAAATATTCAGAAAGCACCGAAGTATAAATCTTACTTATGTATACATTATCCGAATTCAGCCAAATATGAAACTATAGCAGCTCTAATTTCAACAACACAAAACTTCATTATCCGAATTTTAGGCATAGCAAAGTTTCTTAATTTTGGACGAGCTTCATAAACACCAATTATGGTTTATATTTCAACTAGAGAAATTGAATCTCAGTCATTAATATGCAATTCTTGAAGAAAACAAAAGAACGTTCAAAAGGGACTATGTGAATCTGCAAAAGAGAAAAAAACATTGCTAATAATTTAGAACACGTCCCAATTAAGATTTACGATTTAGAGAATCGGGATGTCAATAAAATCAAGAAAAATTATAGAAAATTTAGAGATTCAATCAAAATAGAATATCCAAAAGTGAAAACAAGACACGATAAGAGGCAAGCAAAACCTTCTAGTTTAGCCCCTTCTCAATCGTATTTACCATTAGAAAAGTAAAAATAAGATGGAGAATTCCAAGTATAATTTTCAAAATCTTACCCAGAAAAATATTCGGCGATTGCTTGATCCTTGAAGAGAGAGACATGTGAAGGATGAAATTTGTTTTGGGTTTAGAAGAAATAGCCTGATGTCAAGAGAGAGAAAAGGAGCACGAGGCGTGTATTTTTGGTATTTTTAACCTCTGGACTGAAACTCAATTAAAAGTCTGGCCGAATCAGGCCCAATCAGACTTTTTAAAAATATTAAAAAACAATATATACTTAATGAGCTAAGATCTGATTCATCCATATTCGGACCCTAGCTAAGTACAAAAAAAAGAGGTCTTAATGATGGTCACGGTTCACTTCATCGTTACACTCTTACTATAATAATAATTACTATGAAACCGCCAATATGAACAAACTCATATAGGCATAAATTACAATTGAAGTTTTATTGCTGCAAACTTCATTCATATTCTTCATCCAGAGTTCAACAATTCTTTTTATATGGAATGGATTTATTGCTTAAAAATAATTTTAACTTGTGTGAATATTTTAAAGAGCAACAACACTTTCGCCTTTGTGCAAATTGCAAGAAAAATAATCGGTTGATTAATGCGAATTTTCCTTTTTAGGTATTGTTTAGATTTTGTCCATATTTTAAAAAGTTTTGAAAATCCAGCCCTTAACAATGCAAAATTTCAGTTTAATATTTGCTCATATGATTTTCTATTGCTCATAAAAATTAAAATATGATTAAGTATTTGCAATCACTTATAAACGCTATCTCCTGAGGTTTTAAATTTGCTTAGATATTATCTTTATATCATAATCTAAAAGTTTTATTAATTGTAGTAAAGAAAAAAATAAAGAGGAACATTTACTAACGGAAAAACAAGGCCAAAAATATTCGTATATTATCGAAAATTAGTCATATTTATAATTGTTTTTAATTTCCGTCCAAACTCATACCTATTATTAATATAGTTTGTACTTTTGTCCCTAACTCTAACATATATCCAACATGGCACCGAAACACCCATAATAATTTGCCAACTAGAAAATTCTTAACCTACTCTATTAGAAACCAGCCTCACCCTTATAAAAATTCGTCAACCCTTATAACCCGTTTAATTAATCTCATTAAAATAGTCCTAACTCATTTTAATTGTCAAAAACTTGAGTTGCCAATAGAAAAAAGAAAAGAGATCTCACCTACCCTCTTCACTGAACATTTGTCTTCATCGCTGGATGTATACGAATTTACCAATTTTCGTCTTAAAAACTATAAATCTGTTATAAACTAAAGCAAAAGACAAGAACAATAGAACAAGAACAATAGCAATAGAGAGAAGAGTAGAGAGAGTTCTTCTTATTGAGTTGAGAGGGGTCTCAAGGGATGATTTACAATGGTAGGGAGCACCTCTATTTATAGGGGAGAGGAAGATTTAGCTACCACTAATAGAACTCTAAAATCTCTCTAATTAAATACATTAAAGACATTCACCTTAAATAGAAGTGTAAGAATCTTCTATTTCATAACACTCCCCCTTGAATGTCTATTCAATGATGTGCCTCGTTAAAACCTTAAAACCAAAACCCAATGGGAAAAATTAAAGTAAGGAAAAAGAGTACACATGTTTGAATATGCGCCTATTGGTTGCCTCGTTAAAAACCTTGCAAGGAAAACCCAGTGGGACAAAACCTTGTAAGGGAAAAAGAGTGCAACGCGCATTGACTCCCCCTAATGAGTACATCGATTTATATCCTTGAGCATTTGCATTCCAATCTTGTGCATCATCTTCAAAACGATCTTTGGTAGAGATTTGACAAATCAACCATATTGACTTGAATAAATATTCCGTACCTTGAAATCATCATTCTTGATAGATATGAACATCTTCATATAATGTCGTGGAATAGCTCTTCAATATCTCCATAGATGCATTCTCAATGCCATCATGCTTATAGTTATAGCAAGATACATATGTACACAAATTGTACTTAGGATGTGGTACTTCAGGACCAAGAATTGCATATGCTTCAAGCAACTTAAATCTTTCAAGTTAAGTCATGTAAGTCACATAATAGACTTTAGCTGCATATCAAAGTTTCATGTCATGCTAAACAAATAAGATATCGAAAATTGACTATACATACCTTTGCCTTTATACTTTCAAGCATATGAACTATAGGTTCAAAACTACATGTCTTTCATATGGAATCAATTCTTCTTGAATTGTATCTCTTCCATTTAGTTGCTTTCTTTGAGTCAGCAAATGCGTATAGCATGCTTTGCAATATGTTGCAATTGCATTTCCTTTTTATGAACTACAGGTTCATATCATGATATTCGGGGATATACATATACAAATGAAAATTCATCCCATGTAACACTTTCTCAAATGTTTATCATGTCTCCCCCTCATGTTAGTAAAGCTAACATGTTTCCTCAACTTTGGGAAATCATCTTTGTGCATTATGTCAATATACACAGCACCTTAGTAATAAGATAAAATTATTTGGTTCCTGACCTTGAACCACTTGTGAGGGGAGAATATACTCTTGTATACAACTTATATCAAACTGATATATACAACTTCGTTCTCATAAGGAACAGTTTAGCTATTAAGTGGAAGCACTCAATAATTATCTTGCTAAACCAACTTTGATATAAACCAACTTATCAAGATGAACTGTCTTGAGTAGAGAATCTGGAAACTATGCTCGAAGTTAGATTACTGAACGATTTACCTCGCAAGCACTGCCAGGCTGCGGGTTAATAACAATGGCGCATGTAACCATATCATAGATGCATCATATGTGGTATACATGGCAGGTGAATGGGCCCATACTCACCTTTCATATTTCCAGAATTTATGGGCTTCAACCCGAACTCTTTAGTTGGTCCGTTCATTAATGAGAACAAGTGATACAAGAGTATTCGTAAAGAACTTTCTAGTTCTTTAATATTCACCTATGTGAATTTGCACATCATACTTAAAATGAGATGGCTAACATGAATGCCAACTGAATAAATTATCAATATTGGTAAACTTCAAATTTACACCATGACATGTGCACTTATCAATAAACTTCGGGTTTATTATGACATGGGTTTTATACCAATAGATATCCACTTTATTGTGGCATTCTTTCGTTTGTGTAGTACAAACTGGAGAACAAAGCGGGTAGCTTTTCATATACAAATTACCCCGCTACAAGTTGTAGTAATAGGAGAATCAAAGCCTTCCTTTATTTATAGTCTCAATATAATCAATCGCTTTCGCGTGTACTTTGAAAACTGAATAAGTTTCTTTGAGACTTACTACAGCACAATACTCAATTGTGTTTCTCCAACATAGTAATAATTGGCTCTTCGAGAGCTCTCAATTAATTTTGTACTACCACAGACTGAGGTTCGAGATCCTCACATTCTTGCATTCCGTATTTTCAAGAGTCTCAGGCTCAATAGATTCTTCGTGAATCTCGGAATTAATCAAATCATGAGCGTCCTCATGTGATTCTTTCATAGTGTCATTTAGATCGTTCTTTTTCCTCTTTCTAGGATTTCGATTTTTGGAACCTAATGGTCTGCCACGCTTCTGGCGTGCATTTGACTCATTGGATATGACACTAGATATTTGTCCAATAGGGACTTCAATACGGATCGGAACATTTTCCCGCGTGAATGTGTGATTTCGTTATCCTCTTCAAGTCCGTAAATGCGTCAGGCATTTGATTTGCTATTCTTTGCAAATGGATAATCTTTTGTACCTCTTTCTTTCAAATAGAGGTATGTGGATCAAGATGAGATAATGATGCATTTTTCCACAAAATTTCCCGTTTGGTTTCACCAACTTCTCCCCCTAATTTTGGGAAAAGTGTCTCATCCAATTGACAGTCTGCAAATAGTGCAGTGAACAAATCTCCTGTCAATGTTTCGAGGTAGCGAATAATGGAGGACGCGTCAAACTCAACATATATTCCTAACCTCCTTTGCAAACCCATTTTGGTGCGGGATGGCGGTGCTACAGGCACATATACTGCGCATCCAAAGCTTCTTAAATGGGATATATTGGGTTCATGACCCAAAACCAATTGCAATAGGGAATATTTGTGATGATTCGTCAGTCAGAGACGAACTAGCATTGCTGCAAGCGAAATGGCGTGACCCTAAGCCGAGGCGGGCAGCCGACAAAGTAGCATTGCTGCATGCAAAATGGCGTGAACCCAAACCGAAATGGGCAGCCTCGTTTTCATGAAGAATTCAAGATTATTCTCATCTATTATCCATTAACTTTGCAAACGCAAGGTTGCGTGATAGCAACAAGCACACATTAGACCATCTACAGGATGCGTCTATCAAGACCATGAAATACCTAAACTACCCATTAGGTGGGTGAATAGGTCCACAAATGTCCCCTTGTATACGTTCCAGAAACTGGGGTGACTCAGTCCCGACCTTTGTTGGGGATGGTCTGATAATCAGCTTGCCTTGATAACACGAAGTGCAAGGATATTCATTACTTGAAAGAATTTTGAAATTCTTTAACGGATGCCCATATGAGCTTTCTATAATCCGTCTCATCATGGTTGATCCTGGGTGACCCAGTCGATCATGCCAAAGTACAAATGTATTGGACTCAGTATTCTTTAGATTTACTGTTGAATGTGCCTCAATTGCACTAATTCTTGTCCAATACAGGCCACAAGATAAAGACGGGAATTTCTCAATAACCCTCTTTTTGGCCGGAGACATTCTTTGAAGTGAGGACGAGATATTCGAGATTATCTTCATCCATTGTCTCAATATTGTAGCCATTCCAGCGTACATCTTTAAAACTCAACAAGTTTCTTATAGACT
This sequence comes from Nicotiana benthamiana, assembly GCA_034376525.1. Classification (NCBI taxonomy): domain Eukaryota; kingdom Viridiplantae; phylum Streptophyta; class Magnoliopsida; order Solanales; family Solanaceae; genus Nicotiana; species Nicotiana benthamiana. The sequence continues at coordinate 80,696,950 of CM067333.1, forward strand.
TGGAGGAGAACATAGCATTCTCTATGATTAACGTCGTGCCCTTGGGCAGAGTTACAATGGCTCTTCCGGAGCCTTCGATCAATTTACTTTCCATGGTATGACATACAAAAGAAATACAGGAACATAAGAATAAGCAAGTTCAATTCTTTTTGTGTCACATAATATTTTCAAAATCTGCTACTAACAGTTGACTAACAAAATCAGATATGTTGTCCATAATCAATTACTATGCAGTTTGAAAATTTCAGCGTTTTTCATAAGACAATCGATTATTAAACACACAATCGATTGTTGGAACATAGACAATCGATTGTTAAACACACACAATCGATTATTTGTTATTTTTGAAAAACTTCAGATCACACTGTCTTAAGACAATCGATTGTTCGATATAGACAATCGATTGTGGATGATTTTTGAAAAATTCCGGACCTCACTGTTTCAAGACAATCGATTGTTAGACAAAGACAATCGATTGTTGGCTATTTTTGAAAAATTCCAGAACACACTGTTTCAAGACAATCGATTGTTAGACAAAGACAATCGATTGTTGGCTATTTTTGAAAAATTCCAGAACACACTGTTTCAAGACAATCGATTGTTAGCCAAAGACAATCGATTGTTGATCAATTGTTTTTCAACTTTAATGCGAAAATAGTTGATAATCGACTAGTTTTTCAGGCTAGTCGATTACCCCCACTGGAAAATAAAAGTTTTATTGATATTTGAACATATTGAAGATATTCTAAAGAACTACTGCTAACATTGCTTTATGAACTAACTAATACGAGCTAATGCTAATGACTATTAGTTTATTCACTAACTAATACAAATAAGTAGAACAAAATCAAATAACTCCATCTTCTTTCATCATGGTCCCATCGCCGATTAGGTGGTCTATTTTCCCCTCGGGTTGCTCAAAGAAGTCTGCCACATCCAGGTGGGTGATGTCCTCATTGTCGTCATAGACAAAGTTTGTTTCAGGGCCTTTTCTCTTTCGAGATGCTTGATAAAGGTCAACCAAGTGTCTTGGTATACGGCAAATCTTTGACCAGTGCCCTTTCCCACCGCAACGATAACATATAGTTTCTGAACTATTTGCCTTAGGATCTTCGGGATCCCGTTTCTGCTTTCGGTGGTTATCTCTCTTTGGGGGGTGACGGACTTCTTTGGAATTTCTTCCTTGTCCACGTCCTTGGCTTTGACCCCGTTTATGACCGTGATCATGGTCCCTTTTATGTTTGGCATAATGCGAGTGCACCATATCTGCTTCAGGCAGTGGTGTAGACCCAGTTGGTCTATTTTCGTGATTTCTCATGAGCAGGTCATTATTTCGCTCAGCCACTAGTAAGAGAGAAATTAGTTCAGAGTACTTCGTAAAGCCTTTCTCTCGGTACTGTTGCTGCAGTACCATATTGGAGGCATGAAACGTTGTAAACGTTTTCTCAAGCATATCATAATCGGAGATGTTATCTCCACATAGCTTCAGTTTAGAAGTAATTCTGAACATAGCAGAATTATATTCAGAAACGGACTTAAAGTCCTGTAGCCTCAGATGGGCCCAATCATATCGTGCTTGTGGCAGAGTGACCAACTTCAGGTTGTCATATCTCTCCTTTAAGCTGTTCCACAAAACGAGTGGATCCTTGACGGTGAGATATTCAATCTTCAAACCTTCGTCAAGGTGGTGGCGCAAGAAAATCAAGGCCTTCGCACAATCTTGGGTGGATGCTTTTTCTTTATCTTTGAGGGTGTCTCCGAGACCCATAGCATCTAGGTGGATTTCAGCATCCAACACCCATGTCATATAGTTCTTGCCCGAAATTTCAAGGGCAACGAACTTTCTTTTCATAATGTCAGACATACTCGAAAATTAAATTAGGAAGAGGGAAAATACCTTGGATTTTCGAGAATGATACTTGAGACGGTAGAGTCTCGTGCTGATAACGTGTTATAAACTAAAGCAAAAGACAAGAACAATAGAACAAGAACAATAGCAATAGAGAGAAGAGTAGAGAGAGTTCTTCTTATTGAGTTGAGAGGGGTCTCAAGGGATGATTTACAATGGTAGGGAGCACCTCTATTTATAGGGGAGAGGAAGATTTAGCTACCACTAATAGAACTCTAAAATCTCTCTAATTAAATACATTAAAGACATTCACCTTAAATAGAAGTGTAAGAATCTTCTATTTCATAACAAAATCATCGTTGTTTTGCTTTATTTTTAATATCAACCTACATTTTAAAAGGCGGGCGTGAGGCGAGGCGTTTTACCTCTGACGAGGCGAGGTGTAAGCCCTGAGATATGGGCGTAAGTCTCAAGGATCTTTAAATTTTACTAATTTCAAAATTTTCAAAATAGTATAAAATAAAAAATAATTATAAAAATTACATTAAAATCACAAAATTATAACAATAATTTATTTAAAATATCTGTAAAGTATAATCCAACTATGAATAATACGAATAATATGACATATATCATAATATGTAAGTTAGTTGCAACGTCATTACAAAACAACTCAAACATCAAAAGTAATGTATTCGATACGAAATCTTATATGTATCTCTTAAGGAGTAATGAATCTTGAAAGAATTTCGATATTATAATTTGATATTTTTCTTAAAATATTCCTTTTATTTAATATGTGTTCTATTTGAAAGAGAACTAATATAAAAACATAATTCACACTTTCAATATGTTTCTCTAGCATCATTTATTTTTAAGTTTCAATAAGTTAATAAAGTGATATAATCACCATACAATACCATGATAACTAACTATTTGTAAATAGTTACTAGCTAAAACTAAGCTATTAAATTAACAAGTATGTATCTCATAAAAGTAAAAAAAATATTTAGAAAAAAAATTATAAAACAATTATGGACTATTAGATAGTAAAACCTAATAAAAGTTATTTTTTAAATGAAAGATTTATTTAAAATTAAATATTATAGAAATCCTAGTGGATAACGTACAATAATTTTTATTTTAATTATGACATAAAATACTCTCAACTTAATGACTTATGGTTAAGAAAAAATAATTTTAAATAATCAACGGTATATTAAGAAAGTTTGAGGATTTACAAGGTTAGTTACATAAAATTGCATAAAGTTCTATTAGGCGATCCAGTACGCTGGGTAAGTCCGGGTTTTGATAATCATGGGGACAACTCGTTTCCTTTTGGAAATTGGGTGTTTGAAGAGTCGCCACTATCGATTATGGCGTTAGGGCACCTGAAGTAATTAACTTATGTAACTAGTTCGCATTACCAGATATTAGGGTGGGGCATACAATAACCTTGGGGGGAAGATGTTAGACACCCCTCACGGTTCACACAGGTGGTTTCTGGCCGAACTTAAACTATATGAATTAGTCAATTAACAAGTAAGCAAGTATTTGCAAATAAAGTAGTTTTTTCCATCTAAATGCATATATGATCAAGGAAGTTCAGATAATGAAGGTAAAGAGGTTTGAACAACTTATACATGTATGTGTATAAAAAAGGAAGTTTAAAGAATTTAAATACGTATGGGAACCGGGAAAAGGGAAGTCCTAAGTTGATTAGCCTACACGATCATACTCATGCAATGTCCGGTAATCACTCCTCATTCCTCAATGAGAGGGGCTACACATGACATTAACGTGCATGTCATCATATCCTTTTTACTACATATTACCCTCCCCTTAATGGTTATATAAGCGAGTTTAATTAATGAACCCTGAAGCGTGTTGTTACCCGTCCCTTCCTTATGGTCCTGGAGGAATTTAGGACCTCTAAATATGAACAGTTCTAGACAACTTAAGGTTTTTAAAAGGTAAAAATCTGAGCGACAAGCAAATAACATGTAGGACCAACAAATAGGGACAAACAGTTAGAGGGCTCATATTTACCTCCGCACGTATATAGGCAAACAAACAGCACGTCCAAAATACAGATTTTGAAGAAGTTCAGAAATTCTAAGAATATGATATCTAGATAAATGTTACATATTCAAGATATGCACAAGGAAAGTGATAGAATCCTAACCAGTTTGCCTACTGGTTTTATAGACTGTTAAGCTTAAGCAATTTAACATAATCAAACACAGTTTTTCAGTTTATGTATATATGGTGACTGATCACCTAAGGCATGCCTAGGTGAGGGACTGTTTGCAATCACAATTATTGGAAATATTTTGAAGTTCTTTGTCCTATAGGCATGCTTTATAATGACTTTTGACAAGACATTATAATGTTTAAGTTTTAGCACTTAATGGTAATACCCTATGGATATGAGTTTTATCTTTAATGAGTAAAACTATTATTAGTTAGACATGCATACTGACTGAGCAAGTGCGACAACCCATTAAATTTACATGCATGATTTCTAAAGAAAGGGATTTGAATATATATTATAATGAAAATTAAATCTTAGTTATTTTATTCCCTATATGTATGGAATCTAATCATGTAAAGAAAAGTAGGCAGAACTTTTTTCAACCAAAGCAAACCCTATAGGCAGGTTATCTAACAAAGCACATTTAAACCAAAGTAAACCCTATAGGCATGTTATCTAACAAAGCACATTTGAACCAACGTAAACCCTATTGGCCTGTTATCTACCTAACTTAACTACCCTCTGTTTTTGCTAGTCACCCCAATACTTGTTAATAATTAATTAAAACGGACCAATGATTGAATGAATTACATAAGTAAAATAGAAAATTAAGCTATATGGAGTCTGAAGTAGGCCCAGAGCAAATTCTAGTGTACCAGGCCTTCAGTAGTATCAAATGCCCAAGATTATGTAGCCAATTTCATGTCCAGGTGTGCCAGAGTTTCTTAAGAATCTCAAGGATCCCGGGCACTGCTCACACCCAGACTTTCTCAAATAAAGGTTGATTATGTACTGTGTGGAAAAGCCAACCCTGATATGCCAGAGTTCAGAGAGATTTCAAAGGTCTCTAAGCAGTACACATACAAGAGGGGCAGGACTTAATAATCTAAGAGTGAGTGAAATTGCATAATTTTGAAAACAATTTTGGTGAATAACATAAGAAGGCTCTTATGATTGAGACGATTTGCTGAAAAGTCAATACTAACTTGAGAAAAGCATGAAAAACATTTTTTTTTAAATCAGAACACAAATTATTGAACAACCACATTCAGGAACACTTGGCAAACAGAGTCCACACAGGAAGAGAGGGGTTAGGGACACATAGAATACACCTTAGTGTATGGTAGATCACATAAATAATAAGGTGCTTAAACTTCTCAAGAGATTCTACATGACTAATAGCTATAAGGTAGGTCACTGAGACATAAAGCAATGATCATAGTAAAGCCACATTGAAAACACATGAACACTAGATAGAATCAATAACACAACTAGAGTTACCTGAGGGACTAGATGACTTAGCATGAGCAAAACAAAATAGACAAGAACTTAAATGGATAGGCTAGGAAAATATCAACAAGTAGACATAATGTAGGCATGCTGAACAAAACAAGATTTAGACATGCTAAATAAACAATAGACATGCAAGTAAGTTGAGACATGTTAATCACATATTGAACAAGGTGTATTAGGAATGCTAGATAGACAATAAACAAGAGCAAGAATGAACTCAGGACTGATGGGCCGACGCAGCAAAGAAACACATAGGGTTTAGGTTCTAAAAATTTAATCAGAGGCATACCATTTAGGGAAAGAGAATACAAGATGTAAGACAAGTGTTGTGAAATTTCTAGCTTTGGCTTACAGCCTACTAGATCAATGAAAATCACAAGTAGCAAGGAAGAACAAAGAAATTTTGTAGAGTGTAAAAGTAGTGATGAACTAATGTTCGTGTCCTGAACTGAGAGTTGAGGAGAGTATATATAATTGTTTAGGAGTGGAGCAGAATAAGGTAAAAGAAATCAAAAGTTAGCAATTAGGGAAATTACAAAACCAATCACACACGAAATTAGTGTAGTATTCCTTTAATTAAGGACAACTACTCGACGTTTAAAGGACATGAGTCACTTAAAGCAAGAAAATCAAATCAGACCTAAGTAAAGAGGTAAACAATCATGAGTTTAATTAAGTAAATAATCGTGAAGAATCGGTAGTATCACAAGCAATAAGTTAATAAGAATAATTAAAGTAGTAAACAAGGGAATCAATATGGAATTAACACATAATATTAACAAAGAAAATCAATAAATCAAAATTCGATATAGTAATGATTTAAAGAGAGGGAAAAATATCGGTTTCCACAAATAAGCGATTAAGCTGAATAAAACTTCATAAACACACATAAATTAGCCAAAAGATCTACTCAGAAATCCTAGTAGAGACGAACTAGGGTAAAAATCACATGATACTGAATTAGACTAAGAAAAATCATGAAAGTCAAAGCACGGAAATAAACAATGTAACAAGTAGCATGGAAGACTCAGAACCAGAGCAAAAAAATGTAAGAAATTAGCGCTTTAGCATAAATCGACTAAAGTTCAAACAATATTAACATGAATCGTCTAGTAACGCTTAAGAACTACGGTTAAATACTTGAAAATCAGAAAAGCTTTGAAAAAGGTGAGTTGAGTAAACCCTAGTTTTTAGGGAAAACGGAGAATCGATTAAAACCCCATAAGACCTTTGTGAAAACATGTGAAATAGGTTTGATTCATCTCTGATCTGAGAAGATCAAATGATAAAAAACTAGGGTTTCTTAGAAAACAATAGAGATGAGCATAGACTTAAGAAATCATGGATCCAAGACAAAAATGAGAAATATCTTACTCAAAATCAAGCCAAATAGCTTGAAACAGGCAAGAAAAATCCAAAGGTATAAACAAACCGCCTAGGTCCCTTGAGAATCTCCTCAAGGATCTTGGAGATGAAAGTACCACAACATAGAAGAGGCCATTGGAGGCCCGAGATGACCGAGAAACATTGTAGAACGCAGGGCTAAGCTGGTGATGGCGTTTGGAGATTAGGGTTTGGTATAGAGTATTTGAGAGAGGAGGTAACAGATAACGGCCAGGAAGGGTGGGAAATGATTAGGGTTTGGGGGTGTAGGTTAGTTTAATTATGGTAAGGGAAAACCGTTGATCAAAATGATCAACGACCAGGATTTGCCAGGGTATTGGGCCGGGCATGTTCAGATTTGGCCTAGGTTTTTTGGCTAATTTTTGATTTAATATTAAGGGGGTTTTGGGTTGGTATTAAAAGGGTTAAGTTTGAAATAAAAGGGCCATTTGTTAAATACCTAGGTATTTGAACAAAAAATATTTTATAAACTAATTAACAATGAGAAAAATAACTTTCATGCAGGGGATACTTTAAAATAATTATTAAATATTTAAAATATATATCGAACTAATTTTTGGTAAAGTAATATAGTGAAGTATGCATGGACTATAATTGCAAAATTATTGCAATTGTAATCAAAAGATGTAAATATGGCTATTTATAAAACAATTTGGACTTAATATGACCATTTAAAGTAATATTAAATCAAGAAATATTTTAAAACATTTGTGATATAATTTTATAATTATTTATATGAATAAACTACTGAGATAAATTAATTTAAAAAGATAAATTATGAAAAAATATCAATTGATGCTAATGTATAATTTTGAAGATATATATGCACTTTAACTGTTATGAGAAAAAATTGGTTATCAAGAATAGGGTTTTCGATTTTTTTTCTTTGGATAGGGTTTTGAATGATTCCTTTAGATATGTATTATTTAGGTACGACGTTTGTCTTGTTGGTTTATTCATGCTCGATTTTAAACCTAAGCTCATTTTTCTTCTTTTATTCCTTATTAGTGGAGGTGGTTTATGGGTTATGTTTATGTACTGGAATGATCCTGATCTGATATATTGATTCCTTGTTTCAGTTTAGGGTTTTAATTTTGGTGGTCCTACATATATGGTCTTTAACAAAAAAAAGGGCTCCTTTGTGTTGGATCTATTTCTTTTGCCCTTGTTTTTGGGTGTTTGGTCCCCTATTCTTATACATATGCGTTGAGTTGAGAGATAAGTGAATTATAATTAAGTTATTTTTTTTATTTTGTTTATATACTTGGGATATTAGTTTCATACTTTATTCTAGGGCCCCCCATCATCATTTTGTTTATTGTAGTTGTGTTTTCACTGACTCCTTTATTTATGGTTGACCACTATTTTTTTTGTTCTTTATGTATCTTTGTCTCAACTTTTTGTGGTTCTTCTCTCTTTATTGTATGATCCAAATTCGGTTATTGTTGTTATTTATAGTTATCCACTTTGTCGGCTTATTATATATTTTGTATTTATTTTTTGTACTTGTGTTTGACCTTTTTATTAGTGCAATTATTTTCTGTTAATTTTGTTTCCTTGCTTATTTTGCAGCTTATATGCAATGGTCTTATTAGATTTTATCTTTCATTATGGTGCTGATTGGATATATAGTCCACAAGTGTTATATTCAAGAAAGCTAGTACACACTGTTAAAGGTTATAACTCTACCCTATTGTCTTACAACTATTTAGTAAATGAATTTATTTTTAAGTTGGGGTTTATTGGAGTTCAATAAGTAATTGTGAATGAGATTTCTAGTAGATATTATGAAATAGAGAGTGATCAAGGTGTTCAGAGTCTACCTTCTTTGGTCAATGACCAGTTTAATGTTTTGACTTCTTTGATGTACATGAGTACGAGTTAAATATTGATGTCCATAATATACGGCACATTGAGTCATACACATCAGAATTTGAGACTGCTATTGACTGTAGTTCAAATGGTTGAAGAACATGTCTATCATTCTCCCAATTTCCTGATAGTTCAAATAGTGATTCCGATTCATTAGAAAGACTTCATACACAAAAAGAGAGGAATAAATCTAATAAGTCGATTGATTATAAATAGTTACACAAGTCCATGACATTTAAATACACTTTCGATGCTAGAAAATTCATCAACGTGTATTATCTTGCTAATGGTTATAGGTTAAACAACTTTAGAGTTGCACCCAAAGGCTTAGGTACTGATATTTGGATGGAGATTTCCCATTTGTTTGTCATACTTCTAAAGACTCTAAAGTCTCTAGTGTTAAATTCAAGACTTTAAGGGAAGAACACAAGTGTAATATTGCATATGATAGCCATAAGTTAGATGCAAAAACTAGAGTTGCAAACTTTAAGAGGTTTGCAAGATAATCCTAATATTAAAATTAAGGAGATGATGGAAAGTATAAAAGTTAGATTTAACATCAATGTTAGTCAATCAAACTGTAAGAGAGTCAAGAGAAAGATCCCGGGGAAATGGATGGTGGTTTTGCAGATGATTACAACAAGCTTGAGACTATGCTTATGAATTAAGGTCTAGTAATCCAGAAACTATTCTGGTGATTAATATATCAAATGATGCATTTAGTAAAGAAAAAAGAATTTAATAATGTATATATGTTTTCATGCATTGAAAATAAGATTTAAAAGTATCTTGAGATCATTTATTGGCTTGGTTGGAACCTTTTTGAAATGGAAATGTAAGGGTCAACTGTTAGTAGATGTTGCTCATGGCTCCATGAGGCACTTTTATCCCCAATCTTGGGTAGTTGTTGATAAGAAAACCAAAGCATGGAGTTGGTTCTTAAACTGCTACAAAATCCACTAGACCTCAAAATAGAAGAAGGGATCACATTTGGATAAGATATGTAGAAGGTATAAACCTAACAATTTAAACCTAACAATTTAAACCTAATTTTGTTTGTAATATATTTATGTATTTACTGATATATCTCTTTTTAGTTTTCTCATTTTTAGGGTTGGTTTGATTCAGTACAGTTGGTTCTTTTTGAGGCAAAACATAGATATTGTGTAAGACACATAAAGGCGAATTGGTGTAAAAGATGGGCACATGAGAAATATAAAAAGTACATAAGCTAGGCTGCATGGAGCACATGTGAAGAAAATTTTAAAGATCAATTAAGGAACATGGGACAAGTGGATGAAAATGATAAGGATGATTTTAAAGATTTGATGAGGTATCCACCCCAATGTTAGAGCAAAGCATACTTAACATTGTTTGCAAGAATTATCAAGTGGATAACAACTTAACTGAGTCCTTTAATTCATGGATCAAGGAAGAAAGATTCAAGCCAATTATCAAAATTCTTGAAGATATTATAGTAAAAGGTATGAACATGCTAAGGGAGCATGAAACTTCTGTAATGACACGTAGTAATAACTTTAGTCCCCAAATCATGAAATCGTATAGCCAATTCTTGAAGAATACAAATAAGTGTCATGTTCATTCTAATTGTCAAGAAGGGTATGAAGTGTGTGAAGATGGTGAAACACAATGAATATGGTGGTGAAGAGATGCACATGTAGGACATGGGGACCTTAATGGAATCCCACATCCTCATGCAATCATATTAATGCAACATAACAATATGAATCGCTTGACGGAATACACTGGTGGTACACCAAAAAGACATATCTTCCAGCATATTCACATAAGCTTCAACCAATAAGGGGAGAAATTTTTTGTTGGAAGGTAGAAGCATCTCATGTAATGGATCCACCAAAATTTGTGAAGATGGCTAGTATGTCTAAAGTAAAAAAAACAAGAGAAAAAAATGAAAAAATCAACAAACAAGGGGAATGAATGCAGACTATGAAGGGGAGGATAATGAAGTCTTCCACACGTGGTCAGACTGAATACAATGCTATGGATTGTTCAAGAGTAACATTCTTTATTTTCAACTACTGTATATTTTTTTTGTTTTACTTATTTACTATAACTATGTCTATTTTGTTTCTTTTGTTAAATATCATTCTAAGGAAAAACAACCAATGGCAAGTAAGAAAAAGGTCAAGCCGACGAAGAGATAAAGATGTTTAAGAGATGAAGACAATAATGATGAACAATCCATGTCACTGCTTCCTGCAACTATACTAGCTGAGGAGGAAATACAATTTTCACCACTACAACTCTGTCAAGGAATTCAGTCAAGTCATTCAGTTCAAGACACAAACTTTCAGTTTTTGCCAACTCATTTAATGCAAAGGAAACTTCCTAGCAACAGTGTCCTTTGAGATTTTGAATTTTCTGATTTTAAATCAAATTATGCCCCAGATATTCGGCCAAGGAGTTTCTTTTAAGAATAGGACAAGACTACTTATGAGACAGCAAGGAACTATACCAGCTATAATAAGGACCATCAACGTTGTTGTTGACTCATCTGTGTGAGTATGCCCTCAAACCTATCATAAAATGAAGACAACAAAGGGTAATGGCAAGTCACAAAACTAATATGACTTGAACTAAAGGTTGAAAGTTAGTAAAGTGGTGAATTTTTTTGTAAATTTTAACTTTAAAAGGCTAGTAATTACTGTTATAATAGTACAATTGTTAATTTGTTGGTTGATGTAATTACTGCTATGAAAGTGTATTTATTTTTATAATGTTATGGCGGTTAGTGTTATGAAGTTGATGATGCACTATGACAGTTGATATTATAAATTTATGTCAATGTTAGTAAATTCTGAACAGTTTATAGTATGAACTCCCAAGTTCGTTATGCTCCCTTTATTCTGATGTACGACGATATTGTATTCTTCTTAACATAGATTAAATACATAAGAATATGGTAATAATGTAACTGCTGCTATAGCAGATATTTGTGCAGATTAAAACATACTAATTCAAAGTTAAGAATTCTGAAAACGGAGCCTCATATTTATTCACCATTTCACGCTAAAAACAGAAGCATCATACTATTACATCTCCAATTGGAGTATCATTCTAAGAGCCTAAACCAATACATGCTAATGAACACATACATCTCCAGATTCTAAGAAACTAGTTCCCTGCTTCACTAAGCAATACATGTCAATTCACTACAAAAAGAGAGGGTTGAGCTAACACAATGATAATCAACTAAAAAAGGAAGAACCATAATGAAACCTACTTCATTATCCAGGCGGCAAAGAATCCAACAAATAGTGCCCAAGGCCAAATATCACCATCATTAATTGCACAATTTTTTCTTCCAATTTTTGAATTTAGTAGCTTCAGATTTGTTCATAGATTCCATGTCAATTACTTTTTTCCTCAGCTTGTCTCTTTCAATTATAACCTCATTCAAAGATAACGTTAATTCTCTTATTTCAAGTTGGGAACCATCCGCGGATATTTTATCTTCTCATTTGAAATAATCACATGAAGTATTTTGCCAAAGAACAATTTAAAAAAGAGTTTAAAACCTAAATGCCAACCTGATAGGTTACAAGTATCTTGGGCATAAGTACTTTACTTTATGTTTTGATGATCTAACAAACTTACCATCTAAAACCAGATAAGGAACCCGTTACACATCTACAAGACATTGAGATCACAAGGTTGCATGTTGGGATCCAGCATAGGATATAACTCAACTCTTCAGAGTGGAAGGAACAGTTGAGGAAACAAGTCCTTGCCAACTCCCGAGGAGACTATATGAAGTCAACTATCCAGTAGGAAAGTTACTGCATGCACACGCTACTGCACAGGAATAGTGCAGTCGTCAACTTTCTATGGAAGGCTTTTTACCTTCCTTGCTTACATCATTGTAAGTGATGTAACACACATATAAATACCATCAAGGAAGGTAAAATAACTTACTTCATGAGAGAACTAGATAAAGGACTTGAAGCATGTCTGATACAATCATTAAAGTTAATCGACTCAAGATAATCTGGGTAGTATGCTTTAGATTCAGAGGAACCGGATTAGGGACCTGATCCTTTGGTGTTCCCCTAATAGAAGTATAGGTCAATTGTACAGCTAGAAAGCAACTGCAGAAAGTGACTACCTGCAATAGTGCATCAGATAGTACGGCAGATAGTGCAGCATGCACTTCCCATTGAGAAGAGGCATGTACTAACCAAGATTTGACATCACTAAGGTGATGTATTTTGTAGTATAAACCTTATGCAAGACACAAGATTAGGCTCAAGACTTGAAAAATCCTAAACGAAAGTACTCTCTCAAGTGCTTGCAACAACCTCTCTCAAGAACAAAGCTACTACAACCACAAGGACCGGATCCAATATTGAAGATATATTAAGTCCTTTGGTTTGTTGAGTCATTGTTATTTTTTCTTCAATTGTAACTCCTATATTGCTTTCTTAGATGCTATGTTTTAGGAAATCCAAAATCACAAACCCTCTAAGTTTGTGTCTTGGCTAGAGTTAGTCGAGTTGTAAAGCCTTTGTAATAGGGTTATTACAAAATGGCTTGTAATAGTATTATTACAAGTTAGAGTGATTGAAGTCTATGTAATGGAGTTATTACAAAGTGGCTTGTGGTGAGAGTATCGTAAGTTAGTCAAAGTCTTTGTAACTAGAGTCACAAAGTGGCTTGTGATGAGAGTACCACAAGTTAGTTGAGTTGATTCATTTGTAATACAGTCATTCAAAGTGACTTGTAATAGGATTTTACAAGTTAGTGAAGTTGAAAGCCTACAAGTATAGGTCGTGGTTTTTGTCCCCTTGAGTTGGGATTTTTCCACATAAAAATCCTTTGTGTTGTTTACTTACTACCGAGCTACTAAGGGAACATTTAGAGAACCTGATTCCCTATACTGGTTGGTTTCACATTCTGTTGCTTACAGTGGTAACTTATGGAGAATCTAGTTTTCTATACAGTGGGAACTTATCATATGTCTCATTTACATACTTGTTCAGTAGTTAGCATGGTGGGAATTGATATAGAACCAGATCACTATACAGTTTGGTTCCTTAGAATTTCAGTGGAAACTCATAGAGAACCCGGTTCTCTATACAGTCTGGTGGACGCTTAGTTTCTAACAATTGGTAATAGAGTCGGTTTTTTCTAAAAGGTTAATACCTAGAAAGGATCTACATTGCTGCTCTACCAAACTTCGAGGAAAGTCAATCAACCAATAGACCACAAAGAATTCAGAAGATGGTTTGTAACAATGGTGGGATCCCAAAGAAAGGAAGTTCCACCAGGAATTTCAAAGGGATTAATTGTTGTCATAAGTGTGAAGAATCATGGACACTTCATCAAAGACTGCCCATTTCTGAAACAAGAGCATGACAAAAACAAATCTGATAAAGTAGCAAGAAGGAACCCAAATCTTAACAATTGATTCAGCCGGAATAGTGCAGCTGACAATGTTATGAAGCAAGCTCTTACTGCATGGGGAAACTCCTTCAGCGAATCAGAAGAGGAACCAAACGCAGGAAGCAACTCCATGATGGAAATGTAAAATGAAGATGATTCATTGTTTGCATTGATGGATCAGTCCAATGAGAATGAAGAGCATGACAATGATGAGGTAAATTTCAATGATGTTTAGAGAAATCTGAAGTCATACTCTTTGAAGAAATTGATGTCATTAGCAAATGTTCTAATTGATACATATTATAGTTTTGTTAATGATAATGATGCCCTAATCATAGAGCTGGGAGATGCTGAACAATCTAGAGATGATTTGATGGTAGTGGTTGTTGACTTTAAGAAACCCATAAAGAACCTTAGCAAAGAAAAGAATACTCTAGTAGAGAAAATTGCAGCTACTAAGCAAAAAAGGGATGATATGGTAGTTTGCGTTGAAGATTTAAGGGAACAAGTGGAAGAAGTAACTAGAGAACATAAGTTGTTGAAAAAGCAAACAAAAAATGGATGGATAACATTGAGGGTGAGGAAGTGGCTAGAAACGAAAATATGTGCTGCCTGCATAGGCAAAAAGAAGTTTGATCTGCCGATTCTATCATTACAAGGGACCCAAAATCGTTTGGGTTCCTAAGTCTAATAACTGATTTAGTGTACAAGGAACAGTGAAAGGGAGCAGTCAACAGTGGCACATGGATAACGACTGCTCGAAGCTCATAACTAGAAGAACAAATGGTTTCCTTTCACTGTAGGCCCTGCAATGAGGGAGTGTATCCTTTGAAAATGGTAAGAAGGGATACATTTTGGGATTTGGTAGGATTGGGAAGTCTCTTCCCCACTCTATTGAAAATGTGTACTTTGTGAAGGGGTTGAAGTATAACTTGCTGGGTATTTCCCAAATCTTTGACAAGGGGATCTTAGCTGTGTTAAGTGATGTTAACGATAATGCTGAGCTATGGCATATAAGGATGGGTCATGCAAGTTTCATGTTGCTGAACAAATTAGTAAAGAAGGACCTGGTTCGTGGTCTGCTCAAGTTAAACTTCAAAAAGCATAGAGTGTGTGATGCATGTGATAAAGGAAATATCTGATGTTTCAAATGGTATGGCTAATATGATGAGTAAGATGAAGGAGGCAAGTGCAGACATTGTCACATCCTCTTCCACTTCTCAAGAGGAACCTGGTACCACAATTACAATCACTGAAGATGAAGAAAGAGTTGGAGATGCAGCATTAGGAACTCTTGATTCAGAACAAAAAGTGGAAGTCATAATTCTATTGATGTCAATGATGATTCACGTATGGAAGAACCCGGTCCCTCAAATTTTGAAGTTCAAGTATCCAACTAGAAGTAAAAGAGTTCACATCCTTTCAAAATGTAATCACATCCTTAGACTCTAGTATTCAACCTAGTTCTGAGTAGCTATGCAAAAAGAGCTCTGTAAACTCTATTGGAACTATGTGTGTGGAACCTGGTTCTACGACCTTCTCACAGAACTTTTATAGGAGTCAGGCTCCTTGTGCTTGGTGTGAAAGGTTGTCAAAATTCTTTCTAGAAAATGGCTTCACAAGAGGGAAAATTGGCAATACTTTTTTATGAAGAAATGAGGAAGGAACAGACTCATTGTACTTACCTATGTTAATGGCATCATCTTTGGAGCAATAATTGACTCTCAAAGAATTTTCAAAACTCATGGGAAGTGAGTTAGAAATTAGTATGATAGGGGAACGAAATATCTTCTTAGATTTACAAGTGAGTAAACTCCCAATGAAACAATAATAAGACAACATAAGTACATCAAGAAGCTGCTGAAGAGATCTGACATGTAGACATCAAAAATCATTGACACTCCCATCACCACAGCTACTTGTCGAGAATGGATGAACCTAGTTCCCGTATAAATCAGACCATGTATAGAGAACTTGGTTCTCTACTATCTATCGGTTGATAAATTTGACTTGGTTGGATATGTTAATGCTGATTATATTGAATATCTGATAGACAGAAAGAACTCTTCTAGAATGGCATATTTTCTAAGGTTATGCTTGATCTAATAGGGTACAAAGAGACAAACTGTGTGGCTCTTCCTATTGCTAAAGTTGAATACGTGGTTGCTGCTTTTTGTTGGGATCAAATAGTACAGATCAAGCAATATATTGAATATTTTGGTGTATACATTGATTGTATACCGCTTCTATGTGATAGCACCAGTGCTCTTAACATGGCAAAGAACCCAGTTCAACACAAGAGAACCAAGCACATTGAAGTCATACACCATTTTCTCAGGGACAATGTTGAAAAAGTTATGATTTGTATGAAGTTCTAGAAGACGAAGGATCAGGTAGGAGAAATCTTTACCAAGGCGCTGATTAGGGAACATTTTGAAAGAAATCATCTGGGGTTGGGGTTGATCAAGCTCAACTAAGGACTTGGTCCCTCAATAATTGACTATGTTAAGAAGGAAAGGTAAAATGCTAAAAAGTATTATTCGGCGACATCTAGCTCAAATCTACACTGTTACAGGTATACACAAATGGCAGTTTCAGGACAAAAACTAGTAAGTGTAACATTGCACTTCTAGGAGTCTTTGCTCAAAATTTTCAAAAATCATCACGGAACCTTGTTCCGGTGACTCAGGTTAGTAGTCTCTTCAATACTTATATGACCTTTTAATCTTTTCAAGTGTCATGTCATTAATTTGTTTCTTCCTTTCTCATTCCTCTCCTTTTAACGTTTGATGTCTTAAATGCAAACCTTTTTTGAACTGACCCATTACCCCGAAAGGAACTTCTCTATCTTACGCCTAAATTCTTCAAAATCAAAATCATTCTTATCTCAAATTAATCCTTCTTTCCAGATATGCCATAAGTGAACCTAAATCTCTCGCTTTCTAAAAACCTAACTCCATTAGAATCAAAATCCCAATAAGTCTTTGGTAGAGTTTGATAGTTTAATTGAAAGGAAATATGGTAGATCTAATATTCTAGAGCATGAGTCTGAAGTTGTTGTTGGATTTGTGGAAGTCTTAAAGGATGGAGAAATTTGTAAATGTGATAACTGAGTGAGGAAACTGATCCCTCAAGTCCTTCTCATGAAATCAATTTTAATGATGATCTTTTTCTCCTTGAGTTCTGTATTTAAACGAACTTCTGATCCAGTATAAAAAATTGAGAAAAGTAGGTTGATTGATGATGAAGTGGTGTGAACTGCTGATGTGGTGAATGTGGAAGAGATAATGAAGTGGAAAAATCTCTATTTGTGAGAAAGAATTAATAACAAAAATAAAAAAATGAGAAAAGCAGGTTGGCTGAGAAAGATGAAGTAGATGATAAGGGTAAACAGATTGAGAAGACGAAGAAGAGGGAGACATGGCTGCTCAGGGATAGAAAGGGTAGTGTATGTGAGGATCTTGGTTCCTTACAGAAGCAACATGTTGAGCCATTAGGTTTGGAGGGATAAGATTTTGAACTCTCAAAAAATGTTGTAAGGAAGAGTGTTGACTCTGATATTACTAAAAAATTGAGGAACTTCTTGACATTGTTGAGATCCAAAAATAGAATCATCTCTTTGTTCTTCCATTTTCTAATGTTTCTGAAGAAGAAGTAAAAGCTTCTATGTTTTACATGATACTATGATGCTATATATGCATGGGACTGAGTCTGTTCAAGATGCGAAGAAGCTTGGGGAGATTCTTGCTGATCTGATTGATGGCTCAACCTACTCAGATAGGTTGAGAACATGGTCCTCGAGGATTCTTAGCAGAATAGAATGCTAAGTTGAAGGGTGAGAATGAAAGATTGAGGAAACAGGTGGAGGATCTGAGAGAGCAACTAATAATTGATCAATGGAGAGTAAATGAATGAATGGACAAGCTCATCACGGTCTTAGCCCTTTACTTTTTCTCTTGCCCAGTGATCCATGTCTTTCACTCCTTCCAAATTCTCTTGAATTCTTATCTTCTTTTGATCCCTACATTTGATGACATTGGTACTTCAGTGGTTTAAATTATCATATTATGTAATGTTGAAACTACTATGCTTTTATAATAATTACTCCACTATGTGCAATCACTCTATTTTGTACACTGACATTAACTTGTTGTTCTTGTTATTGTTTATGTGGTGTTGCCCAAGTGGTCTGAGTTAATGTTGCTGAACTTCTTTTTGGTGGTGCTTCTTCTGTTATTCTTTTCGATGATGCTAGAAGGGAAAAGTTATATAAGTGTCAACATGGGGGAGGAACATAATCGAATATATTTGTTATGTTGTGCATGAAAGATGGTTTTGCTTCACAGGGGGGAACGTTGTTGATGGCTCTGCTTCCCAGGAGGAACGTGCTGATAATATGTTGATTATAGGTCTTATCAGCATGGAAACATGTGAGGAATCTAGTTCTCAAAAGGAATAATACTTTTGGGTTTATTATCATTAAAAAGGGGAAAATTGATCTAAGCTACTCCATGTCATGTTTTGATGATGACAAACGTTCTCAACAAACTAGGTACATACCAGATGTGATCAATATATGCAAGGAATTCTTAGGGGGAATAATTCTGGGTTTGTCATTCATTAAAAAGGGAGAAATTGATAAGTTATGGTACTTTGAGTTTTGATGATTTGACAAACAATCTTGAGGAACCAGTTGTTATCAGCTTCTTAGGTTTTGTTCTCATGGGGAATATGGCTGATTAGTAGGGGGAACAATGTGGAGATCTGGTTCTCATGGGGAATATCAATTCTAAGTTTGTCGTCATCAAAAAAAGGAAAAATTGATAGGATACAAGTAACTTGGGCATAAGTACTTTACTTTATGTTTTAATGATCTAATAAACTTACCTTCCAAAACCAGATAAGGAACATGTTACACATTTATAAGACCTTGAGATTACAAAATTCCAGGTTGGGATTCAGCGTGAGATATAACTCAACTCTTCAGAGTGGAAAGAAAAACTAAGGAAACTGGTCCCTACAAATTCCCGATGAGACTATATGAAGTCAACTCTCCATCAAGAAAGTTACTACCTGCACATGCTACTGTACATGAACAGTGCAATAGTCAATTTTCTATGGAAGGATGTTTACTTCCTTGCTTAAGTTATTGTAAGTGATGTAACACACATAGAAATACCATCAAGAATGGCAAAACAACTAAATTGATGAGAGAACTAGATAAAGGACCTAAAGCATGCATGATACAATCAGTCAAGTTAACCGACTCAAGATAATATGGGCAGTGTGCTTTAGATTCACATGAACCAGATTAGGGACATGATCCCTAGGTGTTCCCCTAACAGAAGTATAGGTCAACTGTAGAGTTGAAAAGCAAATGCAGAAAGTGATTGCCTGCAATAGTGCAACAGATAGTGTAGCAGATAGTGCAGCAGTCACTTCCCATTGAGAAGAGGCATGTACTAACCAAGATTTGGCATCACTAAGGTGATGTCTTTTGTAGTATCAACCTTATGCAAGACACAAGATTCAGGCTCAAAACTTGCAAAATCAGAAACTAAAATACTCTCTCAAGTGCTTGCAACAACCTCTCTCAAGAACAAAGCTACTGCAACCTCAAGGACCGGATCCAAGATTGAAGATATCTTAAGTCCTTAGGTTTGTGGAGTCTTTGTTATTTTTTCTTCAATTGTAACTCCTATCTTTTTTTCTTAGAAGCTGTGTTTTAGGAAACCCAAAATCATAAAATCTCTAAGCTTGTGTCTTGGCTAGAGTTAGTCGAGTTGTAAAGCCTTTGTAATATGGTTATTACAAAGTGGCTTGTAATAGTGTTATTACAAGTTAGAGTGATTGAAGTCTATGTAATAGAGTTATTAAAAAGTGGCTTATGGTGAGAGTATTGCAAATTAGTCAAAGTCTTTATAACTCGATAGTCACAAAGTGGCGTGTGATGATAGTATCGCAAGTTAGTTGAGTTGAATCATTTGTAATAGAGTCATTACAAAGTGGCTTGTAATAGGGGTTTACAAGTTAGTTAAGTTGAAAGCCTACAGGTGTAGGTCGTGATTTTTGTCCTCTTGAGATGGGATTTTTTCACGTAAAAATCATATGTGTTCTTTACTTACTGCCGAGCTACTGTTGGAACAATTAGAGAACCTGATTCCATATACTGGTTGGTTTCATAATCTGTTGCTTACAAAGGGAACTTATAGAGAATTTGGTTCTCTATATAGTGGGAACTTATCCTGTGTCTCATTTACGTACTGGTTCAACAGTTAGCACGGTAGGAACTGATATTGGGCCAGATCGCTATACATTTTGGTTCATTAGAATTTCAGTGGAAACTCATAGAGAACCTGTTCTCTATATAGTCTGGTGGACGCTTTGTTTCTAACACAACTTTTTGGACTCAAAATACATTTTTACTGCCTAAAAAAGATACTTTCTTACATATAACGCGGTGTAATACCGCGGTATACTATAATGGTGTGTCTGTCGTTATAGTATAGTGTAGAATAATACCGCGTTATATATAGTGCAGTATAATACCGCGTTATATATAGTGTGGTATTATAACGCGTTATACCTATTAAATAAAGAGCTCTTCTTCTTCCCAACAACAAAAACAGACGAGCCCCATTAGAATTTTAAAAGAACAGCGGTCCCCCCACCTTTTCTCCAACAAAAAATCCAAGTGGACCCCACTCGTCACACAAAAAGATAATATTACAGGTTCCGCATCCAACGCAAGCCTTCTATTGTTGTGGTTTTCTCGTTTTGTGCTCAAAATTTTAATCTTTTGAGTTTTCTAAAAATATAATCGAGGTATTCCGACTTAGTTTATGTCGAAACTCGTATAATAATGCATATTAGTTGTATTGAATGTGTTTCTATGTTGTTTTGTATTTTGTTTTTGATTAAACTAGTATGTTATTTTTATCCGGATTAAGATATTAGTGTTTTAAAAATGTTCATAAAGTTCTTTTATGTTGTTTTGTGTTTTGTATGTTACTTTTATCGGAATTAAGATATATAATTACGTGAATGTTATGTTATTAAAATATATATTTTAAACTAGTTTATGTTATTTTTATTTAGTTTAGATTATTTATTTTCTTAAAGACTAGTGCCTTTTAGCATAGTAAAATATCGAGTCTTTTAGCATAGTAAAATATAGAGCCTTTTAGCATAGAATCTCTGTAGTTTAGGTATCTACTATATTGATAGATCAAACACAAATTCTGTCCAATTACAATTTACAAACAATTACTTATTTAATTTATAAAACAAACACACAAAATTATGAAAAATATTGAAATTGACACACATAAGAATTCAGGATAGCTTGGTGCTACTAAGCCCCAAATATCGATCCTGGAACCCATAGATATATACTCCGTCCAATTAAATAATCAAATATTAATTATTTAATTTTCAAAACAAACACACAAAATTCTAAAAATATTGCAATTTATACACATAAGAATTCAGAAAAGGTTGGCGCTACTGGGCCTCAAATATCAACCCTGAACCCCATAGATATATACATTGTCAAATTAAAAATTAATTATTAAATTTTCAAAACGAACACACAAAATTATAAAAAAAATTAAATTGACACATGTAAGAACCCATGATATATTGATGCTACTGGACCTCAAATATCGAGCCTGAAACCCATAGATATATACTCTATCCAATTAAAAATGAATATTTAATTTATAAAACAAACCAAATTATGAAAAGTACACAATTAAATGATTAAAATTGAAATTGACACACAAAATTCAAGGAAGCTTGGTGCCACCGGGCCTCAAAAATTGAGCTTGGAACCCATAGATATATATTCTGTCCAATTAAAAATTATTTATTAATTTATAAAACAAACACACAAAATTATGAAAAAAATTGAAATTGACACACATAATGGTGCTATTGGGTTTCAAATATCGAGCATGGAACCCATAAATATATTATGTCCAATTAAATAATTAAATATTAATTATTTACAAAATAAACACGCAATTAAAATTGTTTAGTTTATAGTGGACAACTTGGACGTGCATCCTAGACCTTTCTCCGATGAGCTATTAGTGTTACAAGGGGATCATAGGTCTGCCTACGTATGAGAGTGAGAGCTACTAGAGCAGACTCTCTGCGCCAGGAGAATGGACGACTTGTAGGACTTTATGAGGGATAGAGTTTTCCATCACTGCGTAGTCCAGCGCATGAGGGGTACCGGCTTCTATAAGATTTTTGAGATTGAGGGGCTGCAACTCAACTGTGTTGAAACACGTTCTCAAGTCGCTAAAACTAAACATGTGTTCATTTCTGTAGGTTTTGATAAATGACAAACCGACGCGCATGGAACATTGACATATGCCCAAGTCCCAGAACATGAGAAACAAAAGAGCAAGATCAAGAATATCAACAAAATTATAAATGAGTCACTTTATAGTGTGATCTTGATCCGACAACTTATTCAAGTCTTGGCTTCTCTCGTAAAATCATTTTCATGCATCGTTGAGTTAAACCAAAATGATTTTCAAACATTTTCATTTTAGCCAAAATGATTTTCAAACATGTTTTTCAAATCTGGACATAAATAATCGATTATGTATTTCTTATAATCGATTATGTTAAGACAGACAACAATATAATTGATTATGTCTTCCTTATAATCGATTATGTTGAGGCAGTGTATAACCGGATTTTCAAAACAACGAAATAATCGATTATGTCTCTTCTAATAATCGGCTATGTTGAGGCAGTGTCTAACCGGATTTTCAAAGCAACAAAATAATAGATTATGTCTCTTCTAATAATCGATTATGTTGAGGCAGTGTCTAACCGGATTTTCAAAGCAGCAAAATAATCGATTATGTCTTTTAGGTAATCGATTATGTTAAGACCGTTGCCAAAGTATTTTTAAATCGCTGAAATATAGTCGATTATACACAAGTCTATAATCGATTATGCTTGCACATAATCTGTTTCCAATTTTTTAACGTTAACTGATAATCGATTATGTAACTTGAATAATCGATTATTATGCTTAAAATCCGCATATGATTTTTGAACGATCTGCAGATAATCGATTATGCAGATCATATAATCGATTATGCAAGCACAAAATCAGCAATTAGTGATTGGCAATTAAGCAACGGTCTTGTTAACTTTGAGCACTATAAATACACCTCAAAATCACTCTTTTAAGAACAACAACTGATTACATTCTTGCTAAAGCTTACATACTCTCATATCAATCATTTTATATTCATTTCATAGCTTTTTGAGAGCCAAACTCTTGACTAAGTTGTTGTGTTCTTGAGCGTATTGTTTTTACTCATATCTACTCTATAAAGAGAGTCTTGTCTTGAGTGCTAAGTGTTTGTACACACTTGAAGGGATATTCCAATCCCTTGTTGTAAGAAGGAAAAGTAGTTCCTTGGTTTGAAGTTTTGAGGTGTGGTATCCTCGAGCAGGTTGAAGTCTTGTAGAGTGCATATCTACGAGCAAGTGTAACGGTTTGTTAGGCACCCGTAAGCTTAACGAAGTTAGTGTAAAACTCAAGAGATTCTCTCGGGGACTGGACTAACCACACGTTGTGGTGAACCAGGATAAAATTCGGTGTGTTCTCTCCTTATCATTTTAATTACTGCACTTACGTTATTCCTGCAATTTTTAATTTCGCAAATTTACATTGTTTTTTATTATAATGCTATTCACCCCCCCCTCTAGCGTTAAGCGTATATTCTAACAATTGGTATCAGAGCTATACTCTCTGAGAGACTTAACAGTTTGAGAGAAACTTTCCATGGCTTCTACTCGTAGTGTTTATGCAGGACTAGGTGAAGGACAATGCTTCACAAGGCCACCACTATTCGATGGCACAAACTATACTTATTGGAAGGAAAGGATGAGAATATTTATCCAATCAAATAATTTTCTAATATGGAAAATTATCAAGAGTGGAGAGCAAATTCCAACCAAAAAGGTAGAAAATGAAATGGTGCCAAAATCGGAAGATGAGTATGACGCAGACGATATTAGAAAGCGATCAACATGATGTACTGTGCTGTAAATCCCGATGACTATCGGAAATTCTCATGTTGCACCACGGCTAAGCAAATGTGGGATAAATTGGAAATTACCTACGAAGGTACGGACCAGGTAAGAGAAGCTAAAACAGATTTTCTAACCCATGAATATGAACTTTTTCATATGAAGGAAAACGAAAAGATAGATGATATGTTCGAACGATTTTCAAAAATCGTTAATGATCTTCATGCTCTTAAGAAGACTTTCACGGATAGGAAACTTGTCCGTAAAATTCTTCGAAGTCTCACTCCGGAATGGCGCTCCAAAGCCGACGCTATTCAAGAGTCAATCGGCATTACAAATGTCACAATCGACGGGCTTAGAGGTAATCTCAAAACCTATGAATCTACTATTCTTAACCCTCCTTTAGATGATCAAAGGAAACGAAGAATCGCCCTTAAAGCAAGCACGGCTCAACCTCAAAATGATGAGGATTCAAGCGACGACGATAACGAGTTCGCACTCGTTATTAAGAAATTTCACAAGTTCATGCAAAAGAAGTATGAACGAAAAGGTAAGCAACAAGGAGACCAATTGAAGTGCTATGGATGCGGAGAAATCGGGCATATCAAATCAAATTGTCCAAATATCAAAAAGGAGAAGAAACCATTCAAGAAACAAAGAGCATACATCTCTTGGGGAGGCGACTCCGGAGACGAATCAAGTGATGGAGAAGGAAACGAAACCGCAAACTTGTGTCTTATGGCACACGAAGAAACTCAAAATGAGGTATGTACTTCTTCTAAGAACTATTTCAGTTTAGAAGAAATGCAAGATGCATTTGATGAGTTGTATAAAGAGTTTATTAGCGCTTCTAAATCTATAAAAAATTTAAGAAAACAATTTTCTTCAAAAGAAAATGATTTTGAAAAACTTACTCTTGAAAATGAGAAATTAAAAGAGGAAAACAAGTTTTATGAAAAAAGAAGCGCCGATAAACCCGAAAGCTCAAATAAGGATTGTACTTCTTGCAAATCTCTAAAGGAAGAAGTAGAAAGTCTTAGAAGCACTTTGCACAAATTCAATTCTTCACACAAAAATCTCAATGAAGTGCTTGTAAATTTGAAATCCACTAAGCACGGTATAGGCTTTAAACACGAGCCAAAAGAAAAAGTTGAGTCCATTCCTAAACCACCTAAGACTCAACTTAGGCAAAATAAAATAAATGTCAACACTCAACCTAGAATTTTTAATCCTAGAACAAATGCTAGAAGAAATATTGGCATGTATAGACCACCTAGACAAGATTTTCGAAAACCACAGCAAAACTATATTCCTAACAATAGAGTGAATACTAGAAGAAATATTGACATGTATAGACCACCTAGACAAGATTTTCGAAAACTACATCAAAACTATATTCCTAAAAATAGAGTGAATAAATTTAGACCTCCTAATTACTATCATCCTAGAAGAATGCACAATCCGAATGTCATTTGTCATTATTGCAATAAAATTGGACATATTGCTCCCGCATGCTTCACTAGACATAGACATTTCACTGCAGGTCAATCACACCACCATTTTGCACCTAACACACAAGGACCCAAAATGGCTTGGGTACCAAAATCTCATTAATTTGTTTTGTAGGTGTGTTTGAAGGGATCAAGTGTACTTTGGTACCTTGATAATGGATGCTCCAAACATATGACCAGAGATGCATCAAAATTCCTTCAACTAAAACCCACGGAAGGAGGAAATGTTATTTTTGGAAACAATAACAAAGGAAAGATTATCGGCATTGGATCGGTCGGTAAGGACGAATCCTCCTCCATTAAGCATATTTTGCTAGTTAAAGGTCTTAAGCATAATCTCTTGAGCATAAGTCAATTATGTGACAAGGGAAATCTTGTATTGTTTGACTCCGAAGAATGCTTAGTTATCCGTCGTAGTGATTTTAAAATTATTCTTCGTGGTATTAGAATGGATACTATCTATATGGTTGATCTTGAAAATTCTTCATCAAGTTACGTGAATTGTCTTTTGAGTAAAGAAGACGACATGTGGTTATGGCATCGTAGAGTAGCTCATGTAAATATGAATCTATTAAACAAACTAGTTTCACAAGATTTAGTAATTGGTCTTCCAAACATGAAATTTGAAAAAGATTCTACTTGTGATTCATGTCAAAAAGGGAAACAAACAAAAGCCTCTTTTAAATCCAAAAATGTTGTTTCAACCACTAGACCTTTACAACTTCTTCACATGGATCTTTTTGGACCATCTCGTGTTGAAAGTCTTGGTGGAAATCTTTATGCTTTTGTAATTTTTGATGACTACTCTAGATTCACATGGACGTTATTTCTTGCTCATAAAAGTGATGCCTTTCATGCTTTTAAAAGTTTTCTTAAACGTGTTCAAAATGAAAAGAACACAACCATCACTTCCATAAGAAGTGATCATGGGGGAGAGTTCGATCACAATCTCTTCGCGGATTTTTGTGACGAACTCGGTATTGAACATAGCTTTTTGGCTCCACGTACACCACAACAAAATGGAGTGGTGGAACGTAAAAATCAATGTCTCGAAGAGATGGCTAGAACCATGCTCGATGAGGCTAAGATTTCCAAAAAGTTTTGGGCGGATGCCGTGAGTACCGCAAGCTATGTTTTAAACAGAGCTGTCATAAGACCGATACTCATAAAAACTCCCTATGAACTCTATAAGGGAAGGAAACCAAATCTTTCCCATCTTAGAGTCTTCGGTTGTAAATGTTTTATTCACAACAACGGAAAAGATAAATTGGGAAAATTTGACGCGAAATCTGATGAAGGAATTTTTCTTGGTTACTCATCGCGTAGCAAAGCATATAGAGTTTTCAATAATCAAACCAAAACTGTTGAGGAATCTCCTCATGTAGTATTTTGTGAAAATGATGCTCGCTTGGCGAGAAAGGATTCTTGTGTTGATCTTGCAGATGCTTTAAAGAAAATCAATCTTCAAGACGAGGTACAAAAGGAGGATCCAAAGGAAGTCCAGGATGAAGTCATGGAACAACCTTCGGAAGAAGTACCACCACAAGAAGAAGAATCGATGATGCCTAAGGCTTGGAGGACGTCTAAAGACCATCCTCTTGACAAGGTAATTGGCAACATCGAGAATGGGGTAAGTACACGAAATCTTCTTAAAGACACCGTAGGACATATGGCTTTTGTTTCACAAATAGAACCTAAAACCATTTCTGAAGCAATTGGGGATGAGCATTGGACCTTGGCAATGCAAGAGGAGCTTAACCAATTCAAACGTAATGATGTTTGGGAATTGGTGCCAAGACCCGATAATCACACCATAATTGGTACGAAATGGGTTTTTCGGAATAAATTAGATGAAAATGGTATAATCACTAGAAACAAAGCTAGGCTAGTTGCTAAGGGATATAATCAAGAAGAAGGCATTGATTATGAAGAAACCTATGCACCCGTTGCACGCCTAGAAGCCATTCGTTTATTACTTGCTTTTTCATCATCTATGAATTTCAAATTATTTCAAATGGATGTCAAAAGTGCTTTCCTCAATGGGTTTATTCAAGAGGAAGTGTATGTTGACCAACCCCCGGGCTTTGAAGATTTTACATCTCCCGACCATGTCTTCAAGCTTATGAAAGCTTTATATGGTCTTAAACAAGCTCCTCGAGCTTGGTATGAACGTCTAAGTAAATTTCTTTTAGACAATGAGTTTGAAAGGGAGAAAGTTGACACTACACTGTTTATCAAAAATAAAAAAAATGACATTCTATTAGTTCAAATTTATGTTGATGATATTATTTTTGGTGCTACTATTGATTTTTTATGCGAGGAATTTTCTAAGTTAATGACTAGCGAATTCGAAATGTCAATGATGGGTGAGCTAAACTTCTTCTTGGGGCTGCAAGTGAAACAAATGAAAGAGGGAACTTTCATTTGCCAATCCAAATATTGCAAGGAGTTGCTAAATCGTTTTGAAATGAGCAACGCCAAAGCAATGGCCACCCCAATGAGTACATCCGACCATCTTGACAAAGATGAGAAAGGTAAGGAAGTAGACACCAAGAAGTATCGAGGTATGATCGGATCTCTTCTCTATCTTACTGCTAGTAGACCGGACATCATGTTTAGCGTATGTTTATGCGCTCGATATCAATCATGTCCGAAGGAGTCGCACCTAACTGCGGTAAAACGGATAATGAAGTATCTTATTGGAACTATAAATGTGGGACTATGGTATCCCAAAGGTTCTTCTTGCCAACTTGTTGGCTATTCCGATTCCAATTTTGCGGGTTGCAAATTGGACCGCAAGAGCACTAGTGGCACTTGCCATTTGCTCGGTAGCTCTCTAGTTTCTTGGTTTAGCAAGAAACAAGTAAGTGTTGCGTTATCCACAACCGAGGCTGAATATGTAGCCGCGGGGAGTTGTTGCGCTCAAATCCTTTGGATGAAACAACAACTCTCGGATTATGGTCTTAGTATTGATCATGTTCCTCTTCGATGTGACAATACTAGCGCCATAAGCTTGACGAAGAATCCTATTCTTCACTCAAGAACGAAACACATAGAAATTAGACATCACTTTATAAGAGATCACGTTCTCAAGGGCGATGTCGAAATTGAATTTGTTGAAACCAAAAATCAATTGGCCGACATCTTCACAAAGCCTTTAGAGAAAGAGTCCTTTTTCCGCATTCATAGTGAACTCGGAATTCTTGACTCCACGATGATCTAATTCATGCATTGCATTTTTTAAAATAATTACTAACTTGAGCGTCGGAGGCGCCTAACTCTTTTTTGCAGGTATTGTCCCAAAGACAGGGGAAATTTTCGGGCACTGGTAACAAATAATCGATTATTGACTCAGAACAATCGATTATTTCTAACATCTCGGTTTGCATGAATTTGGCAATAATCGATTATCATATTTTACTAATCGATTAAGTTGAGATTCAGTGTTACAGGTTTTATAATAATTGATTATTTAGTACTGCATAATCGATTATCTTTTATCGTCTCGGCTATTCGTCACTTCACTGGACTGAAATAATCGATTACCATATTAACCAAAATCGATTATTCCCCAAGCCCGGACCCTCATAATACTTACTGTCTTCAAATAATCGATTATCTCCTATCGCATAATCGATTTCTTCTCTGACTACAATTCAAAATAATCGATTATTCAGCCTCCATAATTGATTACCAACGGTCAGTATTCAAATTTTTTTTTACCGTTCATGACCGTTTGGCTTCATAAATCTGAAGCTTTTTGCTCCATAAATGCCTCACTTCTTCAATCCTATATATAGATGTTTTCATCCTTCAAATCTCTCACTTCATACTTCACTCTTAGCTTCAATTAATCTTCCAAAGCCTTCAAACTTTTGAAACAACTCCTATTTCTTCATACTAATGGAAAGCAAGCACTCTAAACGCTCTCGCTCCGGCAAATAAATTGCCTCCTCTTCTGCCGCTCCTCCACCTGTTTTCAACCGTAAAGACGGCTCTTATTTGCGTTTTGATGCTCAACCCGAACTTCTTCGATTCATTGAAAAATTTGAGAATCGAGAAATCCTTTCACCTCGTTTTTCAACTACTCGATATCTTCGAAATAGAGCACCCCCATCAACAGAAAATATTCTTATACAAAGCAAACTCATTGACTTTCTATATCTTCAAACTCCTTACATTCACCCTGCTCTAATCCGTGCCTTCTATTCAAATCTACAGCAGGACGAAGATGGTGACCTTGTTTCTAGTATCAATGGAGTCCAAATTTTTGTAAATGAGGAAAACTTGCAACTCCTCACTAACCTTCCCCGAAATGGTGAAGACATTTCTCTCTACACTAGAGAAGCAGGCGTTTTAGTTGATGAATAACTTCTTTTCCACCAAATTGGTATTGGCGACTGTCCGGAGAATCGTCGCCCAACTATTACGCACATGCGCCCAGAATATCGTCTAATATTTTATTTCATCACCCGAGTTCTCAAACCCTGAAAATTCAATCATACAACCCTCTCTCATGAGGATTCAAAACTCTTACATGCAATTATCACCGGGGCTCGCATCAATTGGTGCAAGTTCGTCATGACTCATATGTATGATGCAATTGGGGACGATAAGCCACTCCCATATGCCTTTCTCATAATGGCCATTTTTGAAGCCTCCGGTATCGATACCTCCGTCGGTCCACACAAAAAGGCAACAGAGCATTGGGAAATTCAAGAATTTTCATTTCCCAATATTGGTGAAAATCCTCCTCCTCCTCCTACTCAAATACGTCGTCCTCAAGCTCCTACTCTTCAAACCATTTCGGACCAACTTGCTTCTTTGTCAACCTCAGTGGCTCGTATTGATCAAAACGTCACTCGTTTGACTTATGAGCTTCATGGGTACTTTGATCATGTCAACTTTTCATATGCCCAAATTGTTCTTCCGGATGGAGTGCCGGATGCCGAGCCGGATATTAATGATGACAATGAATAATAAATTTTTATGTATCGTTTGAATTATATTCTGTCTATTTCTTGCTTTCTCATGTATGTTTAATATTCTTTAATGAAAGTTCATTATTTTTGCTAATGTCAAAAGGGGGAAGAATAAGGGAATAAGGGCTATGCTCACTCACTAATACATATTGGCATAAATTGAGGGGGAACTCATAAATTGAAGGGGAACTTATACTTATCTTATGCATATCCCGATATTGGTTTGCCATTATCAAAAAGGGGGAAATTGTTGAAACACGTTCTCAAGTCGCTAAAACTAAACGTGTGTTCATTTCTGTAGGTTTTGATAAATGACAAACCGACGCGCATGGAACATTGACATATGCCTAAGTCCGAGAACATGAGAAACAAAAGAGCAAGATCAAGAATATCAACAAAGTTATAAATGAGTCACTTTATAGTGTGATCTTGATCCGACAACTTATTCAAGTCTTGGCTTCTCTCGTAAAATCATTTTCATGCATCGTTGAGTTAAACCAAAATGATTTTCAAACATTTTCATTTTAGCCAAAATGATTTTCAAACATGTTTTTCAAATCTGGACATAAATAATCGATTATGTATTTCTTATAATCGATTATGTTAAGACAGACAACAGTATAATTGATTATGTCTTCCTTATAATCGATTATGTTGAGGCAGTGTATAACCGGATTTTCAAAGCAACGAAATAATCGATTATGTCTCTTCTAATAATCGACTATGTTGAGGCAGTGTCTAACCGGATTTTCAAAGCAACAAAATAATCGATTATGTCTCTTCTAATAATCGATTATGTTGAGGCAGTGTCTAACCGGATTTTCAAAGCAGCAAAATAATCGATTATGTCTTTTAGGTAATCGATTATGTTAAGACCGTTGCCAAAGTATTTTTAAATCGCTGAAATATAATCGATTATACACAAGGCTATAATCGATTATGCTTGCACATAATCTGTTTCCGATTTTTTAACGTTAACTGATAATCGATTATGTAACTTGAATAATCGATTATTATGCTTAAAATCCGCATATGATTTTTGAACAATCTGCAGATAATCGATTATGCAGATCATATAATCGGTTATGCAAGCACAAAATCAGCAATTAGTGATTGGCAATTAAGCAACGGTCTTGGTGACTTTGAGCACTATAAATACACCTCAAAATCACTCTTTTAAGAACAACAACTGATTACATTCTTGCTAAAGCTTACATACTCTCATATCAATCATTTTATATTCATTTCATAGCTTTTTGAGAGCCAAACTCTTGACTAAGTTGTTGTGTTCTTGAGCGTATTGTTTTTACTCATATCTACTCTATAAAGAGAGTCTTGTCTTGAGTGCTAAGTGTTTGTACACACTTGAAGGGATATTCCAATCCCTTGTTGTAAGAAGGAAAAGTAGTTCCTTGGTTTGAAGTTTTGAGGTGTGGTATCCTCGAGCAGGTTGAAGTCTTGTAGAGTGCATATCTACGAGCAAGTGTAACGGTTTGTTAGGCACCCGTAAGCTTAACGAAGTTAGTGTAAAACTCAAGAGAGTCTCTCGGGGACTGGACTAACCACACGTTGTGGTGAACCAAGATAAAATTCGGTGTGTTCTCTCCTTATCATTTTAATTACTGCACTTACGTTATTCCTGCAATTTTTAATTCCGCAAATTTATATTGTTTTTTATTATAATGCTATTCACCCCCCCCCCTCTAGCGTTAAGCGTATATTCTAACAATTGGTATCAGAGCTATACTCTCTGAGAGACTTAACAGTTTGAGAGAAACTTTACATGGCTTCTACTCGTAGTGTTTATGCAAGACTAGGTGAAGGACAATGCTTCACAAGGCCACCACTATTCGATGGCACAAACTATACTTATTGGAAGGAAAGGATGAGAATATTTATCCAATCAAATAATTTTCTAATATGGAAAATTATCAAGAGTGGAGAGCAAATTCCAACCAAAAAGGTAGAAAATGGAATGGTGCCAAAATCGGAAGATGAGTATGACGCAGACGATATTAGAAACTCAAAATGAGGTATGTACTTCTTCTAAGAACTATTTCAGTTTAGAAGAAATGCAAGATGCATTTGATGAGTTGTATAAAGAGTTTATTAGCGCTTCTAAATCTATAAAAAATTTAAGAAAACAACTTTCTTCAAAAGAAAATGATTTTGAAAAACTTACTCTTGAAAATGAGAAATTAAAAGAGGAAAACAAGTTTTATGAAAAAAGAAGCGCCGATAAACCCGAAAGCTCAAATAAGGATTGTACTTCTTGCAAATCTCTAAAGGAAGAAGTAGAAAGTCTTAGAAGCACTTTGCACAAATTCAATTCTTCACACAAAAATCTCAATGAAGTGCTTGTAAATTTGAAATCCACTAAGCACGGTATAGGCTTTAAACACGAGCCAAAAGAAAAAGTTGAGTCCATTCCTAAACCACCTAAGACTCAACTTAGGCAAAATAAAATAAATGTCAACACTCAACCTAGAATTTTTAATCCTAGAACAAATGCTAGAAGAAATATTGGCATGTATAGACCACCTAGACAAGATTTTCGAAAACCACAGCAAAACTATATTCCTAACAATAGAGTGAATACTAGAAGAAATATTGACATGTATAGACCACCTAGACAAGATTTTCGAAAACTACATCAAAACTATATTCCTAAAAATAGAGTGAATAAATTTAGACCTCCTAATTACTATCATCCTAGAAGAATGCACAATCCGAATGTCATTTGTCATTATTGCAATAAAATTGGACATATTGCTCCCGCATGCTTCACTAGACATAGACATTTCACTGCAGGTCAATCACACCACCATTTTGCACCTAACACACAAGGACCCAAAATGGCTTGGGTACCAAAATCTCATTAATTGGTTTTGTAGGTGTGTTTGAAGGGATCAAGTGTACTTTGGTACCTTGATAATGGATGCTCCAAACATATGACCAGAGATGCATCAAAATTCCTTCAACTAAAACCCACGGAAGGAGGAAATGTTATTTTTGGAGACAATAACAAAGGAAAGATTATCGGCATTGGATCGGTCGGTAAGGACGAATCCTCCTCCATTAAGCATATTTTGCTAGTTAAAGGTCTTAAGCATAATCTCTTGAGCATAAGTCAATTATGTGACAAGGGAAATCTTGTATTGTTTGACTCCGAAGAATGCTTAGTTATCCGTCGTAGTGATTTTAAAATTATTCTTCGTGGTATTAGAATGGATAATATCTATATGGTTGATCTTGAAAATTCTTCATCAAGTTACGTGAATTGTCTTTTGAGTAAAGAAGACGACATGTGGTTATGGCATCGTAGAGTAGCTCATGTAAATATGAATCTATTAAACAAACTAGTTTCACAAGATTTAGTAATTGGTCTTCCAAACATGAAATTTGAAAAAGATTCTACTTGTGATTCATGTCAAAAAGGGAAACAAACAAAAGCCTCTTTTAAATCCAAAAATGTTGTTTCAACCACTAGACCTTTACAACTTCTTCACATGGATCTTTTTGGACCATCTCGTGTTGAAAGTCTTGGTGGAAATCTTTATGCTTTTGTAATTTTTGATGACTACTCTAGATTCACATGGACGTTATTTCTTGCTCATAAAAGTGATGCCTTTCATGCTTTTAAAAGTTTTCTTAAACGTGTTCAAAATGAAAAGAACACAACCATCACTTCCATAAGAAGTGATCATGGGGGAGAGTTCGATCACAATCTCTTCGCGGATTTTTGTGACGAACTCGGTATTGAACATACCTTTTTGGCTCCACGTACACCACAACAAAATGGAGTGGTGGAACGTAAAAATCAATGTCTCGAAGAGATGGCTAGAACCATGCTCGATGAGGCTAAGATTTCCAAAAAGTTTTGGGCGGATGCCGTGAGTACCGCAAGCTATGTTTTAAACAGAGCTGTCATAAGACCGATACTCATAAAAACTCCCTATGAACTCTATAAGGGAAGGAAACAAATCTTTCCCATCTTAGAGTCTTCGGTTGTAAATGTTTTATTCACAACAATGAAAAAGATAAATTGGGAAAATTTGACGCGAAATCTGATGAAGGAATTTTTCTTGGTTACTCATCGCGTAGCAAAGCATATAGAGTTTTCAATAATCGAACCAAAACTGATATATATTCTGTCAAATTAATAATTATTTATTAATTTATAAAACAAACACACAAAATTATGAAAAAAATTGAAATTGACACACATAAAGGTGCTATTGGGTTTCAAATATCGAGCATGGAACCCATAAATATATTATGTCCAATTAAATAATTAAATATTAATTATTTACAAAATAAACACGCAATTAAAATTGTTTAGTTTATAGTGGACAACTTGGACGTGCATCCTAGACCTTTCTCCGATGAGCTATTAGTGTTACAAGGGGATCATAGGTCTGCCTACGTATGAGAGTGAGAGCTACTAGAGCAGACTCTCTGCGCCAGGAGAATGGACGACTTGTAGGACTTTATGAGGGATAGAGTTTTCCATCCCTGCGTAGTCCAGCGCATGAGGGATACCGGCTTCTATAAGATTTTTGAGATTGAGGGGCTGCAACTCAACTGTGTTGAAACACGTTCTCAAGTCGCTAAAACTAAACGTGTGTTCATTTCTGTAGGTTTTGATAAATGACAAACCGACGCGCATGGAACATTGACATATGCCCAAGTCCAAGAACATTAGAAACAAAAGAGCAAGATCAAGAATATCAACAAAGTTATAAATGAGTCACTTTATAGTGTGATCTTGATCCGACAACTTATTCAAGTCTTGGCTTCTCTCGTAAAATCATTTTCATGCATCGTTGAGTTAAACCAAAATGATTTTCAAACATTTTCATTTTAGCCAAAATGATTTTCAAACATGTTTTTCAAATCTGGACATAAATAATCGATTATGTATTTCTTATAATCGATTATGTTAAGACAGACAGCAATATAATTGATTATGTCTTCCTTATAATCGATTATGTTTAGGCAGTGTATAACCGGATTTTCAAAACAACGAAATAATCGATTATGTCTCTTCTAATAATCGACTATGTTGAGGCAGTGTCTAACCGGATTTTCAAAGCAGCAAAATAATTGATTATGTCTTTTAGGTAATCGATTATGTTAAGACCGTTTCCAAAGTATTTTTAAATCGCTGAAATATAATCGATTATACACAAGGCTATAATCGATTATGCTTGCACATAATCTGTTTCCGATTTTTTAACGTTAACTGATAATCGATTATGTATCTTGAATAATCGATTATAATGCTTAAAATCCGCATATGATTTTTGAACGATCTGCAGATAATCGATTATGCAGATCATATAATCGATTATGCAAGCACAAAATCAGCAATTAGTGATTGGCAATTAAGCAACGGTCTTGGTGACTTTGAGCACTATAAATACACCTCAAAATTACTCTTTTAAGAACAACAACTGATTACATTCTTGCTAAAGCTTACATACTCTCATATCAATCATTTTATATTCATTTCATAGCTTTTTGAGAGCCAAACTCTTGACTAAGTTGTTGTGTTCTTGAGTGTATTATTTTTACTCATATCTACTCTATAAAGAGAGTCTTGTCTTGAGTGCTAAGTGTTTGTACACACTTGAAGGGATATTCCAATCCCTTGTTGTAAGAAGGAAAAGTAGTTCCTTGGTTTGAAGTCTTGAGGTGCGGTATCCTCGAGCAGGTTGAAGTCTTGTAGAGTGTATATCTACGAGCAAGTGTAATGGTTTGTTAGGAACCCGTAAGCTTAACGAAGTTAGTGTAAAACTCGAGAGAGTCTCTCGGGGACTGGACTAACCACACGTTATGGTGAACCAGGATAAAATTTGGTGTGTTCTCTCCTTATCATTTTAATTACTGCACTACGTTATTCCTGCATTTTTTAATTCCGCAAATTTACATTGTTTTTTATTATAACACTATTCACCCCCCCCCTCTAGCGTTAAGCGTATATTCTAACAAACTGGTCCCTGATCACGGCCTTATAGAGCGGTGGTGACTGTAGACTTACATTTTTCACCTGCCAATTGGCCAGGCTACCATCATGCTGCAGGATGTTGAGGTTTTGATATGGGCTGCCTGCTGATGGACTGCCCATTGCACTTCCTTAGTATATGAGATCTATGTTGCTTGCCAATATTTGGATTTGTTGCAGCAGTTTACTGGTTTCAGGTCACAGGATGAGGCTGCAGCTTTAAGGGCCAGTCACATGGCTTTGATAGCTATTAGACAACATTTGGAGATATTGCACCCCGACATCATCGGTGAGACATATTATCTACATATTCACCGGTACACGAGGTTGGTGCTGCTCCTTCTTTTTGGGAGTGTCTTGTTCCCGAACAGTTCGGAAAATCTAGTGAGTTTGCGATTTCTACATCATTTTCAGCAGTTTGATGTTTTACCCCAGTACAACCGGGGTGCAGTTGTTCTTGCTTACCTGTACAGGCATATGTGCCGGGAGAGCATGAATACCCAGAGCGACATATGTGGTTTTTTCCGTTTCTACAAGTGACGACATATTTGAATATTCTGCTCGTTGCTTCCTATTCTATCTAGCCAAATTTATCTTAAACTTTATGTCAACCTTGTACATTAGGTTTGGGCCTGGGAGTGGTTCCTGCAGTTGTAGTCATCTCTACCACTATTACCTCCAGATATAGCACCTACATTTCTCCCTCTAACTAGGAGATGGATTCTCTGTCATGGAAATTACCGAGCCATTGATGCTCATCATAATCTCCCCCTTGTCAAGGATGTGTTGGATATGCTGGAGGGCGCATAGGTAAATTTGTACCTAAACTTACTTGTTATAAATTCACTTGTGTTGCGCATACTCACTTTTATGTTATTATTTGATAGTCATCTGGATTCTATACATCAACGACTTGGTAGGTTGCCTGCCCGATTATTACTCGGCCGGTCGACTAATTTGGAGCACTTTTGTCCCGCTTATGTGCCTCGATATTGTGCAACATTATGCCACAGAGCGGGTACTTCGCTAGTTTGACCGTCTGCAGACTATACCGAGGGGGCCTACTTGGGAGGCTAAACATTATCAGCGGGATGATTGTTCGAGGGCGTACGACGCATTTGTGGCGTGGCTAGAGGCGCAGGTGTATACTTGGGACCGGCGAGGATACCTGATTTCTCCCCCACCTTTACAGATCCAGGCAGCAACCATTAAGATGTATACGTCTTGGTACTGCCACATTACCCAATTTTTATCGGGAACCCCATCAGGCGGTCGGTACAAACCATACGCCGGGAGGCACAAGGCACTGGTATGTATTTGGTATTCATACTTATAACTGTGATATAGAGTTCTATAATTAATATTCAGGATATTGGTCATCATTTATTCTACCAATTAGGACTACAGATGTAGTAGCATGTCGGTGATCCTATTATCGCTAAGTATGGCTGGCAGGTGAAAGAGTTGGCTCTCCGAACATTGGAGCAAGCCAGAAAGGGCGAGCGCTTAGATCAAGACCCTGATCATGTGGCACTAGAGCACCATCAACGGGGCAGGCATGTCACACGCCCGAAGGGACGGGGACGAGGCAAGGTTGTGCCACAAGGGGGGAGCACGACGATACAGGGGTGTCCCATGGGGGCCGTGGGGGCAGGCGAGGAGGTATTCCCCAGCAAGGGGGCGTTGAGGAACCTGATGAGGAGGTTAGAGCTGATCTACCGGGTGGAGATTCCTCAGCCAGACGAGCATCAGTAGCATGCCATCGTATGGCATTTAGCTTATGCTGCCAGCATCACATGTGACCCCCTCAGATCCATTATTGATTACGGGCACGAGCTTCACAGGAGGTTGGGAGCAATTCTTTTTAGGCCCATTGACTGCAGCTCAGGATCGGTCGACCCGAGACATAGATGGTAGGCGTAGGTTGCTTTTTGCCTCATTGTCGACGGGTGCGGCGGATCTATCATAGGCACATGTATGTTTGTATTACTATTAAATTTTAATTTTTTTTATCAGTGATTTTCCATAAATTAATTTTTAATTTTCTTATTAAGGCTTCATCCCAGCCGAACACGGAGGCCACTTTGTGCTAAGCTGAGAACACCACAGATACTTATATTTAGGAGCCCGATGAGACCATGGTAAGACAATATTTTTGACTTAACACGTATACTACTAATATATATTTTCATATACTGAGTTTACTTATTATTTTGTAGGTTTTGATAGACCGACGGCCCTTCTATCGTCCCTGCCAGCCCACTAACGATCATTCTGCAGCATATTCTCATATAAAGAGGCGACGTGGTGAGGATGATCCTGATAGTGTTGTTGCACCCCCCCCTTTTTTCCTCACAGGTAAAGTTTGGGTTTCGACATTCATGGGGGAACAACTCGTTTCCTTTCGGGAATTGCGTGTTTGAAGAGTAGCCACCTAACAATTATTGATACCCAATTTTTCCCTATATAATTTTCATATACAAAATACTTTCAAAATAGCATGTACATGCATATATAAGCATGCCCAAGTATTTTGCAATTTTCCATAATTTTTAAAGATTTTCAAAACCAATTTATTGTCTATTTTAACAGTATAAAATCCAATAATAATTCCCAAAGATTATCATATTTGTGAGTGATTTATTTTATTCTCATATTTACACCAAAATATAATTAAGATAATTTTTGTATACTTTTTACAAATTTATTTGCCATTTTAAAGCTAAACTGCATATAATTGTAATTTAGCCCATTTTTAGATTAACAACATTTTATAATTATAAAATTGGGTCCAGTATTTTAAAATTAATATTTAAATACTATTAACTGGCTTAGAACTTTTAATTTGCTTTTAAAATTTTTATTATTTTTAAAAATAAAAAGGGAAAAAGTGGCTATTTAAATACCAGCCCTATTTTGTTTCAATTTAGCCTAAATTAGCCCCCCAAATTAACCCAATTTCAAATCCTAATGGGGCCAACCCACAACCCAATTCTAAAAGACGCAACCCGTTCCCCACCTACCCACTTAAATTTGGATCGTTGATCACTCAAGATCAACGACCAAAACTCACCCTTACCTTTTTTAACTCTGAACAACCACCTTAATCCCTCATTTCTCATCTCTCAGCCACCTTTGAAACCTCTCGTCTCTTAGACTCTCTCAAACTCTCTGAAAACCTAGCCTCCTTCTACCCTTCTTCACCACCACTCCACCGAAATCCATGGCTTCGCAGGCCATGGATGGTTGGTACTCACTCACCTCCATCAGTAACCATGGTTTTTCGAAGTTTCAAGATTGGAACTCGATGGTTCCCTTTCAGATCTTCTTAGATCTGTAGATTTTTGGCTTCCCCGGCCATTACTCCGGCATATTCGAGCAATATGAGTCTTTTCAACTCAGGATCTGACATTCCTCAAGACCTTTCTAGTTCTAGGATTCTTCTGAACCCTGGCTATTAGATCTGTCACGTATCTGTGCTCCACTTGTTATTAAACTATTTCCCTAATTTTTCTTTCAAAAACTCTCTTTTAAAAAAAATCACTTCTCTTTGATTAAGGTTTTCTAAAAGATTTAAAATGTTTATCCTCTTTTCTTTTCCCTTTCTTTGTGTGTATTTGTTTGCGACTGATTTCATATGTTTCCTTTTACTGCACGTGTTCTTCTATGCTTCTATATCTTTTGTTTTCCTACTGTGTTTCTATACCATGCTCACATGTTAAGCCGTGTTGTTTTTCTTATTCTTTGCTATATGTGTTTATGGTTGAGTTCTTTGATTTTGTTTACTTTAACTGAAATCTGTTTATGTTCTTGCCAAGCATATTTCATCTACTTTTATTAAGCTCATAGCATCTCTTTTTTCTGAACTTGTTTAAGTTATGAGTTTTCTCAAACATGTTCTCATGACCTTGAATCAGTCTTCTTTCCATCATATATGTTTGTTTTTTTATAAGTATTTGGAAAATACTTCTGGGCCTCTCTCAAGTGGCTTTCCATCTCATCTCTATTATTTGGCTCAGTTCAAAACCCTAGGATTTGGGGATTTTTGGCAATTTTGACTTCTTGTGTGCGAGTTAGGGTTCCACTTTGGTACCTTGGACTCTCAAACTCGTCTGAGTTTGCAAACTAGACTTGTACCACTTTCTCCTATGATTCTGAATCTTTTTTTGATTCATCTCTCTTCTAAATGACTTCACAATCCCTTCTTGATTCAGTTATTGGTGTGCTTTATATAGGAGAAACTCCTATTTCAAAAGATTTTTGCCAACTAATTGATTGATTCTCAAATCTTTTAATAAGGCCGCCAGTTTGCCACTGATTTTCTTTGATTGAACCTCATTTACCTTTTCTTGACTTGATTCATTCAATTTAAACCTTTAATTTTGGTTTCATTGGCTGTTTGATTGATTCCCTTTCCATATTTATCACAAACCATGTACCATTGAATGCTTTCCTTAAATGACTTCTATGTATTTACCCATTTTTGTGCTACTTTGAAAAGTTTTTAATCAAAACCATTTTTCTTAATTGGTTTTACCCGTTGAAATTAGAATCCTTTTACTAAAGGGAGATTGATTTCAATGAATATTTTCTTACCTTTCTTACTTGTTTTTTGTATTGTAAAAGGGACTGCCTTTCTGCACTCTTAAGACACACCTCAAGGACAATCATCCCTAAGTCCCAATACTCACACACACTTACTGTTTTGGGTTCAATACACTTTCAACATTCTGCTTTTTCTTGAGATCTTTTGGAGTTGTTTTGCTTGCAACTTGGCTTCATTAAGACTCTTGTTTTTACTTGTTTTTCCCTGAAAGTGGTATTTTCTTATTTAATGTTTTGCTTCACCCCTATGTGTTTGCTTCATTGTTTCAGCGTTCTTGTTTACTTTGCCACTGTTGTTCAATAATTAGACTATGTATGCCCTTTCCTTTCATCAGTTTCTATTGTGAATCCCTACTACATATTCCCTTATTTGTGTTTGAGTTAAGGTTCTTGGCCTGGTAGTATCCAAATTACTGCACAGGTCATAACCCGATACACAATGGATCTTAACTCCTATGATTGGGTTAATTTAGGCTGGTTAGGGGTGTGCCAACACTCCCCCATTCCTGAGCATGACCGCCAGACTGCAATGACTTTTCCCAATTCCTTCATTATGCACTTGCACTTAATCTTAGACCCTAGGTTCTGCCCCCT
Source organism: Nicotiana benthamiana (assembly GCA_034376525.1). NCBI lineage: Eukaryota > Viridiplantae > Streptophyta > Magnoliopsida > Solanales > Solanaceae > Nicotiana > Nicotiana benthamiana. The sequence continues at coordinate 80,738,810 of CM067333.1, forward strand.
CTTATGACCCTTGCTTTGGGACCTTGAGTTCCCTCTGAACTTGGACATTTGAGTTATGGCCCTTCCACACTGCACTGACCTAACTCTTTAATGTATTTGGGGTGTAAGCACTGCCCGAAGCGCTTTGAGACTCTTGGGAACTTTGAAACATCCGAAATGAGAGAAAGGCTTTTGGAAATCTGATCCTGGAAGTTGGTTTATCTCATATTGTTAGACTTTATGTCTGAATTAGGATATTTGGGTGTAGCTTGAACTTATGATGTAATTTTTTAATTTTTTGGTTCATTTTGGTCTGTAATAATTTCTAATAACTGTTGGGGTGGGTAGTGGAAAGGGATGGGGATGAATGTATGCAAAGGGTAGATAACTTGCCTATAGGTTTTCTGATTCTTGCATTCACATAGACAACATGCCTATAGGTTACTGCACTCATGTAGAAAACATGTTCGTAGGAATTCTTGAAGTTCTACTTCTTACCATAGAAATCCCGCCTGCATTTTTGCATATAGAAATCCTTCCTATAAGTTCTGCATTTCTGCATATAGAAATCCTGTCTCTAAGTTTCTGCATTTCTGCATATAGAAACCATGATCCTAGGTTTTTTTTTAACACTTCTGCATATACATGTCCTTAGGCAAACAATCATCGATCTAGTAATGATCTGCATATACCGATCATTAGGCTAACGATCATAGGTTTAATAATAATTAACTTCATTCTAGATACCATGTATGTACGACTCATGTAATAATTTAAAATCAAAAATGCTTAGAAATCATGCATATAGAAGTAATTAGTTGAATCAGCTTCGTCTATTTCCTCTATGAGTCTTAAATTAGTAAATAAGGTCGTTTAAAATCTGCAAAACCTTTGTCCATAAAACCAATAATCCTTTCTTTTAAAACCAGTACACCTTCTGCACTATTAGATATCATGCCTATAGGTCTCACCTAGGCAAGCCATTAGGTGATTAATCAACCGTGTTAGTTCTTAATAAATTACAACCAAACCAAGCCTAATTCGAACTTCTCATATGAGAAATATATGATAATTAGAACGTTCCAATGATTTAAAGTCAATTCAGACCATAACTAGTATTTGAAGTCATGCTACATAATTTGCTCCTTTAAGTGAGGGGGCCTAGTTGAGCCTTAACTGCTATGTGTTTTCCCCCCTAACTGCTTATGTGTTCTTGTTTGTCGCCCTAGACTTTTATCCTTTTAAACTCTGAAAAGCACCAACTCCCTCCCCTTTAGGATTAGTAGTCCTAACTTCTCCGAGACTGATAGGATTAGGACGGGTAATAGCATGCGATAAGTAACGATACTTTTATGCGCTTTAATACCTTGACGGGTGGGAAGGGTAGATATGGATATGATGACCAGTGCGCTAATGCCCCATGTATCCCCTCTTTTGAGGAGTGATTACTAGGTATTGCATTAACGTGATCCATATTAATCATAAACCTCGGACTTTAATTGTTTAATTCTTTTTTTTAATAAATTCTGTCCTCTCTATTTTTCCTCAAATTTCAGTTTACTTGCAAAATTATGTGAAAAGTCCTTCTACTTGAGCCTTTATTTACTTACTTGTTACGTGAAGTCACAATTATAACATGGTCGAGAACCACACTAGTGGATCTTGGGGGGTTCCTAACACCTTCCCCCCAAGATAATTTCTAGCCCTTATCCGAATTATGGTTTTCCAACTCAAAGCCTTCTTTAATGTCCTAATGCACTTTAATCATTAGGTGGCAAATCTTCAAATTCAAAACCCAATTCCCCAAAAAGGAAGGAGTTGTCCTCCCAAATGTCATAAACCCGATTTCGCCTTTGAAAGATAGGCCATCGACAGCATGGTGACTCTGCTGGGGATTTTCAAGCTTTTACCATTTCATGTTACTTGTGACTTTACTGCTTTTTATTTGCCTTTATTTAATGTCTTATCTCCCTTCTACTGCAAGACTAACTTGGCTCTTTGTTTCTTTTCTTTAATGCCTTCTTCTATCGCTTTCCCTCAATATTGTTGTAATTATGAGCAATTATTGTAATAATTACTTTATGAACGTGCAAGTACGTGACAATTTGTTTCATTCTTGTAATTGCATATTTAACATCATACTCGACTTGTGCCAAACGAAATACAATAGCAACACTTATAATGAATGGTTGCGCCATTATGATAATCTCACCCCCTAATTTTGGAAAAGGCGTATGTCTTTCCCTCTTGAGTTGTCTGCTCAAGGGTACCAATCTAGCACCCCATAGAAACCTTACTCCATTCAATTATGCATGCATCATGGTCAAACCTAGCCAGGTCAGTTATGTTGTCCGCATAATGACTCTTTAAGATAGCCTTGTCCAAAGTCCACTAGGTTTCCCTGGAATCCAAACGAACACTACCACGTCTGTGCATTATTTGGAGAACTAAAATGTTGCTTATGCCAATTATTGATATTTAAATAGTCGAGTCTAGCTGGGGTAAGGGACTAACACTTTGTTTTGTAGAAAATGAGGCACGAAGTCCCCAAATTCGGCATGGTAACCAACATCCACCAATGTTGCTAAGCTGGTGGGAAGACCTCCACTCTAGTGATCAAACCCTCGTCTGCAAGTATTTGGAAAATTTGCCTTCTCTTCTGGAAATCCAACCCGACAACAAATCATAGAGGCTGCAACTCTATTTTAGGATGGAGATAGGTCTGTGTTCCATTTCGGGGACCTTGAAATAACACCTCTGCTCCAGGAAATAAGAGGACTAGCTGGTATCCCTTGGGAGAATCCGGGTTTGCTTATGCCAGAAAATCATAAGGGTAGGGGTTTTCTCAAAATGATTGGACTAAAGAAGAACCCAAGCTTGACTTGCTTGAAGGATTCCTACATTCCTTTTGACCATTTGTACGAGATATATGGCCATAGCAAGTCCTACAGAACTTACCCAGATGAATTCGCCCTCAAATTATTTGGGTATATCCACAAAAGAGTCTTCGTCTTTATGTTATGCTTTTTGGGAATGATAGTATTTCCTATGAAGAAGGCTAGGACCCACACCAGACTAGACATGGTCACCAAAACCTTAATGGAAGGAATTGGTGGGCAGCCCATTAGTATAGTACCCATGGTTATTATGGAAATATACCGAGCTTTGGAGAACTGTCAACGAGGGGCCAAACACTTTGAGGGGTGTAACTTACTACTCCAACTCTGGCTCATGGAGCATCTCCAAAAGGGTAAATATCAACAAGAGATCCTGCGCAGGGACTGGGATGATCATATCGCCTTCCATCAGACAAGGCAAATGAACTATATGCCTAACATGTTTGCTCAACCGAAGGATGCTAAATGATAGGTAGAGTTATTCGAAAATCTGAAAGAGGACCAAGTGCGATGGATGTTCGAATGGTTACTTACTGAAGAGTTCATTGTCCGATCTCGGGATGCACCGTTTCTTATACTCATTGGTCTGAGAGGAGCTTATCCTTATGTCCCTCTCTGAGTCATGAGGTAGGCCGGAAGAAAGCAGGTTATACCAAGGGTTGACAAAATGAGTCACTTCAGGGCCAACTTTCAGGATGACGATAGCCCTTACAAATGCCAAGCCCAACACATATGGCACTACAAAATCGTCATGGGAAAAGATACTATTGAACCGAACAAGTACCATGCTGGATATACTCCATACTATCCAAGTTGGTTAGAAGATGACCATAATGGGTTAGGACAATCGCGGTTTTGTTTGAGGTCACAGGATCATTGATGAAAAGGCTGAAGCACAAGTAAAGTACAACCAACTGCATAAGAGGATGCGGAATGCAAAAATGAGCATCGTGAAATACAAAAGGCCAATCAAAAGTTAATTAAAGAATGGAAGGATGTGGATGTTAGCGCCAACAAACGACTGATCTGTTTGAAGTGGGCATAATGGAGCTAGAAAAAAGGATTTTGAAGAAGGTCGAAGATTTCCGAGTTACTGAAGGAGATGAAGGCGGACATCTGGCCAGAGCCTACTTGCTGCTAGGATTGCACGAGCTAAGAGAGTTGTACGAAGGAGCCAACATTGTCGAATCTGGGGGAGGTCTTTCTAGGACCAAATAGATATGAGTCTTCTTTTCCTTTGAAAATGTAATAAGGCCTACGACCATTAGTGACATTTTATTTCACGTTATTTAGTGTCGTTTTGGGATTCATATTATTTTCTTATCAATAAAATGAGGCATTTAGCATTCTAAGTTTTCCAAATTTATTTGTCGCTAGTCCTACCTCAGGCACAACTAGGTCCCCCAAGATTAGGACACATTTTATATCCCATGCACTACGTGTTTATATATTGCAACATCTGTTCTTATGATCCTTACTAACTTGCTACCTTTTTGTTTATTCCCCTCCCCAAAGGTTAGTTCGTGAACTCTGGAATCATCATCGTATTCCACAAGATCTAAGGTCCCTCCACCTACTCCTCCTCCTAGTCTTATCAGAAGCAATAACAAGGGAAAGATGGAATATTTAAGCAATATCAGAAAGGAAAATTCAGTCGAAGGGGTAGAGGTTACTCAGGGTATTTAGATTTCCAAGGAGAATGCCTCTCAGATAGAACAAAAGTTACTAATGTTCCAAGAAGAGCTTAACCAAGTCTAGAATTTGGCGAGTCTATCATTTTCCCTTGCTTCTCCAGAAGTCACTCGGAATCCCATTCCTCTACAAAATGTCCCAAACCATCTCACTCCTCACCACCACTACAATACTTTCTAGACTCCCAACAACACTCTGTTGCCCATCCCGGAACCATTGAACCCCACGAATGACCATTGCCACAACAACACCCCCATATATGTGGAAATCGTGCCTATCTCAAGTATAATTGAGTCCGATAAAATGTCTCTCTTATCAGGAATTTGGCTGAAGAACTTAAGAATCAAACCACCAGGATCCAAGGCGTTGAAGGCAGTAAAGGAATTAAGGGTCTAGACTATGAAGATTTATGCATACAACTCGATGTCGAACTGCCCGAGGGGTACAAACCTCCGAAGTTCAGAATATTTGATGGTACAGGAGATCCCAGGGTTCACCTAAGAACATACTGCAACAAGCTGGCCGGAGTAGGAAAAGATGAAAAGATTCGCATGAAGCTCTTTATGAGAAGTCTAAAAGGGGATGCTCTATCTTTCTATATTATCCAAGACCTGAAGAAGTGGTAAAATTAGGTAAGAATGGCGTCCGATTTCATGGACAGATTAAGATTCAACACAGAAAATGAGCCAAATGTGTTCTACATCCAAAACATAAAAAAAAACCTACAGAGACATTCTGCGAGTATGCTACTCGTTGGAGATCAGAAGCTGCTAAGGTTAGGCCAGCTTTAGAGGAAGAACAAATGAACAGTTTTTCGTTTAGGCTCAATACCCACAGTACCACGAAAGGTTGATGCTGATTGAAGGCCAAAATTTTTCCGACATCATCAAACTAGATGAAAGGATCGAAGAAGGTATCAAAAGTGGTATGGTCACTAACTTTGAAGCTTTGGAAGCCACCGACAAAGCTCTACAGTCCAGTGGTACATCCAAAAAGAGGGACGTATGTGCCATAATGGTTGCACAAAGAACCAAATCACCAGTAAAATACCAAGCCTACCCGATATCTCCACTCACATATCAATCCACTCCAAATTACCAAAAACCTTTGTCTTCATACCAAGCCCGACCATCCAGTTACTAGTCATCTTTGCCACCCGCATATCAGCCTACTTCACCCAAATTCTCCCAACCAACACACGTCTACCAAACCTACAACACTCAGTCGTCCCACTATCAATCACTTCCCCCTCACCAAAACTTCCCTAGACACCAACCAAACTTCGACCACAAACCTCCCAAACAATACACTGCTATTGCCGAACTAATCGACCAGCTGTATGAAAAGCTCAAATCCACTGGTTATGTCACCCCTATCCCTGCCATAAACCCCAAAAACCCCTCCCAGTGGGTAAACCTAAATAAAATCTGTGCATACCATTCCGGCATGAAGGGATATACCATTGATGAATGTCGTCCCTTGAAGGACAAGATCCAGACTTTGATAGACAATAAGATTATCGTGGGAAAAGAGCCTTCCCCTAATGTCCGTAACAACCGTCTACTAGACCATAAGGGTGGAGGTATACATATGATTGAGATAGAAGATGATTGGGACCCTGAGGGATCGATCGGATTGATAGCAGAAGGAGACGATCCAAAGAAACCAACAGTCACTCTCAATCCGATTGTAGTCCAAATTCAGCCTTCTGAAGATGCTGAGGTAAACATTTCCATACCCTTGAGTTTGAAGTACCAGCCTCTACGAAGACACCAACACTGATCGAGGTCCAGTTTGGATCCCCAAAGGCGCCTGAGCCCTTTGAATTCATTGTGCTACCTTCCAAAACAAGGGTGCCTATTCCAGTGGCAATGGCTGTTGTAACACAATTCCACACAAAAGCCATACCATGGGACTACACAGCCGAGGCAAGAAGGAATGGAAAATCCAAGTTCGGGAAAACGATCGCAGCACCGGGTATGAAAAGAACCGACAGTGTATACACCCTAGAATACTTGGCTGAGTCAAGTAAGCAGACCTCTAGTCGAAAAACCATCATTGAAACCGAACCCAGTGATCTTTGGAGAAAGATACAAGCCAAGGAGGACTCGATCATTGACCAGTTGAGCAAAACACCAGCATAGATCTCTATCCTGGCTTTGTTGCAAAGTTCTGACGCACACAAGAATGCCTTATTGAAGGTGATGAGTGAGGCATATGTGCCCAGCAACATCACTGGAGGAGAAATGGAAAACATGGTGGTTCAAGTATTGGAATGTCACAAAATCACTTTCCACGAGGATGAGCTACCGCCAGAAGGATTGAGCCATAACAAGGCATTACAGATAACTGTGCAGTGCGAAGATTATTTTATCACCCAGATCCTGGTCGATGGAGGGTCCAGTTTGAATATTTATCCTCTGGAAACAATTAAAACATTAGAAAAAGGGCTGCATGAAATAAGGACGGGTCTATCAAAGGTCAAGACTTTCGACGGATCTCAAAGGTCCACTATTGGGGAGATTGGACTACATTTGCAATTGGCGCCCACCTGATTTGATGTTGATTTTCAAGTAATAGACGTGTCGGCATCTTGCAATCTACCGTTGGGACAACCGTGGATTCATGCCACTGAGGCTGTGGCATCAACACTACATCGGGCAGTGAAATTTGAGTGGAATCACCAGGAGGTGATCATTCATGGAGACTGTAGCAACCCTATATATAGCCGCCAGACCAACCCAGCAATCAGAGGAAGAAGAAAGATAGGCGGAGAAACCTACCATCACATCGAGCGAGTCAACTCCATAGATAAGGATAAATGGTGGTACAATAAAATCGAAAGCATAATGAACTGGTGCAGGTATGAACCACATAAAGGACTTGACAAGAATCTCCAAGGAATCGCAAAGCCTATCAAACTAAAGACACACGGTACCACCTTTGGTTTGGGGTATGAGTATACCTGGGAAGAATTCAAGGACTAGTCCCCACCTTGGCGTGGCCCTTACTATCCATTGGAGCAGCCAATACCCCATCTGGAGCAGACTTTCTAACCAGCCGAAGTCATCTACGAGTCAGAAGAAGAGGAAACACTAGCAACAATGAGGAGTTTATTTTTGGAAGAAGATAACATGGATTGTTGTATCATTTTCGACTAGGAGGGGGAGGAAGGCCCTTCCATACAAGCCGTGAGTTGAGGAGAGCGCCTCAATAATTGGTCCATCGAACCACCAGGGCTCGGCGTACCTCGGGGTAGCAAAGCTAAACAAAGCACCACACACTATTTTATTGTACTAGTTTATTTCCCTTTCGCATTTTGCTTTTTTCTCTCGAAAAGAGCTCCGATGTTCAAAACATTCATGGAATTTATCAAAATATTTCATTTTTATAAATCTTATGCTTATTATTTTCATTACTTTACTCAAACAGCATTACCATCGCTTTACATGATGAACCAACGACGGTGATGTGCAATGAGACAACGCAACAAACGGACATAGATTCAAAGGAAGACGATATACCAGAAGAGATTGTTAAGGAAGTTGAGGATTTCGAGAGTAGGCCTAAGTCCAACTTGGACGAGACTGAGATTGTCAACCTGGGAGACGCAGAAAACATCAAAGAAACTCTAATCATCATTCATTTGTCACTGTCAGAAAAGAAAGAATATACAGAGTTTCTAAGAGAGTATGAAGGCATATTCGCCTGGTCAGATGACATGACTAGTCTAAGTACATATATTGTGGCTCATAAATTGCCGACTGATCCGGCCTATCCGCCAGTGAAGCAGAAACTCAGAAAGTTCAAACCAGATATGAGTTTAAAGATCAAGGAAGAAGTTACTAAGCAAGTCAAAGCTAAGGTTCTCAGGGTAGTAGAGTATCCGACATGGTTAGGCAATATTGTCCTAGTGCTAAAGAAAGACGGGAAAGTTAGAGTCTGTATCGACTACCGGGACCTCAACCTGGCCAGTCTAAAAGATGACTTCCACTTGCTGAATATACACATCTTGATTGATAACTGAGCCAAGCACGGGCTACATTTGTTTGTTGATTGTTTTGATGGGTACCATCAGATATGGATGGATGAAGAGGATGTTGAGAAAACAACTTTCATTATGCCATGAGGGATGTACTGGTATAAGGTGATGCCATTAGGGTTAAAGAATGCAGGGCCACCTACATGAGGTCCATGACTACCATTTTCCATGACATGATACTTAAGAAAATCGAAGTATATGTAGACGATGTCATCATTAAGTCCAAGAAGGCCACTGACCATATGGAAGATTTGAGGAAGTTCTTCAATGGAATGAGAAGGTACAAACTGAAATTGAATCCCGCAAAATGTGCATTTAGGGTTCCCGCTGGGAAACTGCTTGGGTTCATCGTGAGTCGCCTAGGAATAGAATTGGATCCATCAAAGGTCAAAGTCATTCAAGAATTACCACTGCCAAAGAATACGAAAGAAGTAATGAGTTTCTTGGGGAGACCTAACAACATCAGCCAGTTCATAGCACAATCTACTGTCATCTGCGAGCCAATGTTTAAGATGCTAAAGAAGGACGCCGCAACCAAATGGACGGATGACTACCAAAAGGACTTTGACAGAATCAAGGAGTACTTGTCAACACCGCTGGCCTTGGTTCTGCCCGAGCCAGGTAGACCCCTGCTACTCTACCTTGTGATGCTACATGGAGCATTTGGTTATGTTCTGGGGCACCATGATGAAACACGGAAAAAAAGAGCGGGCCATCTATTATCTCACCAAGAAGTTCACCTCGTACGAGGCCCGGTATTCTCTGTTGGAACGCACATGTTGTGTTCTGACTTGGGTAGTTCAGAAGGTGAAGAACTATTTATGTGCTTACACCACGTACCTCATATCAAGAATGGACCCGTTAAAGTATACCTTTTAGAAGCCCATGCCCACCGATAAGCTAGACAAGTGGCAGATGCTACTGAGTGAATTCGACATTGTCTACATAACTAAAAAAGAAATCAAAGGACAGGCACTAGCAGATAACCTTTTGGAAAACCCAGTGGATGGAGAATACGAGCCCCTAAAGACCTATTTTCCATATGAAGAGGTATCCTTCATAGGAGAACACATTGCAAAATCCTACTACAGTTGGAGAATGTTTTCGACTCAGTATCAAACTTCAAAGGAGTTGGCATAGGAGCAGTCCTAGTATCAGAGACCGGCCAACACTATCCGGTATCCACCAAGATCAGGTTCCCATGCACCAACAATATGGCCGATTACGAAGCTTGCATCTTAGGGCTCAAGATGGACATTGACATAAACGTCCAAGAGTTGCTAGTGATTGGAGATTCAGATCTGCTTATACATTAGGTCCGAGAGGAATGGGCAACTACGAACTCCAAGATACTCCTATATTTGCATCATATACAAGAAATGAGAAAGAGATTCACAAATACAGAATTTTAGCATGTTCCCAAAGTCCAGAATGAGTTTGCCGACACATTGGCTACCCTATCATCTATGATTCAACATCTAGACAAGAACTTTATACACCCTATTCTGGTGGAGATTCAAGATCATCCAGCTAATTGTTCTCATGTCGAGGAAGAACCGGACGTAAAGCCTTGGGTATCATGATATCAAGGAATATTTGACCAAAGGAGAATATCCAGAGCTTGCAAATCCCACTAAGAAGCGCACACTCCGGATATTATCTAACAATTTCTTTCACAGCGGAGGAATCTTGTATAGGAGGATTCCTGATTTGGGATTACTAAGGTGTGTCGATGCAAAGAAAGCATCTAAACTGTTGAGAAGAAATCCATGTTGGGACTTGCGATCTATACATGAACGGTTTTGTCTTAGCCAAGAAGATACTCCGGGTAGGTTATTTTTCGATGACTATGGAAACAGACTGCATCCAGTGTGTCTGAAAGTTCCATCACTGTCAAATACATGCAAACATGATAAAGGTACCTCCAAACGAGCTTACTACAACAAGCTCGCCATGGTCGTTCGTCGCTTAGGGAATGGATGTCATCGGACCCATCGAGCCCGCCGCATCAAATGGGCACATTTTCATTCTAGTGGCAATTGATTATTTCACCAAATGGGTTGAAGCAGCATCATACGAAGCAATGACCAAGAAAGTCGTGGCAGACTTTGTCGGCAACCGCATTGTTTGTCGGTTCGGAATTCCGGAGTCAATCATCTTTGATAACGGTTCCAATCTCAACACTGACTTGATGAAGCCATGTGTAAAACCTTCAGGATCAAATACAAGAATTCTACAGCTTATAGACCTCAAATGAATGGAGCCGTAGAAGCTGCCAATAAGAATATCCAGAAGATACTAAGGAAAATGATGGAGAAGCATAAGCAGTGGCACGAGAAGCTATCATTTGTCTTATTGGGGTACCGCACCCCAATCCACACATAAACCGGGCAACTCCTTATATGCTAGTTTATGGTACAAAGGCATTCATTCCCACTAGGTAGAAATTCCCTCGTTGAGAATCATACAGGAAGCAGAACTCGACGACGCATAATGGGTAAAGAGTCGCTACGAGCAGTTAGCCCTCATAGATGGAATAATGAATGCAGTCTGACATGGTTAACTTTATCATAATAGAATGTCCATAGCCTTCAATAAAAGAGTCAAGCCAATACAATTCACACCAGGGCAGTTGGTGTAAAAGAAGATTTTTCTGCATCAAGATGAAGCCAAAGGGAAATTGTCTCCCAATTGGCAGGGTTCGTACATGGTTCACCAGATTCTAATAGGAGGAGCCCTCATTCTTGCAGAAATGGACATAGAAGTTTGGCCAAAACCAATCAATTCAGATGCAGTGAAGCGATACTATGTGTAATCCTTATGCTTTTATACATGATGTAGTTTTGAACGCCTGACATGATTCTCGTTTAAGAGGGGATACGTAGGCAGCCTTATGGGTGCTGTCACAATTCAATAAAATTTTCATTTCCCCCGCAATTGGAAACTGGGGCTGATTTTGAGGAGGACTCTCAAAATTCCTAAGTACCTTCAGTCAATCATCGCGAACAGCCGTCATAAATATCAACATAATAAACTAGGGTAGAATTTTGAAGAGGACCCTCAAAATTCTAGAGCAAGAGAGGTTGCAGTGTCTGGAACCACGTCACAGTCGCCAGTTCATATAAAGAAAACTATTTTTAAATTATATATTTATGTTACATTTTACTAAATCACGCATGTCTATTATCAAAATTGTGTTGTTTAGCAGCGATACCCGGTGGTACACAACATCACTGAAAATGGAATCAAGCAGGACATGGTACGAGGATGCGAACTAACCTTTCCCCTCTACAAAACTCACGATTTTTCTTTAGATGCAGGCACTCGAATTACAAATTATCGAATACATTTATACACTCATACGTCTCGAGAATATGACCCTCGAAACCATCACCTACGCACATTTTCTATCCGCACGCGACATCCCTAGCAGCCACAATATCGCAATCCGCTATCAGCTATTAAGACATCACCTAAGAATTCTAACTCCATCTGCATTTCCTAATTGCATAGGGCTACTATTCTGCCCTTCGAGACTAAGCTCTGTCTCCACCTGCATTTTTTGCATTTGCATAAGGCGACCTTTTTGCCTTCCAAGACTAAGCTCTGTCTCCATTTACATTTTTCTGCATCGCATAGGGCTACTATTCCGCCCTTCGAGACTAAGGTCTCTCTCCATCTACATTTTCTACATTGCATAAGGCTACTATTCTACCTTCCGAGGTTAAGATCTACCTCCATCTATATTTATGCATTACATAAGGCTACCTTTCTACCTTCCGAGGTTAAGCTCTACCTCCATCTGCATTCGTGCATTGCATAAGGCTACTATTTTGCCTTCTGAAGTTAACCTTTACCTCCATCTGCATTTTTTGCATTGCATAGGGCTACTATTCTACCCTTCGAGGTTAAGCTCTACCTCAATCTGCATTTTTGTGCATTACATAGGGCTACTATTCTGCCCTCCGAGACTAAGCTCTATCTCCATTTGCATTTTTTCGCATTGCATAAGGCTACTATTCTTCCTTCCGAGACTAAGCTCTGTCTCCATCTGCATTTTTCTACATTGCATAGAGCTACTATTTTGCCTTTGGAGACTAAGCTCTATCTCCATCTGTATTTTTTTGCATTGCATAGGGCTAATATTCTGCACTCCGAGACTAAGCTTTGTCTCTATCTACCTCCCACATGGCTGAAAGATAACCACTTCATTTAAATTCTGCATTGCTAAAAGAACATCACCTCATTTACATCCTTCATCGGCTGAAATATCGCCATTTTATTTATTCCTTGCACGGGTTGAAATATTGCCACTTCATTTAAATTCTGCATCGGCTGAAAGATCGCTATTTTTATTTACCTTCCTTGCACGACTGAAAGATTACAATTTTTACTTACACTCCTTGCACGGCTGAAAGATCTCCACTTTATTTAAATCATGCACCGGCTGAAAGATTGCCGTTTTTATTTACGCTCTCATGGGCTGAAAGATTGCCACCTTTTGCATTTCATAGGTTAAAAGATCACCACTTTTTGCATTTCATGGGTTGATAGATCGCCAAATTATCAGAAGGCGTCATTATTCGAAGGCACCATCTTCATAGCCCGAGAATGCCATACTACGGCCTGAGGACCCCATTTTATCTTTTACATATCATTATTAAAAGGCATCATAGTTCGGAGGCGTCATTCTCATAGAGCGAGAACATCATTTCATGGCAAGCGAATCATATATTACATGCTTCATGGTACGAGAACAGCATCCTAATCGTCCAAAGGCAGCATTCATGGTCCAACGAGAACTTGCATCACGTTTAAATTTGTGCACGATATATGTTCGTATTACTCGATTGCAGGTACACCGGCTAGAAGAGGCCATATCAGCAGAAGCGATCCTGCTCCGGTTCCCGCAGCCCTACTGGACTATAACCATCCACCCTAACTGAAATATCGCGTCCGCTCTTGAAAGACCTCCATCAGCATACTCCGTTGATGGATCCTGAACTACATACGACCCGATTCCTGTAAGACCGGGGATATGTAGGCATCTCAGAAACCAGAGCATGACTAAAAAATTTCAAATCATTTCGTCCGGTCAAAGTTGGCCATCATATATTTACCCATCAATTCTTTCATCTTTCTTGGATAAAGATTGGCAGCTGTTGATACCCAATTTTTTCCTATATAATTTTCATATACAAAATACTTTCAAAATAGCATGTAAATGCATATATAATCATGCCCAAGTATTTTGATATTTTTACATAATTTTTAAAGATTTTCAAAACCAATTTATTGTCTATTTTAACAGTATAAAATCTAATATTTATTTCCAAAGATTATCATTTTGGTGAGTGATTTATTTTATTCTCATATTTACGCCAAAATATAATAAAGGTAATTTTTAAATATTTTTTACAAATTTATTTGGATTTTAAAGATAAACTGCATATAATTGTAATTTAGCCCATTTTTAGATTAACAGCATTTTATAATTGTAAAATTGGGTCCGGTATTTTTAAATTAATATTTATATACTATTAACTGGCTTAGTATTTTTAATTTTCTTTCTAAAATTATTTTTATTATTTAAAAGTAAAAAGGAAAAAAGTGGCTATTTAAATACCAACCATATTTTATTTCAATCTTAGCCTAAATTAGCCCCCAAATTAACCCAATTTCAAATCCTAAATGGGCCAACCCATGAACCAATTCTAAAAGATCCAACCCGTTCCCTACCTACCCACTTAAATCTGGACCGTTGATCACTCAAGATCAATGGCAAAACTCACCCTTACCTTTTTTTAAACTCCAAATGACTACCATAATCCCTCATTTCCTATCTCCAGCCACCTCTGAAACCTCTCGTCTTTAAAACTCTCTCAAACTCTCTGAAACCGTAGCCCCTCTTCAACCAAAACTCCACCGGAATCCATGGCTTCTCAGGTCATGGATGGTTGGTACTCACTCCCCTCCATCAGTAAACCATGGTTGTTCGAAGTTTCGAGATCGGAACTCATCGATTCCCTTTCAGATCTTCTTAGATTTGTAGATCTATGGCTTCTCTGGCCATTACTCCGGCATATTCGAGCAATATGAGTCTTTTCAACTCAGGATCTGACTTTCCTCAAGACCTTTCTCATTCTAGGGTTCTTCTATCCCTGGCTATTCGAGGTTCTTCTCGATATTTCTTAGATCTAGAACGTATGTGTACTACACTTGGGTTTAAAACAATTTCCCTAGTTTTTCTTTCAAAAACTTTCTTTTAAAAAAATCATTTCTCTTCGATTGAGGAATTTCTAATAGATTTAAAAGGTTTATCCTCTTTTCTTTTCCCTTTCTTTGTGTGTTTTGTTTGATACTGCTTTCATATGTTTCCTTTTACCACACGTGTTCTTCTGTGCTGCTATATCTTTGGTTTTCCTACCGAGTTTGTATACCATGCTCACATGTTAAGCCATGTTGTTTTCTTTATTCTTTGCTATATGTGTTTATGGTTGAGTTATTTGATTTGTTTACATTACCCGAACTCTGTTTGGGGCCCTGGACTCTTAGACTCGTTTGAGTCTGCAAACTGGACTTGTACCACTTTTATCTATGATTCTGAAAATCTTTCTTTGATTCAACTCACTTCTAAATGACTTGAAAATCCCTTCTTGATTCACTTATTTGTGTTCTTTATATAAGAGAAACTCCTCTTTCAAAAGATTTTTTCCAACTAATTGATTGATTCTGAAATACTTTTAAAAAGGCTGACAATTTTTCACGGATTTTCTTTGATTGAACCTCCTTTACCTTTTCTTGACTTGGTTCATTCAAATTGAATCTGTAATTTTTGTTTCATTGGCTGTTTAATTGATTCCCTTTCCATGTTTGTCACAAACCATGTACCATGAATGCTTTTCCTAAATGACTTCTATGTATTTACCCTTTTTTGTGCTACTTTGAAAAGGTTTTAATCAAAACTTCTTCCCTTAATTGGTTTTACCCGTTGAAATTAGAATTCATTAACTAAAGGGAGATTGATTTTAATGAATATTTTCTTACCTTTCTTACTTGTTTTCTGCACTATAAAAGGGACTGCCCTTCTGCACTCTTAAGACACACCTCAAGGACAATCATCCTTAACTCCCAATACTCTCAGACACTTACTGCTTTGAGTTTAATACTCTTTCAACATTCAGATTTTTCTTGAGATCATTTGGAGCTGTTTTGCTTGCAACTTGGCTTCATTTAGACTTATTTTTACTTGTTTTCCCTGAAACTGGTATGTTCTAATTTAATTTTCTGCTTCACCCATATGTGTTTACTTCATAGATTCAGTATTCTTGTTTACTTTGCCACTAATGTTCAGTAATTGGACTATGTATGCCCTTTCCTTGTATCAGTTTCCATTGTGAATCCCTACCCCCTATTCCCTTCTATGTGTTTGAGTTAAGGTTCTTGGCCTGACAGTATCCAAATTACTGCCCATGTCATAACCTGATCCACAATGGATCCTAACTCCTAAGATTCGGTTAACATGTTGGTTAAGGGTGTGCTAGCTCCCATTGCTAGGCATGACCACCAGCCAGCCATGACTTTCCCTAGTTCCCTCTTTATGCACTTGCACTTACTCTTAGACTCTAAGTTCTGCCCCCCTCTTATGAGCCTTGCTTTGGGAACTTGAGTTTTCTCTGAACTTGTACATTTGAGGGTTGGCCCTTCCACACTGCACTATGACCTAATTCTGTAATATATTTGGGGTGTAAGCACTGCCCGGAGCCCTTTGAGACTCTTGGGAACTTTGACACATCCCAAATAAGAGAAAGGATTTTGGAAATCTGATCCTGGAAGTTGGTTTATCCCATATTGTTAGACTTCAAATCTGAATTAGGCTATTTTGGTGTAGCTTGAATTTCTGATGTAATTTTTTACTTTTCTGGTTCATTTGATCTGTAATAATTTGTAATAACTATTAGGGCGGCCAATGGAAAGGGATAGGGATGAATGTATACAAAGGGTAGATAACTTGCCTATATGATTTCTGATTCTTGCTTTCACATAAACAACATGCCTATAGGATACTGCATTCATGTAGAAAACTTATTCATAGGAATTCTTGAACGTTTGCATTCTCATCTTAAAAATCCTGCCAAGAAGTTCTGCATTTTGCATATAGAAATCCTGCCTATAAGTTCTGCATTTTTGCATATAGAAATCCTGCCTATAAATTCTGTATTTCAACATATAGAAATCATGTATCTATGTTTCTGCATTTCTTCGTATAAAAACCATGATCCTAGGTTTCTCTTTTTTTTACACTTCTCCATATACATGTCCTTAGGCAAACAATAATAGGTCTAGTAATGATCTGCATATACCTGTCATTAGGCAAACGATCATAGGTTTAATAATAATAAACTTCCTTCTAGATACCATGTCTATAGGACTCCTGTAACCGTTTAAAATCAACAACTCTTAGAAATCATGCCTATATGATAATATGTTGAATCAACTTCGTCTATTTCCTTTATAAGTCTAAAATCAGTAAATAAGGTCGTTTAAAATCTGCAGAACCTTTATCTATGAAACCAGTAATCCTTTATTTCAAAACCAGTACACCTTCAGCACTGTTAGATATCATGCCTATAGGTCTCACCTAGGCAAGCCATTAGGTGATTAATCAACTGCGTTAGTTCTTAATAAATTACAACCAAACCAAGCCTAATTCGGACTTCTCATTTGAGAAATATGTGATAAATCATCTTGTCCTAATGCTTTAAAGTTAATTCATACTATAACTAGTATTTGAAGTCATGCTATATAATTTTCTCCTTTAATTGAGGGGGCCTAGTTGAGCCTTAACGGCTATTTGCTTTCCCCCTAACTGCTTATGTGTTCTTGTTTGTCGCCCTAGACTTTTTATCCTTTTAAACTTTGAAAAGCCCCAACTCCCTCCCCTTTAGGATTAGTAGTCCTAATGTCTCCGGGACTGATAGGATTGGGACGGGTAATAGCATGCGATAAGCAACGATACTTTTCCGCGCTTTAATACCTTGACGGGTGGGAAGGGTAGACATGGATATGATGACCGGTGCGCTAATGACATATGTAACCTCTCTCTTTTGAGGGGTGATTACTGGGTATTGCATTGACGTTATCCATATTAATCATAAACCTAAGACCCCCTTCCCCTTTACTTATTTATTTTTTAATAGTTTAAATCTTTTCTTAAAATTTCGGTCCTCTTTACTTTTCCTTAAATTTCAATTTACTTGCAAAAATTATGTGAAAACTCCTTCTACTTGAGCCCTTATTTGCTTACTCGTTACGTGGAGTCACAATTATAACATGGCCGGGAACAACATTAGTGGATCTTGGGGGGGTGCCTAAAACCTTTCCCCCGAGATAATTTCTAGCCCTTATCCGAACTCTGGTTTTTCAACTCAAACCCTTCTTTAGTGTCCTAATGCACTTTAATCATTAGCTGGTGACTCTTCAAATTCATAACCCAATTCCCAAAACGGGAACGAGTTGTCCTCCCAAATGTTATAAACCCGATTTCGCCTTAGAAAGAGGGTGCATCGAAAAAGATTATTGTGAGTTAAGGAACCTAGAGTAATTAACTCATGTAACTAGTTTGTATTACCAGAGATTAGGGTAAGGGCTCGAAATAACTTTGAGGGAAAGGTGTTAGACACCCCTCACAGTCCCCAACCGTGGGTCCCAACCAAACTTAAACTATATGAATTAGTCAATTAACAAGTAGGCAAGTATTTGCAAATAAAGTAGCTTTTCCCATCTAAATGAATATATGATCAAGGAAGTTCAGATAATGAAGGTAAAGAGGTTTGAACGGATTATACATATATGGCAACTGGGAAAAGGGAAGTCCGAACTTGATTAGCCTACAGGATCATACCTATGCAATACCCCGGTAATCACCCCTCAATAGGAGAGGCTACACGTGACATTAATGTGCAACTCATCATATCTTTTTACTACCCATTACCCTTCCCTTAGTGGTTATATAAGTGAGTTTAATCAACGACCCCTTAAGCGTGTTGTTGCCCGTCCATTCCTTATGGTCCTGGAGGAATTTAGGATCTCTAAATCTGGACAATCTTAGACAACTTAAGGTTTTTAAAAGGTAAAAACCTAGGAAACAAGAAAATAATATGTAGGACCAGCAAATAAGGACAAACAGTTAAAGGGCTCATATTTACCTCCGCACGTATATAGGCAAACAAACAGCACATCTAAAATGCAGATTTTGATGAAGTTCAGAAATCCTAAGAACATGATATTTAGACGAATGTTACAGATTCAGGATATGCATAAGAAAAGTGGTAGAATCCTAACTAGTTTGCCTACTGGTTTTTTTGCCTGTTAAGCTTAAGAATTTAACACAATCAAGCGCATTTTTCATGTTTTTGTATATATATAGAGAATGATAACCTAAGGCTTGACTAAGCGCGGGACTATTTGCAATCACAATTATGGGAAAAATTTTGAAGTTCTTTATCCTACAGGCATGCTTTCCAATGATATTTAACAATACATTGTAATGTTTAAGTTTTAGAATTTAATGGTAATACCCTATGACATGATTTCTATCTTTAATGAGTGAAACTGTTATTAGTTAGATACACATACGGACTGAGCAAGTGTGACAACCAATTAAACCTACATGCATAATTTCTAAAGAGACGGACTTGAATGTATGTTATAATGAAAATTTGAACCTTAGTTATTTTATTCTCTATAGGCATGGCGTCTAATCATGTAAAACAAAGTAGGCATAATTTATTTCTACCAAAGAAAACCCTATAGGCAGGTTATCTACCAAAGCACATTTGAACAAAAAAAATTATATAGGCATGTTATCTAACAAAGCATATTTGAACCAAAGTAAACCCTATAGGCATGTTATCTGACAAACCACATTTGAACCAAAGTAAACCCTATAGGCATGTTAGTTACCCAGCTTTACCACATTACTATATGACTACCCTCTCTTTTCACTAGTCACCCCAATATCTGTTACCAATTAATTATTACAGGCTAATGATTGAATGAATTACATAAGTAAAATACAATATTAAGCTATAGGGAGCCTAAAGTAGGCCCAAAACAAATCCTAGTGTACCAGGCCTTCAGTAGTCTCAAATGCCCAAGATTTTGTAGCCAATTTCATGTCAAGGCGTTTCAGAGTTCCCTAAGGACCTCAAGGATCCCAAGTAGGGCTCACACTCAGACTTTCTCAAATAAAGACTGATTATGTGCAGTGTGGAAGAGCCAACTCTGATATACTAGAGTTTAGAGAGATCTCAAGGGTCTCTAAGTAGTATACATACCAGATGGGCAGAACTTAATAATCTAAGAGTAAGTGAGAGTGCATAATTTTGAAAAGGGTTTTGGTGAACAACATAAGAAGGCTCTTAGGAGTGAAAAGATTCGCTGAAAAATCAATATTAGTTTGGGTAATAAAACAGCTTGAGAAAAGCATGAAAAACATTTATTTGAAATCAGAACACAAATGGCTGAACAACCAGATTCATAAACACTTGGTAAACAGAGTCCACACATGGAGAGAGGGGTTGGGGACATATAATAAACCTTAGTGTATGGTGGAGAAAACAACATGATACATAGAATTCTCAAGGGGTTCTACAGAACTAACATGTTAGTTATCAGGTAGATCATTGATACATAGATTAAAGATCACAGTAAAGCCACACTGAAAACACAGGAACACTGGATAGAATCAACAACACAACTACACTTACCTAAGGGACTATATGACTTAGCATGATTAAACCATAATGGGAAAGAACTTAAACGGACATGCTAGGAAAATATCAATAAGTAGACATAATGTAGGCATGCTAAATAAACAATAGACATGAAAGTAAGTTGAGACATTCTAATCACATATTGAACAAGGTGTATTAGGCATGCTAAATAGACAGTAAACAGGAGCAGGAATGAACTCGGGACTGATGGACCAAGGCAGTAATGAAACACATAGGTTTAGGTTCTTAAATTTAATCAGAGGCATAAATTTCGGGAAAGAGAACACAAGATGTAAGATAGGCATTGTGCAATTTCTAGCCTTAGCTTATAACCGACTAGATTAATGAAAATCACAAGTAGTAGGAAGAACAAAGAACTTTTTTAGAGAGTAAAATAGTGATGAACTAATGTTCGTGTCTTGAACTGAGAGTAAAGGAGAGTATATATAGACGTTTAGGAGTGGAGCAGAATAAGGTAAAAGAAATCAAAACTCAACAATTAGGGAAATTACAAAATCAATCACACATGAAATTAGCGCAGTCTTCCTTTAATTAAGGACAACTACTCAATTGTTAAAGGACACGAGTCACATAAGGAAAGAAAATCAAATCAGACCTAAGTAAAGAGGTAAACAATCAGGAGTATAATTAAGAAGATAATCATGAAGAATCGGTAATATCACGGGAAATATGATAATAAGAATAATTAAAGTTGTAAACAAGGGAATAAATCAAGAATCAACGCATAATTTAAACCAAGCAAATCAATAAATCAAAATTCGATATAGTACTGATTTAAAGAGAAGAAAAAGTATCGGTTTTCACAAATATGCGAGCAGGCTGAATAAAACTTTATAAACACACATAAATTAGCCAAGAGATTGATTCAGAAATCCTAATAGAGATGAACCAGGGTAAAAATCACATGATATTGAATTAGACTAAGAAAAATCATGAAAGTCAAAGCACATGAATAAACAATGTAACAAGTAGCACGGAAAAACTCAGAACCAGAGCAAAAAATGTAAGAAATTAGGGCTTTAGCATAAATCGACTAAAGTTCAAACAATATTAATATGAATCGGCCAGTAACACTTAATAACCATGGTTATATACTTGAAAATCATAAAGGATTTGAAAAAGGTGTGTTCAGTAAACCTAGTTTTTAGGAAAAATGGAGAATCGATTAAAATCCCATAAGACCTTCGTGAAAACATGTGAAATAGGTTTGATTCATCTCAGATCTAGAAAAATATGAGAAGATCAAAGGATAAAAAATTAGGGTTTCTTAGAAAACAACAGAGACGAGCATATACTTAAGAAATCATGGATTCAAGACAAAAATGAGAAAGATCTTACTCAAAATCAAGCCAAATAGGTTGAAACGGGCAAGAAAAACCTTAACGTGTAAACATACTGCCTAGGTCCATTGAGAATATCCTCAAGGACCTTGGAGATGAAAGTATCACAAGATAGAAGAGGCCATTAAAGGCTTGAGGTGACAGAAAAACATCGTAGAACGGATGGCTAAGTTGGTGACGACGTTTGGTGATTAGGTTTTGGTAGAGAGCATTTGAGAGGGGAAGGATTAGATGACGGCGGGGAAGGGTGGAAAATAATTAGGGTTTTGGGGTGTAGGTTAGTTTGATTATGGTAAGAAGAAATCTGGACCATTTATCAAAATGATCAACCACCAGGATTGGCCAGGGTATTGTGTCGGGCAAATCCAAATTGGACCTAGGGGTTTTAGGCTAATTTTTTGTTTAATATTAAGGGGGGTTTTGAGCTAGTATTAAAAAGGGTTAAGTTTGAAATAATATGGTCATTTTGTTAAATACCTAGATATTTAAATAAAAATTATTTTATAAAGTAATTAACAATGAGAAAAAATAATTTTCATGCACGGGGATACTTTAAAATAATTATTATATATTTAGAAATATACTAAACTAATTTTTGGTAAAATAATGTAATGATGTATGGGCTACAATTGTAAAATTATTGCAATTGTAACCAAAAAATGTAAATCTGGACATTTGTGAAATAATTTGGACTTAATAAGACTATAAAAAAGTAATATTAAATCAATAAATATTTTAAAACATTTGTGATACAATTTTGTAATTATTTATATGAATAAAGTACCGAGATAAATTAACATAAAAATATAAAAAATATGGAAAAATACCAATTGATGCTAATGTATGATTTCGAAGATATATATCCACTTTAATTGATATAGAAAAAATTGGAAACCAACAAGTGTATCCGGACAAGAGGGGATACGTCTCAGGCCAGCAGTTGCATTGAAGCACAAAGGTTGTGGGACTCAATGATTTTTTTTTGTATTTTATGTATGTCTTGTAAATATTATTTGATGTAAATAACAACAACAATTTATTATGCTCATATAATATCCGCATTATGTTTTTATTAACACGTTTCTTCTTTATTTTAACAGTACAACATAAACACAAACATAGAAACTTAACATAACTTAAATTCAGTACAACTAATAAAAACAAATAACAGGGAAACATAAAGATACACTATTACGCTCAACATGTACATGACATTGTTTAGTCACGATCGCCTAGTATTCTCTGCTCCAACCACTTAAAATTGTCTTCTAGCTTTTTTTTTCTTCCGCCTCTTTGAGTTTCTCCTTCAATTCCGCAACTTCTCGCTTGGATTAACGCTCTCTTTCCCACTTCTTCAAATACAAACAATGAAGATACTGAAACTTTTCTTTGTAGTATTCCTGGTGACATGATTCATCAATCCATACCTCAAAATTACAAACAGGTTCATCGGGAACCCTATAAAACTTGTTCATACACGCCTAATAGCGGCGTCTAGCTTCACCATCATCCCAACAGCCTTGCATCATGTATTTTTTTGATGCAATTGCACCTTGGCACATAAAGGGGTTCAGACATTTGTTAAAGTGTAAAGAAAAACCTTGTTTTTATGGAAATATTTGCTATTGGTTATTGTTAAACGCAGAAAATAACTAGAATTCACCCTTTATTTATAGGCAAGACAACACACAAAACGTAATATTGTACCACGCTATGCATATTTAATTTTTTTGAAATGAAACAGCTTTTTTGCAGTCGGTCAGCTTTTTAGACCGACAAGACATCACACAAAATGTAGTATTGTACCGTACTATATATATATACATATTTTTCTGAAATAAAATAGCTTTGTCGAAGTTGGTCAGTTTTTCAAACCGACAAGACAACACATAAAACTTAGTATTGTATCGCGCTATTCATATTCACTTTTTCTGAAACGAAATAGCTTTTTCGTAGTCAATCAGCTTTTTAGACCGACAAGACACCATATAAAATGTAGTATTATACCGCGCTATACCTATTGACTTTTTTTGCATTGAAACAACTTTGTCTTGATTTATCCTTTTATTATTTTTTATTTTCATGTATGTTGCTTTAGTTATGATTTTTGTGCTTTTTCTCTTCGAATATTATCTTATGAAACAAAAAAATTATATGTAATAAGACTGTGGAACATAATTTTATTTGATAAAAGTTGCAACATAAACAAGTACAAATACTTATTACAAAAAATATTACAAAAACAAAACACTAGGTGTATCCTAGATAGTTGGGTACATAAGACGAACTTGCACCATGAGCTAGATTACCACCGCGGCCTAGACCAACTGAAGGACATTTACGACGGTCGTGTCCTGTTTACGAGCATATGTCACATTTATGCGCATTAACGGTATCACCAACATCCATTTGGTTCCGTATGCACGTTCTCTTTTGCACTTGCAGCTTGCATAAATAGTTCTTGTTACACAACATTTTAAATGATTCTGGCGATCAATAATGCTTAACACTCAATGGATGCAACTGCCCACTGTATATGTTTATTTATGCAGCAATATTGTATTGATTATCAACATAGTTTGTTACCCCTAAACCAACTTGCTGAAAGCACTTCCTGGCATGTGCGTATGGCATGCGGTAGATGGTCCATTTCCCACATGAACACAACCTGCTGGCTTCATTCATGGTTTGTAGATTATTCCCCCTGGTGTCCATAGATAGTGGTGCGAACTTTAAAAATACCTCGATCGTGATCATATTGCAAATATGAATGATAATGTGCTCCCCTCATATATTTCTCAAATATTCTCATCGGTATTGGCATAAATTGAACACCCTTATCCATAAATTCTGATGTAGCTCTATGACTTTCAACAAACCTTTATGTAATCTGTTTGAATGTCAATTGGACCGTGGCAGTGACATACAAACCATGTGCAAACTTCAATAGTCGTTAATGACTCCGACGAATTTGTAATCTGGGATCCCCAACGTCTAACACCATTAACATGTGATGTCCACTTGTGAAGCTCACATCACATCAGCCAATTATAAGCTCTTTCATCTAACTGCCGGATCGCTTTCATGCGTCTCGTGAATTTGCACTGTTGATGCTCAGTCGCAGTCATCTAAAATAAATTATGCAAGGCCTTGTCGGGATATTTCTTCTGGAAATTGACCTTCAGGTGCCTCACACAGTAACGCTATTATGCATAAGGTTCCGACCATTAAGGCAAATGCTCTATAGAACTTAATATACCACCATAATGATAAGATATTAGATAAATACCTGAATGTTGTTTGAAAACGTGCTGCTTTAAATGGTTCAAAAATAGCGTCTATGTCTCTTGGATTTTATTGGCACAGATAGCAAAAGCTAGTGGAAATATTTTTCCATTGGCATCTACTGCAACTGCGATCAAAAGCTTAATATCATACTTTCCATAGACATGAGTACCGGAAATTATCGGACGATAATGCACAAAACCATCAATTGCTAGTTTAGATAACCAGTACACATGGTTAAAAATATATTCCAGTATTCGCGGGCTCCACTCATGCCTCCATTCAACAACAATCCCGTAGTTAAAGTGTTTCATCCGAAATCTGCAAAAATCTCTAAGAGTTTCATCATCTTCGATGTTAAACTTAGAATAACAAGCAAAACCCTATGGAGTCACATAATAGAGAAATCTTCCAGTTACTTTAAGGTTCACCAAACGTTTCCTCACACTCATTCTTTTACGTATAAATGATACTAATTTATCATACTCCATTGTAAGCGGCAATTTAATATGACACCGTGGAGATGAACTATACCTCATAGAGTTATTCTCCGTTACAACTTTACCCCCAATAGAATGAAACCCTTATTTTTGGCTCTTCAGACATTATAAAAAATGCTTGATAACAAGAAGAAAAATTTGAACGGAAGTTAGAATATTTTTTGAAAGGATTTTCATAGAATCCTAACGCCTTTAAATAAGGCAATGCCTAGCTCAAGGGACTCAATTCTTTTTATGTACAACACGGTATTACACCGTGCTATATCTATTTGAATTATTGTTATGTTAGTTAATCGTGTAAGACTTATTGGTGGGCTCACAAATAGGTATAGCGCGATATTATACCGCTATATATATATATATATATATATATATATATATATATATATATTTGAATTACAGTTATATCAGTTAAATTCAAGGGACTAGTTGGTGCGCTCACAAATAGGTATAATGGGTAGTATACCGTGCTATATATAATGCGTTATTATACCGTGCTATACTTTAACAACAAAGATACCGTTAAATTATAGCGTGATATTAAACCGCATTATATGTAGAAAAGTAACTTTTTTAAGGTCGTAGAAACGTATTTAAGAAGTTGGTATTTAGGTTTCAGACTCTTTAAAAAATTTAATTTTCAAATCAAAATAGCTAATAGTACAAAGATTAGACAAATCCACATAAAATACTTACCTTAGGTCGTGGACATTTATAAAATTTCATACTAGGGTTAGCTAGAGTAATTAATGTGAAATGGGTCGCAATGTTACCACGTCAATACCTTCTACAAGAGGAAGTACTACTCCGCGACATTGAATCTCACATGAGAGGACAAAGTAGAGCAAATGAGAGGAAAAATTTTGTGTTGAACCCTAGTTTTTCATTTTGTTGAATCGGGTCTAATTTAATCGATAAAGTAGACTAATTAATAGGTTATAAGGGTGGGACGGATTTCTAAAATAATGGGCTAAGAATTAACTAGTTGGCAAATTATTACGGGATCCTAGTAGCATGTTGGACATCTGTTAGGATTAAGGACAAATTTATATACTATATTAATGGTAGGCATGATTTTGGATGAAAAGTAAAAATAGATATAAACGTATCTAATTTTCAATACTAGAGGCATAGGGAGAAATTTAAAAATAGCCAAATTTACAAGTGGTCATTCAAAAATAACCAAGTTTCTAAAGCAGTCAAAATTTAGTCACTTTTCATGTGAAGATAAATCTGAATGAATACTATTAAAAATCCGGAAAAATACTCCAACATAATAAACTAAATTTTCAGTATAATATACTGGAACTCCAATATATTATACTGGAGTTCCGGCATAAGTATATCGGTCCAATATAATATACTAGAAATTGGAGCACTGGTGCTCCAATCTCCGGTATATTATACTGTAACTTTTCGTGTTGGAATTCCAGCATAATATGCAAGAAGTTCGTACGCATGTGCACCAATTTCCAATATATTATGCTAGAACTTTCCATGTTGCCGCAAAATAGTAGTTATTTTCAATTATTTTGCAAATACTGTCTATTTTTAAATGACCCATCCGAAAACTGACTAGTCCGTATTATTTTTACGATAATTTTAGCCTTTTCCCTTTATTAAACAATTATTAATACAAAAGGGACAATACAACAACAACATCGTACAAAGGTTGTTTTTAAATAGACCACAAGCATCCTTCCCTTAAAAAACTTTCTACCTTGTTTTTGAAGAACTCAAACTTACAATCTATTGATTGAAAGTAAAGATTGCTTAACATCAGAACAACCCCTTTTGTCTTATTATAAAAGGGACAATTGGCGAAATTCTTACAAAATAATTTGACTGGATAATGGCATGTGTCTCAAATGCTTCATACTCTCTGGTAATTAATGGTGGCCTTACTAAACCATTCAGTGCTAAGAGAGGTATAAGGCAAGGGGACCCTATGTCACCTTATCTATTTGTATTGGCTATGGAATACTTAAACAGACTACTTCAGCAATTGCATAAGAATGGAAACTTCAATTTCCACCCTAGGTGCAGGAAGCTTAACATATCTCATGTATGTTTTGCAGATGATTTGTTAATGTTTTGTAGGGCTGATATAGTATCTATTCAGATACTGCATAGCACCTTTCTTATATTTTCAGCTGCTTCTGGTCTTCAAGCCAATGTAAGTAAGAGTGCAATATACTTGGCTGGGGTTCCACAGGATACAAAAGAAGAAATTATTGCTGCTTTGGGTTTCACTGAAGGCCACCTTCCTTTCAGATATCTTGGTGTTCCTTTGGATTCTAAGAAGTTAGCCATTCAGCATTACTTGCCACTCATTGAGAAGATCACAGCAAGAGTTACATGCTGGTCAGCAAAGCTGCTGTCCTATGCAGGCAGAGTCCAACTTATAAAGGCAGTGATCTTTGGAATGCAAACTTATTGGGCACAGGTGTTCATTATTCCTAAAAAGGTATTGAAGGCAATAGAGGCAATCTGTAGATCATTTCTCTGGACAGGTAAAGCAACTTTATCCAGGAGAGCTCTTGTAGCCTGGGATAAGGTATGTCAGCCTGTTTCAGCTGGGGGCCTCAATATCATGAAGTTAGATATATGGAACAAAGCAGCTATAACAAAGTTACTATGGGATTTGGCTAATAAAAAAGACTGTCTTTGGGTAAGGTGGGTTCATTCCTATTACATAAAGAATAGATACATAGAATCAGTTGGTGTGCCATCCAATTCATCTTGGGTGGTTAAGAAGATACTGGTCTGTAGGAATTTGGTGATGGGGAACAGTCAGATGCAAGGAAGTTTGATCAGCAGATTGCAGA
This sequence comes from Nicotiana benthamiana, assembly GCA_034376525.1. Taxonomy (NCBI): domain Eukaryota; kingdom Viridiplantae; phylum Streptophyta; class Magnoliopsida; order Solanales; family Solanaceae; genus Nicotiana; species Nicotiana benthamiana. The sequence continues at coordinate 80,767,171 of CM067333.1, forward strand.
GTGTATGCAAGAATGGGAGATATCAGATCCACAAAATGTATATTTCTTTACTGCCAGAATTTCCAAAGGCTACATGGAGGAGCATAATGCTCAGTTCAAATGCTCTTCCAAGGCATAGGTTCACTGTTTGGTTGGCTGCTCACAACAGACTTCCCACTATAGAGAGACTGCAGAATATAGGTATACAGATACCACCTTTGTGTGTATTCTGTAAAATGCATGATGAAGAATTTAAACATCTGTACTTTGAATGTGATATTACAAATAGAGTATGGAGGAGAATCTGTGTTTGGTTGGGTTATACAAGAAATATTGACTGCTGGGAAGCTGAATTGAAATGGATTTGTAGTAAGGTGAAGAGTAAGAACTGGAGAAACGCAATCACTGCAACAGCCTTCATAACCACTGTTGCATTGATATGGAGAAATAGGAATCTGCTCAGATTTGACAACAAAAAATTTGATGAGGGACAGTGTTGCAAGGAAGTAGCTTTACTAATTCATGCTAGAAATAGGATGTGTAAAAGGTGGCAAGATGGGCTACAATTACTCAATTGCTATCCTTAGTTTTTGTGTTTATTGTTTTCTAGATAGTGTTGGGTATATGAGTTATATAGTTAGAATGAAATATAAATGAGTAGTAGGAGTCCACACTACTACCATAGGGACAAATTATACATATTCTTCTTATATCAATACAATAGACAGTTGAGCTAAAAAAAATAAAAATAAAAAAATTTGAGGTAATTCACGTGAAATTGGGCTTCTACTCTTTCATGGGCCAAAACAACCTAATCTCATGGCTTAAGAGCGGGAAAAGGCGTTAACCCTCCAACTTCTAGACTCTTCGCTGCTCAAATAAAAACGGAGCTGCTATTATCACATTTAACGCTGTACTCCGTTCATCGTCGATGGCCGGGATAACCATTACCCGTTTGCTTACCGTCTCTCCGGCGTCTTCCACCTCACTACTTCGCCGTCTGCTTTCCCCATATTCCCTTCGTTACCACCCCTCCTCTTTGCCAACCCAAACTCCCAAAGCAGTGTCCTCTTTTTCAGTCTCCACAATTAGCTCATTCAGAAGCAGACCGTTTTCCACCACTACTACCACCCCTGAAACATCCATTTCGATTACCCCAACTCCATCTCCTCCGAAGCGCAACACATTAGTCAATTTCTCATTATCTGATTCAGAGGACTCCGATTCTGAAGCGGATGTGAACAAGGTAACAAAATCGTCGACAAAACAGATAGACAAATCCAAATTACCACCACCATACTACCCATTTAACAAGAAACCCGTAATTGAGGAACCCGAAGACCCAACGAACTTGCAAGAAGTGTTTCACACGATACGTTCAGATGGGCTGATCAACAGTGCAGTGAAGATGTTCGACGGATTGTCGAAGGACGGGTTAATCCATGAGGCGTTGGAGCTATTCTCTCAGATCAAGGACAAGAGCCAGATGCCAGATGTGGTGGCTCACACGGCGGTGATCGAGGCATATGCCAATGCGGGGCAGCCCAAGGAGGCTCACAAGGTGTACCTGCGGATGCTGGCAAATGGGGTGCTTCCGAATGCCTATACTTATAGCGTTTTGATCAAGTCGTTGTCAGAAAGTGGAGAAGGGAAGTTGGCGAAAGAGGCGAAGAAGTATGTGTTGGAGATGGTGGAGAAAAGGGGAATGAAGCCCAATCCTGCTACTTGTTTGGGCAGTTACGAAGGGTTGGTGAAGGCAGGAATGGAGGAAGAAGGAAAAGAATTATTGGAGATAATGAAGAGCAAAGGAGCTGTGCCTGAAGAGAGTAAGATGAGGGAGGTCTTGAAGAATAAAAGAGGACCAATTCATAGGACCATAATGCAGGTTTTCTATGGCAAGTAAAATATGTTTTTTTACATTAATGGCTCTTTGTTGTGTAAATTGTTGTAGTAGGAAGATTGTTGGTATTTGTCGTATGGAAACAAATTGCTACAAGAGATGAAGATAACTTTGTGCTTGGGGAAATTTGATTTTCTAGTTTTTGGCAATTTCCTCTTTTGGACGAACTTCATATAATATCTGGAATCAACAAAACTTCTACCAGAGCGATTAAACAAAGTTTCTGGCTTATAATCCTTTAAAGTGGCTTTCTTTAAGGCCTATAAAGTGGCCCTCTTCTAGTCTTTGGTGCTTCTGCTACCCTTTTCCCTGACAATGCCTACAGAATTTTTGTAATGAAGTTATTTTGAAAAAACCTTTGCTTTTTCACATCCTAAACATGCAGCTGTCACAGACCAGTAGTAATACGAGGGTCTTTGCTCTTCTGTCAGAAATTTACCACCAAAAGGAAAAGAAAAGAAGAAAAGTACTAGTGTACAATTGATACTCGTCTGTGTTTTTGTATAGATATAGTAAGTTGTGCTTTGGAAAACTTACTGTTAGAAAAAATATTTGAGAATGTCCAATTGATTAGCTCAACTCGTCTTTGACCTTTTAGCTTGTCTTCCTCGTTGAATACAGTAGCAGTCTTAACAGCTAGTTTTATACTGATGTTATGATTCTTATTTATCTTATCAAATAAAGCACCTACTAAAAATCCCATCTGTAACTTTTTTAAAACCTATCCTTTTATTACCACTTACCCAAAAAGCTTATTCTGTATCTTTCTCACGTATGAATGCTCATTCTTCATTTCCATAGGAAAATAGTGAAAGCTGATTTTACAAGATTGTCAAGTTTGGAATCACTTCTTCCTTTGCACATCTTTGTGATTATAATCCCTGAAATAACGTGTATGGAAAATTACAATCTTCTATATCTTGTTTCTATACAAATAGTCTGCTCTTAAAATTGCTACACAATTATAGCAAGCAGTTCTAATGGTCTCACAGATATTATCTTTTTCTTTGATTTGATTTAAGAAGAAAACATAATCCTTGTAGTTTAATGACCAATTACAGTAATAATGATGCAGAGTCCGGAACCGAAATGTGATTCTTTTGGCAAATCGCTTTTTTAGGTGTAAAAAAAAGTTATTATTTTATATAAAACGCACTTATAAACTGTGTTTTATCTTAACGGTCGTCTAGGATATTAAAGGAACCGCGTTTTAACGCGGTAACAGACCTCGATTTACCTGGCAACTAATAAGACAAGTATATAAAATGCGGTTCATTACCGAATTTTATATAAAACGTAGTAATGAACCGCGTTTTATACACATAAATAATAGAATCCTTCCCTTTCCCCCACGTTTCTATCCAGATCCCCTTCCCCCCTCCATTAACGTCCCAAAAAGCTCGTGTGGTATGTCCCGAAAAAAAGTAGATATTGTTGTGGATTGCTTATTTCGGAGTCAAATTTTCAAATCTTCAACTTTTCAAAAACATAATTCGAGGTATTCCGATTTAGTTTATGTCCAAACTCGTATAAATAATGCATATTAGTTGTTTTGAATGCGTTGTATATTGTTTTGTGTGTGTGTGTGTGTGTTTTTTTGCGATTTAATTGGTATGTTATATTTATTTGGACTAAGAATTAATGTTGTAAAAATATATGTAAAAATTGTGAAATCGTTATTATTTGTTAATAAAACTATTAATAAATTACTATTACTGTTTTATATGTATTTTTATGATTACAATATATTTGTTATGTTTTATCTAGTTTAAATTATTTATTTGCTTAAAGACTAGTAATATAATGCCTTCTAGGTTAGTAAAATGTAATGCCTTTTAACGTAGTAAAATATAGTGCATTTTAGCATAGTATAATGTAATGTCTTTTAGCGTAGTTTCCCTGTAGTGCCTTTTAGTGTAGTTTTCCTGTAATTTAAATATCTCTTATATTCAAAAATACATCAAATAACTGATAGATCAAACATAAACTTTGTCTAATTATAGTCAACATATATTTGGTGCTTATTGGGCCGCAAATATCAAGTCTGGAACCCATATATGAATACTTAATAATTAAATATATAATTATAAAAAATATTTATTTAATTTATAAACAAGCATATAAAATTATATAATTAACACGTAAAATAATAGAATTAACACATAGAATAATTTAGGATAATTTGGTGCTACTGGGCTCCAAATATCGTGTCTGGAACCCATATATGAATATTTAATAATTATCTGTTATGTAATTATAAAAATTAATTATTTAATTTATAAACAAACATATAAAATTTAAAAACTAACATGTAAAATAATAAAACTAACACATAGAATAATTCAGGATAAATTGATGCCACTGGGCTCCAAATATCGAGCCTGGAACACATATGTAAAATATTTAATTATAAAAATTAATTATTTAATTTACAAACAAACATATAAAATTACAAAAACTAACATGTAAAATAATAAAACTAACACATAGCATAATTCAGGATAAATCGGTGTAGCTGGGCTCCAAATATCGAGCGTGGAACCCATATGCGAATATATAATCATAAAATTAATTATTTAATTTATAAATATTAAATTATAATAAAACTAAGTCTGGAGCCCATATGTGAATGTTTATTTATAAAAATTTGTTATTTAATTTACAAACTAACATATAAAATTATAATAAAACTAACGCATAAAAGAATTTAGAATATCTTGGTGCTACTGGGCCTCAAATATGCCTCGAACCCTTATGTGAATATTTATTTATAAAAATTAATTATTTAATTTACAAACTAACATATACAATTATAATAAAACTAACACATAGAAGAATTTAGGAATTGGTGCTATTGGACCTCAAAAGTCGAGCCTGAAACCCTTATGTGAATACATCATAATTAAATATTGTATAATTATAAGAATTAATTATTTAATTTACAAACAAATATATAAAATTATAAAACTAACATGTAAGTAATGTTATTCAATTTACAGTAGACGACATGGAGGTGCCGCCTATTCATCCCGGACCTTCAAGGGATGAGCTGTTGCTCTCTTTACATGGTGATCATAGGTCCACCCACATATGGGAGGGTAAGTTATTGACCCGGACTCTCCGCGCCATGAAAGTGGACAACATGCGGGTCTTTCTGCATGATTGAGTTCTCCATGATCGTGTAGTCGCACGCCTGCGAGATACGAATGTCTACAGGATGATTGAGATCGGGTGACTGCAACTTGAATGGTCTTTGATCATGGACCTGATAGAGCGGTGATGACCAGAGAAACACACATTCCACCTACCCATTTGCGAGGCCACTGTCACACTGCATGACGTAGATGTTCTATATAGGCTTCCCGTCGATGGACTGCCCGTTGCTTTGCCGCCTAGCATGAGAGAGATGACACGTATGCAATACCTGGACATGCTGCAGCGGCTTACTGCTTTCCGGCTAGAGGATAAGAATGTACTGCATGGGACCAGTAATTTTTTGTTGACGACTATTCGACTGTGGTTGGAGGCATTGCATCCTCAAATCGATGGTGATACACCGAATTATCATGTTGATCGATATACGAGGTTGCTGCTACTCCTGTTGTTTGGATGGGTCTTATTTCCGAACACTTCGGGGAACCTAGTCAGCTTGATATTTCTTTATCATCTAGAACGGCTATATGATTTACCCCAGTACAGCTGGGGTTCTTCTGTTCTCGCCTACTTATACAGGCATATGTGCCGGGCGAGCATGGGCACCCATTGTGAGGTTGCTGGATTCTTACCACTACTACAGGTGATAACATATTCGAATACTCTATTCATTTTAACATACCTAGTAAAAATATATCTTAAATTTTACATCAACTTTTTAGGTTAGGTTTGGGCCTGGGAGTGGTTTCTGCAGTTGCAGCCACATCTACCGCCATTAGATCCGGATGTACCACCGGAGTTGCTCCCTCTAGCAAGGAGGTGGGTATTCCGACGGGGACATACGCACGAGTACGAGGCTCAACATATTCTTTCCCTGTACATGGATATATTGGATTTGCTGGATAGCGCACAAGTAAATGTATATCTATGTTTACTTCTCATTGCTTCAAACACAAGTCGCGTATAGTAACATTTTGTTGTTGTTACTTAATAGTTCATCTGGACGCCATACAACAACGCGTTGATAGCTGGCTTGCCCGATTATTGCTCGACTGACTGCCATATGCGGGGCTCTTTCGTCCTATTGTTCTACCTTGATATTGTGGAGCATCATGCCACAGAGTGTGTACTTTTCTAGTTTGGCAGGCTGCAAATTGTACCGACACCGCTCATCTGGGATACCATACATACTAGCGGGATAATCGTACCATACTGGACGACCAATATTTGGAAGGGTATAGGATCAAATATTTACTTGGGACCAGCGATTACAGTAGATCCCCCCTCCCCCCTTTCACCGGGTCGGCAGGATACTGAGCATGATTATATTCCCTGGAACTGCGATGTTACCTGAATTTCTGCCGGGAACCCAATTCATCGAGCTGGCGAGCGATACATTCTATACGCCGGGAGGCACGAGGCACTGGTATGTTATTTAATATTCTTACTTATAACTGTGATATAGCGTTATGTAATTTATATTTTACATATTGTGCAGGCTATTGGTCTACATTTAGTCCACATTTGGGACTGCATATGCAGCAGCATTCCAGCGATCCTGCGATTGCTTTGCAGGAGTATGGCTGGCAGGTTACAGAGTTGGCTTCCCGAACACTGCATCGAGCCAGAGAGGACGAGCGCTTAGCGCGTCCCTTCTTATGTGGCGCCAGAGCACTACCATTGAGGTATGCATGTCCCATGAGCGAGAGGAGGACGAGTAAGGGCTGTCCCATGAGTCAGGGGTGCAGGGCTGTTCCACGGGGTCGTGGGAGCTGGCGAGGAGGTAGTCCCCAGCAAAGGGGCGTTGAGGCACCTGTTCAGGCACCTAATGAGGATGTTGGAGCGAATATGTCAGGTTACCTCCTTAGCCAGACGAGCATCCCAGCAGTATGCTGTCGTATAGCCTTCAGTTGGCGCTAACTCCAGCAGCATCGTAGGAGACCCCGTCAAATCCATTGTTGATCACGGGCAGGAGCATTACCGGAGATTGAGAGCAGTTCTTTTCAAGCCCATCGATCGCTGCTGAGGTTCGGCCGACTCGAGATATGGATGGTGGGCGCCGGTTGAGTTATGGCTCGTCGTCGACAGGTGTTGTGGATCTTTCACAAGCGCATGTATGTTTGTATTACTATTAAATTTAAATATGTTTTTATCTCATTGATTTGCAATAAATAAATTTATAATTTTCTTATTAAGGCTTCATCCCAGCCCGTCACGGAGGAAACTTTGTGCGATGCTGAGCAGGATACGACGTATGTTTATATTCAGGAGCCCCACGAGACCATGGTAAGAAATTCTTTTTGACTTAACATGTACATTATATACATAGCTGACTTATTCTTTTGTAGGTTGCTGATGGACCAACGACCCCTTTTACCGATCCTGCCAGCACTACTGATGATCATGTTACAGCGCATCCTCACATAAAGAGGCGATGTGATGAGGATGATCCTGATATCGTATTCGGACGGGATGAGATGCACCTCATGCCAGCGGCTGCATTGAAGCACACAGACTGTGGGACACAATGATTTTTTTTTTGTATTTTATGTATGCTATATAAATATTATTCTATGTAAATAATAGCAATATTTTTTATGCTTTCATAATATACGATTATGTTTTTATTTCCTTGTTTCTTCTTTATTTTGACACTACAATACAAACAACATAGAAATTTAACATAATTTAAATGTAGTACAACCAAAGAAAACACATGACACGGAAAACATAAAGATAAAGTATTACACTCAACACATACATGTCATTGTTTGGTCACCATCCCTAGTATTCTCTACTCCAACCACTTAAATTTCTCTTCCAATATGTTTTTTTCTTCTTCCATCTCTTTGAGTTTCTCTTTCAACTTCACAATTTCTCGTTGATATTCCTGTTCATATTCGTATTTGTTTTTGTCAAATCATGAAGATACTCCAAAGAATTTTTGTAGAATTCCTGCTCACGGGATTCACCAAGCCACACCTCAAGTTGTTGCCTTTAAACCTGTTCGCACACATCCAGTGTTTGTGCCCAACTTGACCGTCATCCCAACAGTCTTCCATCATATAACGTTTGACACATTGGCACATTGGTACATACATGCGGTTAGACATTTGTTAAAGCTAAAAAAACTACATTTTTATGAAAAGTTTTGCTATTTGTTATGGTTAAGCGCATAAAATAACTAGAATGCGCACGTTGTTTATAGCTAAGGGCAACATACAAAACGTAATATTTAATCGCGTTATATATATTCACACAAAATATAGTATTTAACCGCGTTATGCTTGGCGTGTTAAAGAATATTTCTAGTACAAAACAACTTTTTCACATTCGGGCAACTTTTCAGACCGAAAAGACAACACAGAAAATGCAATATTTTACCCCGCTATATATATTCACACAAAACGTAGTATTTAACCGCGCTGTGCTTGGCATGTTAAAGATTCTTTCTGATACAAAATAACTTATTCGCAGTGGGGCAGCTTTTTGGATCGACAAGAAAACACACAAAACATAGTATTTAACTGCCTATATATGTTCACATAAAACGCAGTATTTAACCACGCTATGCTTGGTGTGGTAAAGATTCTTTCCGATACAAAATAACTTTTTGGTAGTCGGCAACTTTTGAAATCGACAAGACAACACATAAAATGTTGTATTTAACCAAATTATATATATTCAACTATTTATCAAAAATCTTCCTCCTATGACATAATAGTTTTCTAATAATTTTAAAGTGAAATTAGAAAGTGAACGTAAAAATTTTTTGTTTTGTAATGCAATATTAATTTTGATTATATGAAGGGAAGGAAAAATTCATTAATTTACTCAACTGAGAAATGTTAAATATCTATAAGATGTAACAAGGATGTGAAAACATAATTTTATTTGATACATCTTGCAACATAAATAAGTATATACACTGATGACAAAAAACATTACTAAAAAACAAAACACTGTGTATATCCTTGATAGTTGGGCACATTATATGAACTTGCACCAGGATCTGGATTACCATTTCCACCCAAACCAACTGAAGTACATTTACGAAGGTTGTATCCTGTTTGCGAGCATATGCCACATTTCCGCGCATAAACGGTATCACCAATATCTATTTGGTTCTATATACGTGTTCTCATTCGCACTTGTAGCTTGCACAAATAGTCATTGTTACATAACATTTTAACTGGTTCCGGCGGCCAATAATTCTCAGTATCCATTGACTGTAACTGCCTACTATATGTGTTTAAGTATGCAACAATACTATATTGCCTACCAACATAGTTGGTTGCCTCGAAACCTGTTTGTTGAAAGCACTTTATGGCATGTGAGAACAACATATGGTAGATGGTCCATTTTTCACATTAACACAACCTTCTGACTTCATTTATGGTGTGTATATTATGTCGGTATTGATGGATAGTGTTTGGCTCAAAAATTGCTAAATACTTTTTGAACAAATCAATTAAAAGAGATGAAGGAGTAAATTGTAATCGAAAATCATATACCCTAGGATGATCTTGGTAATTGATTTTGCAATGAGAATGTAAGTGAGAGAGAGAAGGGAGAGAGTGTTAGAGAGAGAGAGAATGGAAAGAATTTTTATATTCATCACGATTTGCCCCTTTCAAAGCTCGAATCCCCCCTTATATACTAGGGGATCCCCCTTCATTTTTATCCTCCAAGGCCAAACCTAAAAAAAATACACGCTATAAAAGGGTCCCTGGGTTATGAAGTCGTTTCACCTATTATACCCAAGTCGCCCCTCTGTAGAGACTCGCATATGTTCAACGATCGGTCGTGCTGCTCTAAGGACATAGTCGATTAAATTCAACCCCATACAGTTAGTCCCTCCGCTCGTCGGGGTCGCAGCAACATGTGTCCTCGACGGACGGAATTTAAGCCTCCGATTAGGGAGAGTTTGAATTGCCAAAGGGCTGTGACGTGATCGGTGGGAGACAGTATACAAAGACAGGTTGCTCTCGCACGGTCAGAGGAAGTGGGTCACCTTTCTCAGCCCTCCTTGTCTCATCTGGTCAGAGTACGCATCGCAGTGCGTATGAGTTGTGGGTCTTTGCGGAGGCTCGACTTGACATGTATAAGGCACTTCGTTCTGAGGGCCGGGTAACGGAGGAGGAGGTTTAGCAAGGCGAAGCGAGGCTCGTGTTGCCCGTGAAACATATGGGTACTACCTCTACTCTCATGCCGGAGAGGGTTCCACTTTGAAGGACGTCGATTTCCTCGACTCAGATTCTTGGTATAACGATGTTTATCGCCCAGGGGGTGACGAGTAGCCACAAATTTGTATACTTGTATATATTTATTGGTGTGGAATGTCCTGGGGCCCATCCGTGGGGGTGAATGTAAATATTTCGTGTTGTAATATATACTTTGCTTTTATTGCTTCATCTGTTTGTTGCCTTTCCATCCTTATGATTACTTTTTATAATGCTCAGCCTCCATAGAGGTTGCTTTTGTTATTCGTTAAAAAGGTAGTCGTGGTTTGAGCGAGGTCGACCCTGATATCGAGGGCCTTAGCCTTTAGGACATTATTTTGACTGTCGTCGAAGTAATATGTCGTGATTCGAACGAGGTCAAGTCGATGTCGATGGCCTTAGCCACTAGGACGTTGCGTCGACTATTATCGAAGTAATATATTATGGTTCGAATAAGGTCGAACCGATATCGATGGCCTTAGCCATTAGGGTGTTGCTTCGACTGTCGTCAAAGTAATCTGTCGAGGTTCGAACGAGGTCTAACTGATGTCGATGGCCTTAGCCATTAGGATGTTGCTTCGACTATTATCGAAGTAATCTGTTGTGGTTCGAACAAGGTCAAATGTCGATGGCCACATTAGGGCATTGCTTCGACTGTCATCGAAGTAATCTGTTGAGGTTCGAACGAGGTCAAACTGATGTCGTTGGCCTTAGCCATTAGGGTGTTGCTTCGATTGTCGTCGAAGTAATCTATCGAGGTTCGAATGATGTTGAACTGATGTCGATGGCCTTAACCATTAGAGCGTTGCTTCGACTGTCGTCGAAGTAATCTGTCGAGGTTTGAACGAGGTCGAACTCATGTCGATGGCCTTAGCCATTGGGGCGAGATGACTGAATAAATAAGCTCTCATGCCAGGTGTATCATGGGGGCGTACTTTTGGTATTTCTCGTATATCCAGACATAGTCAGCTGCCTCTTTTTTCATAGTAAGGCAATAGTAACTGGCCGGATGAGGCATTGGATGAGGGCGCAGTTTCCTGTATGGGCGCCATAATTGCCCTCATGCACCTCTTCAAATACCTGTCTTGTTTGTTGCGGTTCGAGGCACTTAGCAAGGGAATCGCCAAATGTTCACTTGTAGAGGTCTTGATTTACTAGGCTGTATCGGGCATCATGCACCTGGAGTTTCTTGGCCTCTTTTTTGTCGTGTGAGAGTGTTCGATCCTGCAGATAAGATACATGGCGGTTGCGCCAGTCCCAAGTTAATCTTAAAGAGAATACCTCGACATAATCGACGGCTGAATAGAGGAGCGGTAACCACGTTTTCTTTGCTAATGTTCTTGGTGGCCGTGACTAGCTTGGCTAGGCGATCTGCTTCGACATCTTGTGCTCGGGGGATTTGCTCGAATCGACATTCATTGAACTCCGACATCAGCTTGTGGATTTCTGATTTGGTATTTCTGTAGTCTTTGTTCTTTGATTTGGTAAGTTTCGGTGACTTGATTTACGACGAATTGAGAGTCGCAGTGGAGGATGAGTCGCCGGTCTCCGTATTTGAGTGCTAATTTCGTACCTACAATCACAGCCTCATACTCGGCCTCGTTGTTAGTCATCTTGGGGCATCGTATGGACTGGAAAATTGCTTCACCCGTGGGGACTTCGAGGATGAGTCCTAGTCTTGATCCCGAGGCATTCGAGGCGCCATCAGTATAGAGGGTCCAGAGATCAGTATGGGCAGAGGCACGAAGGGCCTCTTGTTCCACCTCTGGAAATATCTCCATACTAAAATCGGTGACAAAGTCGGCCAGTAACAACGACTTGATGGCGATGATCAAATGATATGTTATGTCATGCTCGCTGAGTTCAATGGACCATTTGGCGAGCCTACTCAAGAGTTCGGGCTTATATAGGATGCCCCTTAGGGGGAAGGTAGTTATCACTTTTATGGGATGGCATTGAAAATAGGGTTTAAGCTTTCGCGAAGCTACGACCAGTGCTAGAGCCAATTTTTTGAGGTGTGGTACCTCATCTCAACATCTATTAGAGTTTTGCTGATATAATAAATAAGGGATTGAGTACCTTTGTTTTCGCGGACCAAGACATCACTGACAGCAACTTCGGATACTGCCAAGTACACTAGTAGACACTCGCCTGCGTTTGCTTTGACGAGTAGCGGAGGCGAAGATAGGTATGCTTTTAGTTTCATAAGGGCGTCGATGCACTCCTTGTTCCATTGTAGCCCATGATCCTTTCTCATTACACTGAAGAATTTGTGGCCCCTGTCCAAGAATCACGAGACAAACCTTGATGTTGAACAATACGCTTTACGCTAGAGGGGGGGTGAATAGCGTTTTAAAAATATTAAGCGTTTTAGTGCGGAATTTAAAAAACTTTGCAGAAATTAAAACAAGTGCAGTAAAAAGAACTTACACAATGATGTATCCTGGTTGGCCACAAACGTGGTTAGTCCAGTCCCCGAGAGACTCTCTCGAGATTTCCACTAAACTTGTCAAGCTTACGGGTGCTTAACAAACCGTTACAGTTGAGGACACAAGCCTCACCTAGGTGCTCGGGGATCACAATCCCAAAGACTTCAATTGCTCGGGGATACCAATCCCAAAGACTTCAATTGCTCGGGGATACCAATCCCAAAGACTTCAATTGCTCGGGGATAACAATCCCAAAGACTTCAACTGCTCGGGGATAACAATCCCAAAGACTTCAACTGCTCGGGGATAACAATCCCAAAGACTTCAATTGCTCGGGGATAACAATCCCAAAGACTTCAACCGAGGAATCACAAGTTCCTCAACAAACGAGAATCGCAATTCTCTTACAAACACAAAACACACTCACTTTACAAAGTACTCCTTAATGAGTAGATATGAGTAGAAATAGTACGCTCAAGATCACAACAACTTAGCTCAATAGAATGGCTCTTCAAAAAGCTTTATGGATGAATGGAAAATGATGATCAATGTAAGAAAGCTTTTAGCAATGAAAATACTCAAATTGTATATGTTGTTGTTGTGAAAACACTGAGTTGAAGCTGTATTTATAGGTGAGAAACTCAGTCTTACCGTTGTCTAATTGCCAATTAAGGATTGCTGAAATTACTCAGTGACAATCGATTGTCAAGACTAAACAATCGATTGTTTGCCTATCAGATCAAAAATTCAATCCCAGATTTTACGTCAACAATCGATTACTTCAAATCACTAATCGATTATTTATAACGTTAAGAAATCCTTTCCAATTTTTGGCATAAAACATCGATTGTCCGGAAATCAACAATCGATTATTTTAACAACGTTCAGAAAATCTTTTCCAGATTTTACGCAAAACATCGATTGTTAAATATCAACAATCGATTACCTGAAGGTAATTGAAAATATATGACAACGGTCAGCTTCAACAATCGATTATCAAATGGAATAATCGATTATTAATTAATTTCAAAACTCTCTGTCTCATATATAATCGATTATCAAATGGAATAATCGATTATTAATTAATTTCAAAACTCTCTGTCTCATATATAATCGATTATCAAAAGCCACAATCGATTATCATTTTATTTAAAATCACTGGGAGACATTTTTCTCATTCTAATCGATTACCATTAGTTCATAATCGATTTTTATGAGTTTTGAAAACTTTGCCTCAGGTAACAATCGATTATCATAAGTACACAATCGATTGTTATGCAGTTTGCATAAACCTGATGTTTAACTGACTTACTCACAATCGATTATCATTAGTTCACAATCGATTGTCATGCAGTCTTGGCTTAGAGATACTCGATTATCATAAGTACATAATCGATTATCTTAGCCCAGATTTTTGAGACATGCTTGGAAAACATTTTAACAAATGTAAATATGCATAGTTTAAAATCATTTGACACTTAGTTTAAATATGCATGATTTTGGAAAAATAATTTTAGTAGAGAAGCCATGTTATGAGCCAAGTTGAGGAATCAAGATCACAATTAATATTGACTCAATTATAACATTTCTAAACTTTGTCTTGAGCTTCTTGTAATGCATCCATTTTGTGCTTGTTCTTGAGCACTGCTATATATCGCTTTTTGCTTTGTTTGACATTCATCAAAACCTACAAAAGAACACACGTTTAGTATATTGCATTTGAAACGTGTTTCCAACAATTTCCCCCTTTTTGATAATGGCAAACATAAGCGGGATATATGCAATAATTATTTTGATAATCCAAGACAAGTGTAAAGTATGCAAGTGTAAAGTATGCAATTTGATGTTCCCCCTCAATTCATGTTCCCCCTCACTTTAAGCATGAATGAAGTTGAGAGTGATATAGCATAGCATACTTCTTGATATCCCGTTTCTTCCCCCTTTTGCCATTAGCAAAAAAATATATACAAGGGAAGAAAAAAAATATGAAATAAACACACGTTTATTTATTGGAAAATAGCATTACATGGGTGGAGCCAAACACAATAAAACGAACAACAACTAACCAACAAAACAACAATTTCACATCATCAAAAACAACAATTTCATCATTCATCACCCCCATCCCCTTCATCATCATTGGGAGGCGCTTGATATGGCACCACCTGAGCATAGGCATAATGCACGTGATCAAAGTAACCATGGACCTCACGGGTTAATTGAGTAATTTGGTCAGAGATAGTCCGGAGGGTAGGCTCCTGAGGAGGATGAGCACGACGGGCTTGTCGATTTTGAGGAGGAGCGGGAGCATGATCACCATCATGATGAAAGGAAGACTCCGAAATTTCCCAGATTTTGGTGCTCTTTTTGAGAGGACCATTAGCAATATTGACCCCGGAAGCTTCAAGAAATTTCATTATCAAGAGGGCATAGGGGAGAGGTATGTCATCTCTGGTGGCATTGAACATATGAGATTGAATAAGCTTGCACCAATTGATTTTAACACCGGTGACAATGGCATGAAGAAATTTGGCATCCTCTTGGGAAATGGTGGTGTGATTGAGTTTACGGGGTTTGAGAACACGAGTGATGAAATAGAGAATGAAACGATAGTTCGGGTCCATACCCTTTATGGTGGGACGACGGGAAGAAGACTCATCATAGGCGACTCCGGCTTGGCGGAAGAGATTAGCTTCATCAATCATGTCCCCGGCATTATTTATGTACTGGTAGATGTCTTCACCATCATGCGGAATGCCGGCAATGAGGTGGAGGTTATCTTCAGAAATTAGAATGGAAATGCCGTTAACATTGGCAACGAGTTCACCCTCATCATCTTTGTGAAGGTTGGAGTAAAAAGCTTCAACCAAAGTAATGTTGTAGTAGGGGTGAGTAAGGAGTAGGAAATTGAAAAGTTGGCATTCTCTTAGCATATTCGCGGCTGGAATGAATGGTGCAACAAGAGCGTTTGTTGAAAAGCGAGGAGGGAGAATAAGGCGTTTCTCAAATTTGGTTAAGAAACGGGTGAGCTCTTCATCGGATTCAAAGAATAGAACCGATCCATCTTGATATGGATGGCGAGAAGAAGAGGCACCTTGTTTGGAACGAGCACGTTTGGAGTTGCGGCTTGACATTTTTGAAGAAGATGTGCTAGGATTTTTCAAAGATAACAAGATAATTTGATGCTTGGGAGGCTTGAGTGAGTATACAAGAGCATATGTGTAGCCTATATATAGAGAAGGAATGAATCTTACACCTATTAGAAAAGATTTGAAGAGATTTGAAGTCTAAAACGGTAAAAATAAATTCACTGACCGTTCCATAATCGATTGTTTGAATAGAATAATCGATTATCATTAATGAAAAAGATCTGACAAATCGATTACACGCCAGAACGGTAAAAAAATTTGAAAAAGATAGTCGATTGTCAAACTTGGTAATCGATTGTTTTTCATATTTATGACCTGACAGGAATCGATTGTAGAGCCAAAACGGTAACATAAGTTTAAAACAGATAATCGATTGTCAATATATAGTAATCGATTGTTTGGAAGGGGGATGCTAAAAATGATGATACTTAATTCTATCAAGCAATGTAAACATTCAATAAGATTTCAAAAAAAATTGAATCAATTAATAATCGATTATTGATACTGATAATCGATTGTAAGCATAAATAATCGATTATGATCGATTTTTCTTGTATCAGGACAATTTATACTTTCCTCTTACCTTTTGGGGGATACCTGCAAAATAGAATTAAACATCTCCGACGCTCAAGTTAGTAATCTATAAATGAAATAATAACTTTGAAACTAGTGTAGTCGGGTGAAAAACGTGAACTCTTAAGAATTTTGTCCTAGGATGTTCTTAAGAGGGTTTAGGGTACTTACCTTCCCTTCGACTTTGCCAATTACCTGATTTTGAACATCTTCCGTTCATTTTGGTCTTTTGGCTCATTCTTCAATTTAAGAAGCTTCTTCCACAATTTTGCCTTTGTCTTCCTTGTATTTTGTCTTTTAAAATTTTCGAAAGTACTTCCGATTTTAAAAAAAATTAACTCGACTTTTCCGTCTCTTCCTCCTTCTTTGTGCTTTAATTTAAGGAATTTTGAATTCGTCTCCCGTCAAGTGTTTGGAGCATCTACTACACTTGATTCCTTCAAGCACACCTGCAAAACAAATCAATGCTCTTTTGGTACCCATGCCATTTTGGGTCCTTGAGGGTTATGCATACTATAATGATATGTTTGAGTAGCATGTCTATGTCTAGTAAAGCATGCGGGAGCAATATGACCAATTCGTCTACAATAATGACATGTCACATTTGGATTATGCATGCGTCTAGGCTCATAGTAGCTAGAATAATGCACATTGTTTACTCTATTTTCATTTCTCCTAATTTGAGCACCATGAACATTTCGGGATCTTCTAGCATGATCACTGTTGTGCCTAAAATATGCATCATGTCTATGGTGACGATTGCTAGGCGGAAGGTCATGTCTAGATCTCCTAATATTTTGTCTAGCATGCATGTTTGTTTTAGGAAAGACATTTTTGTTATTAATCCTAGGTTGAGCTCTAGGTGGTTGGGTTTTTGCATCAACCTCTTCTTCATTTATGAAGCCTATTCCATGCTTGGTTGATTTCAAGTTATCAAGCACCACATTCAAGTTTTTATGAGAGGAGTTGAATTTATCTAGTGTGCCTTTTAATCTACCTACTTCATTCTTAAGGTCTACACAAGAAGCACAATTTTTTGTAGAACTTTCGGGCTTGTCAGAACTTCTTTTCCCATAAAACTTGTTTTGTTCTAGTAGCTTCTCATTTTCCAAAACCAATTTTTCTAATTCTTTTTCTTTTAATGAAAACTGTTTTTGAAAATCTTGTTCTTTTAGAGAAGCACTTTCTTTTAAGCTAGTGACGGTTTTTGTAACTTTGAGAAATTCAGCATACAATTCATCAAAGGCATTTCTCATGTCATCAAGAGTATAAAAATTTTGAGAAGAGATTTGACTTACCTCACTTTGATTTTCTTCCTGTGCCATGAGGCAGAGATTTGCTGCTTCTTCATTTTCTTCTTCACTGGATTCGTCTCCGGAATCTCCTCCCCAAGATATGTATGCTCGTTGCTTCTTGAAGGGTTTCTTCTCCTTTTTAAGATTTGGGCAGTTTGTTTTGATATGCCCTGTTTCACCACATTCATAACATTTAACTTGCTCACCTTGTTTTTTTCCTTTGCGGTCATATTCCTTTCGCATGAATTTTTGGAACTTTTTGATGATGAGTCCAAATTCGCTATCTCCATCCTCTTCAATTGGTGATTGACTTGTGCTCGCCTTTAGAGCAATCTTTTGCCTTCTTTGTTCATCAATAACAGGGTTAAGAATAGTGGATTCATAAGTCTTAAGATTACCTCTAAGAGCGTCTATGGTGACGTTCGTGATTCCAATTGACTCTTGAATCGCATCGGCCTTTGATCGCCATGCCGGTGTTAGACTCCTAAGGATTTTTCAAACTAGTTCTCTGTCTGTGAACGTCTTCTTGAGCGCGTGGAGATCATTCACTATTGATGAGAACCGCTCAAACATCTCGTCTACCTTTTCGCCTTCCTTCATATGGAACAATTCGTAAGCATGAGTTAAAAAATCAATTTTAGCTTCTCTTACCTGGTCAGTCCCTTCGTAAGTGACCTCAAGCTTGTCCCACATTTCTTTCGCTGTTTTGCAGCAGGAGATTTTCCTGTAATCATTAGCATTAACAGCACAAAGTAATAAATTAATAGCTTTAAAGTTATTTTGGACCATTCGATTATCCTCGGCGTTGAATTCCTCTTCTGATTTTGGCACCCATTCTCCTTCCACCTGTTTGACAGGAACCTCATTTCCTTTGGTGTACACCTTCCACAAGTAAGGGCTGTTTGATCTGATGAATATCTACATCCTTTCTTTCCAATATGAATAATTTGTCTCGTTAAACAAAGGAGGTCTTGTGGGGCATTGTCCTTCATCAATACCTGCAAAAGAGTCTAGAGTAGAAGCCATGGAAAGATTCTCTCAAACGGTTAAGTCTTTCAGAGAGTATGGCTCTGATACCAATTGTTGAACAATACGCTTTACGCTAGAGGGGGGGGGTGGATAGCGTTTTAAAAATATTAAGCGTTTTAGTGCGGAATTTAAAAAACTTTGCAGAAATTAAAACAAGTGCAGTAAAAAGAACTTACACAATGATGTATCCTGGTTGGCCACAAACGTGGTTAGTCCAGTCCCCGAGAGACTCTCTCGAGATTTCCACTAAACTTGTCAAGCTTACGGGTGCTTAACAAACCGTTACAGTTGAGGACACAAGCCTCACCTAGGTGCTCGGGGATCACAATCCCAAAGACTTCAATTGCTCGGGGATACCAATCCCAAAGACTTCAATTGCTCGGGGATACCAATCCCAAAGACTTCAATTGCTCGGGGATAACAATCCCAAAGACTTCAACTGCTCGGGGATAACAATCCCAAAGACTTCAACTGCTCGGGGATAACAATCCCAAAGACTTCAATTGCTCGGGGATAACAATCCCAAAGACTTCAACCGAGGAATCACAAGTTCCTCAACAAACGAGAATCGCAATTCTCTTACAAACACAAAACACACTCACTTTACAAAGTACTCCTTAATGAGTAGATATGAGTAGAAATAGTACGCTCAAGATCACAACAACTTAGCTCAATAGAATGGCTCTTCAAAAAGCTTTATGGATGAATGGAAAATGATGATCAATGTAAGAAAGCTTTTAGCAATGAAAATACTCAAATTGTATATGTTGTTGTTGTGAAAACACTGAGTTGAAGCTGTATTTATAGGTGAGAAACTCAGTCTTACCGTTGTCTAATTGCCAATTAAGGATTGCTGAAATTACTCAGTGACAATCGATTGTCAAGACTAAACAATCGATTGTTTGCCTATCAGATCAAAAATTCAATCCCAGATTTTACGTCAACAATCGATTACTTCAAATCACTAATCGATTATTTATAACGTTAAGAAATCCTTTCCAATTTTTGGCATAAAACATCGATTGTCCGGAAATCAACAATCGATTATTTTAACAACGTTCAGAAAATCTTTTCCAGATTTTACGCAAAACATCGATTGTTAAATATCAACAATCGATTACCTGAAGGTAATTGAAAATATATGACAACGGTCAGCTTCAACAATCGATTATCAAATGGAATAATCGATTATTAATTAATTTCAAAACTCTCTGTCTCATATATAATCGATTATCAAATGGAATAATCGATTATTAATTAATTTCAAAACTCTCTGTCTCATATATAATCGATTATCAAAAGCCACAATCGATTATCATTTTATTTAAAATCACTGGGAGACATTTTTCTCATTCTAATCGATTACCATTAGTTCATAATCGATTTTTATGAGTTTTGAAAACTTTGCCTCAGGTAACAATCGATTATCATAAGTACACAATCGATTGTTATGCAGTTTGCATAAACCTGATGTTTAACTGACTTACTCACAATCGATTATCATTAGTTCACAATCGATTGTCATGCAGTCTTGGCTTAGAGATACTCGATTATCATAAGTACATAATCGATTATCTTAGCCCAGATTTTTGAGACATGCTTGGAAAACATTTTAACAAATGTAAATATGCATAGTTTAAAATCATTTGACACTTAGTTTAAATATGCATGATTTTGGAAAAATAATTTTAGTAGAGAAGCCATGTTATGAGCCAAGTTGAGGAATCAAGATCACAATTAATATTGACTCAATTATAACATTTCTAAACTTTGTCTTGAGCTTCTTGTAATGCATCCATTTTGTGCTTGTTCTTGAGCACTGCTATATATCGCTTTTTGCTTTGTTTGACATTCATCAAAACCTACAAAAGAACACACGTTTAGTATATTGCATTTGAAACGTGTTTCCAACACTTGATAGGGCGGCTATTCGTCCCGTCAATTTCTGTACCTCCTTTTTGCTATTTAGAGCCTCAGGTATTGTGTCTATATCCCTGATCTGATCCGGGTTGACATCTAGCGCATTGTGACATGAGAAAGCCTAGAAATTTCTCGACACCATACCGATGACGCATTTTCTGGTTCAATTTCATCCCGTACCGCCACTGTATCTCGAAAACTTCTTTCAAATGATCGATATGGTCTTCCTTTTTTGCTGATTTTACTAGCATTTCATCGATATACACCTCCATTGTCTTGCCGAGCTATTCCTCAAACATTTTGGTAACCAACCTTTGGTATGTGGATCCTGCGTTATATAGTCCGAAGGGCATCACTTTATAGCAATACGTCCCTTGATGGGCGATGAAATTTGTCTTTTCTGATCCTATTCGGCCATTAGGATTTGGTTGTAGCCAGAATAGGCGTCCAAAAAACTTAGCAGTTCGTGTCCTGCTGTTGCATCGATCAGTTGGTCGATATGTGGCTATGGAAAAGAATCTTTCAGGAATGTCTTGTTCAAATCGGTGAAGTCTATGCACATTCTCCATTTTTCATTTTTCTTTTTAACCATGACAATATTAGCAACCCACTGGGATATTTCGATTCTCTAATGGAACCATTGGTTAGCAGCTTGTCCACTTCTTCATTGATTGCTTATTGATTGCACCGTTGAATTTCCTCCTCGTTTGCCGTACGACCGGGTAAAGTGGATCGATGTTCATCTTGTGAGTGGTGATGTCTCTCGGGATCCCTGGAATATCTGAGTGAGAGAATGTAAATAAATCTTCATGGTTAGTTAAAAAGTCGTGGTACTTACCTGGGTCGGAGAGATTGTGTCCGGTATAGGCTTTCTTTGTGTTGTAGTATCATCCAACTGGACCGGGTCAAGGTTCTTGACTATTGCTTTGCAAGCTTCTACAACATCTGGGTCCCTAATGACCTCTGCTGGTGGGTTGATTTTAGTTCCTAACATGGCTGATTGATATGCTTCCGCACTTGCTCCCTTCAATTGATTGGTATGCGTGCAGTCTTGGGCGATACGGTAATATTCTTGGGCGGTACATGGTTCCCCTCAAATGCTAAGTATCGCCTATGGGGTGGGAAATTTGATTACTTGATAGAAGCTCGAGGGAACGACTCGCATGGCGTGTATCTATAGACATCCCATGACGACATTATAAGTTGTGTCCTGATTCACGACGTGGAATGTGGTTTCCAACGTGACCCCTGCCAAGAATAGCAATGATATTTCTCTGGAGGTTCACTCCAATGCATTGTGAAAACCCATTAGTGTTATGCAACACGGTACTATCTTATCTTCGAGCCTCATTTGCATGAGGATTCTAGGGTAGATAATACACGCACCTTTCCGTCGTCTATAATGATTCTTTTCACATCAATGTCGGCAATGCGTAAAGTTATAACTAAAGCATTGTAATAAGGGAAAGGCAAACCGTCGGTGTTAGACTTATCAAAGGTGATACCGTCTTCGGAGTTGTCATACCGTTCATGAACGATCGTGCGCTTTAACTTATGTGTGGTGGTGAAATTGACATGATTGATTGCCGAGTCGTCAATGCCATCGATGATCATCTGTATGGTGCATACCGGCGAAGGTGGTTTTGGCAGTCCTTGGGATTGATCGCGTCCTCTAGAGAGATTAGCCCGCCCTTTATCGCTGAGCAGTTCTTTAAGGTATCCTAGCATTCTGACCACCTCCTATCTTAAACCTAGGCAATCTTCAGTCTTGTGTCCTCTTTCCTGATGGAATTCGCATAAGACGTTTGACCTCCTTGCACTTGGGTCTGATTTCATTTTTTGTGGCCACTGCACCTTCGTGCCCAGCTTCTCCAGCTCGTACACTATTTCTGAAAGGGAGACACAAAAGTTATTAGCAGATAATAATGGGGCAATACCTCTTTTGTTTTATAATGGGGCGACATGTTGTGATACAACATCTAGATGCCTCGGAGGGGGTGGATTGGGCATTTTAATAAGTTGATGTCTTTCCCTGTTGAAGCGTGGGGGTGGTTCCCTTCACCCGTCGTTACGGCGATCTCTCCTTACCTCGAATTGTACTGATGTTAGTCGTTAGATTGTACCGTTAAGATCATCTTCATCTGCTCTTACTTCGGCACAATAGGCATAATGAATCTCTTCCTACGTGGTGGTGGGATATTTCATGAGTCTGTTGAGTAGCTTCTTGGTTGCTTTTGATCCGTTTCTATTCAACCCATTTTGGAAAGTTGCGACCCTATTCCCTCTGATACATTTGGCAGTCCCATTCTTACCTTGTTGAATTGGGCCAAGAAGTCCTGGAGTCCTTTACCTGTCGCTTGTCTAATGGTGAAGATATCATTGACCCTAGCATCGACCTTCTTTGCTCCTACATGAGCGGTGGCGAATTTGTCCGCCATCTCCTCGAACGTTGATATCGATTGGGCAGATAATTGCGAATACCATGTTAACGACCCTCATGTCAAAGTTTTACAAAACTTTTTCAACAACACGGATCACACTTGTTCTTTCGATAAGTCGTTGCCTTTTACAGAGGTTACATAATACATCAAATGGTCTTCCGGATTTGTGGTCCCGTCGTATATTTTCAAGTACGATGGCAATTTGAAGGTTTTTGGGATTAGGTGAGGAGCAGCTTCCTCGCTGTATAGTTGCTCGACAAATCTTCCCACGTGGCATTTTGGCAATAGCTTGGAGGCGCCAGGTATCTTGTCAACCCTTTCTTGCTGCTCCTTCATTTGATCACGAAGCACCTTATTCTCGTTTTTCACTTCTTCCATTTCCTTGAGGATGGTCGGAAGTGCACCATCACTTGTGTCGATAGTGGTGTGGGTGTTGCCTGTCCATAAAGTGCTTGGATCACCGACGACAGTGGTGATTTCTACCGTTGGTGAATCTTCGGTGGTTTCTCGAGCATGTTGCTTAGAGTGCTCGTCAACCATTCCTCTAGCAGCCTTTTGGGGGTGTTTCCTTTGCCGAAGATGTATAAGCCCCTCTTTCACGTTAGATCTTCGAGTGAAGAGGGAGAAATATCTCTCTCTGGTACATTTCCTGGTGTTACATTCGTGGTATTTTCCCTACCAACTTTGTTAATGGAGTTTATGAGATTATTTGATCTTCAACATCGCTTCTTTTTCTGCCATTGTTCGCTTCTATGGGGTATGAATGACAGTGATAGTTGTTTTCAATATCTTAGGTGTGAACTATGATTTCGACTACCAAATCCCCATAGACAGTGCCAAATTATTTGGCTTAAAAATTGCTAAATACTTTTTGAACAAATCAATCGTAAATCGTAATCGAAAATAATAAACCCTAGGATGATCTTGGTAATCGATTTTGCAATGAGAATGTAAGTGAGCGAGAGAAGGGAGAGAATGTTAGAGAGAGAATGGAGAGAATTTTTATATTCATCGGGATCTTCCCCTTACAAAGCTCGGATTCCCGCTTATATACTAGGGGATCCCCTTTCCGTTTTATCTTCCAAGGCCAAACCTAAAAAAGTACACGCTATAAAAGGCTCCATGGGTTATGAAGCCGTTTCACCTATTGTACCCAAGTCGCTCCTCCGTAGAGATTCGCATATGTTCAGCGGTCGGTCATGCTGCTCTAATGACGTAGTCGATCAAATTTGACCCCATACAGATAGCGGTGTGAACTTCAAAAACACCCTGGTCGTGATTGTATGTAAATATGAATGCTAATGTGCTAACCTCCTGTAATTTTCAAAATCTTTTCATTAGTGTTCGTATAAATTCAACGCCCCTCTCCATCAACTCCGATGCACCTCTATGCTTTTCAACAAACCTCTTCGCCATCTGTTTGAATCAGACCATGGCAGTGACAAGAAATCCACGTGTAGAGTTGAATACCTCATTGAAAGACTCTGACACATTTGTAGTCAGGGTTTCCCATCGTCTGCCACCATCAGCATGCAATGTCCACTTGTGAAGCTCATGCTGCATCAACTACATATAGGATCTTTCGTCTAACTGTTGGATCGATTCCATGCACCTCCTGAATTTGCAGTCTTGGTGATCGGTTGCAGCTATCTACATTAAATTATACAGGTCTTTGTTGGGATATTTTTTCTGGAAATTGGCCTTTAGGTGCCTCATACAGTAACTGTAATATGCATAGGGTCTATGCCATTCAGGCAAATTCTCTACAGAACTTAATTTACTAACATGTCGATAAGATAGTAGATAAATACCCGAATGTTATTTGATAACGTGCTGCTTCAAGTGGTTCAAAAATAGCATCCACGTCTTTTGGCTTTCATTGGCACAGATGGAAAAAGCTACTGGAAATATTTGTCCATTGGCATCTACTGCAACGACGATCAACAACTTAATATCATACTTTCCATAGACATGAGTACCGTCTAAATAACCAGACAACAATGCACAAAATCATCAATTGCTGGTTTAAATGCCAAAACACATACTTGAATATATATTTCGGGATTCCTGCACGCCGCTCAAGCTTCCATTCAACAACAGTCCCGGGGTTGAAGTGTTTCGGTGCGGCTATGTACCTGGGTAAAGATGCAAATGACTTATCCTAGACATTATAAATAATTTCAAATGCACGTTTGCGATCGAGATATGCCTTTTTTTGGTAATAGTACACCCATATTCTTGATGGGTGGGTGTAATACACTCTTTGATACTGTACCTAATAGACACTTCAATGTGTGGAATCAGTTGAGGAGAAATCAAGTCAACATCCAAATTGAAGTGATTCCCATTGAATGTGTCTATTTCACAAACATGGGTGCCAATATGTTTACCCACTTTCCACAATCCTGTTTCCTTCTTGGTCGCACACATTATCCAGTGAAAACCCCTAAACCATCTATGACAAACAACCTTGTATACCTCTAGACTCGATTCTCATACTATTATCTCACGACACTCTTTTACGCTGTACATTTACAAGCCCTGGTTAGGCGAGCTTTATCGGGAAAAAATATGCTCTTTGCCAGCACCTTTAGTCTAGACTCATCCTACATTGCTGATCGAATTTTGTCAAGATCCCTTGTGAGGGCATCCACATCCGGCATACTTGGCAAATTATCAAGATAGAGAATATTTCTCGAATGAAACGGAATGTGGGACTCGTACACTCTTATTCTAATGGGAGATGGAACATGCTCATCGTCAGCTCAGGTTCGACATTCACTTCCTCCTAATAATCACCCTCGTCGAGAAAGGGTGTGTCATATCCAGACTCATCGACATTATTATCATAATCACTATTATCTTCCTAACTCTGCATATTTGCCAAATCCCAAGTAAATACGCCGTCTACGGGGCAACTGAGTGTGGTCAGGACCATCAAGTTGCTCGTTTTCACTACACAAACAACAAAATGATAAGCTACACAAATTGATAAATACTCTACATATATCTATATCACTTCACTTGCTAGTCGTAATGTGTTGATATTTTATGATGGACATTATCCTGTTGGTGATAACTCCCGTATGGACCGCCGTGATCCAACACACCAAAACTACACATATTCAACTGGGCGTAAAGTCATAATTGTAAAATTCATATCTGGATGGTACCTCATGTGGAATACATGAGTGTTAATACAGATTCAATACAACAAAAATAAACATCGTAACATAAAGAAAAATTGAAGTTCACCAGTCGTCTAGTGGATTATGTAAAGTATGAGAGAAATTATTTTCTCGCTCCTCATTCGCCGGTGGAGATAAGTTTAGATCCGCCCAAACTCTTTCAGTCGGAACCTGGTGGGCGAAAATTGCTCCAAAATAACCACCCGATGATTGAGGGTTATCACTATTTTGCGCAACATCATTATTGCGAACGTCTTCATGCTTCACGTACATTTCCAACATTTTTATCAAAATAAGTTCTCAGTATTTATCCGGAGTCCCTAAAAAATCTCTCACGGTTTTATCATCCTCGATGTTAAACTCATCGTAATAAGCAACCCCTTGCAGAGTCATAGAATACATATATCTTCCGGTTATTTTAAGATTCATCGAATGTTTTCTCATCCTCATTTTGTTGCATAACAATGACACCTCTCTATCATACTCGATTGCAAGTAGCTACTTAACATGACTCTGTGGAGATAAACTATAGCTCATTGAGTTTTTCGTCACCACAACCTCACCTCCCAATATAATGAAACCTTACTTTTCGCTCTCCAGACATTATGAAAAAAGCTTGAGAATTTAACAACAAGAAAAAATTATCACAAAGTTGGAGTATTTCTGAATGACTTTTCTCAAAAACCCTTAATGCCCTTAAATAAGGCAATGCCCAATCCGGGAGGGCATTTTTGAAAGTAAAATGCAGTTTAAAAGGGCGTTTTACATATTTGAACAATACATTACGAGATATTTTTTCATACTTTCCGCATTCAGTTCTAGCTATTTTTGCACCTTCTAATCGACCTGAACAACATATACGGATCCCCTCCACCCCTTTTTTCATTACTAATGGAATTGTCCTACCGAGACAGTAGTATCCCTGAGAAAGAGAAGGAGTGTTGCAAGCGAAGTAGGGACGGATGAGCGAATTGTATGAAATGAGTTGAACTATGTTTATTCTTATGTCAGTTAAGCACAAAAACGTTATTGGTGGGCCCACAAATATGTAAAGCACAATTCATTACCGCGTTTTATATAAAATGCAGTAATAAGGCGCGTTTTACATAGTTGTCTTATCAGCTAACATGTAAAACGCGGTTCATTACCACGTTTATATAAAACGAAGTAACAAACCCCATCTTACCTTAATATCACAAACAATCGTTAAGGTAAAACGCGGTTTATAATCGTATTTTATATAGAATAATAATATTTTTTTTTTCACCTAAAAAAGTATTTTTGAGTCCAAAAGAATTATATTTCGATTTCGGACTCGAGCGATGCATAGTGCGAATTTATCAAGGGAAAAAGTAAAGTCCAATTTTATGCTTCAAGTCGTATTTTATGTTACTGTTTTATCTCCTTTTATTTGAAAAAACTATAAATGTTTTTCCTCAAATTCTATGCTTATACTTGCAATTTAAATATAGTAAAAAGCAAGTGCTGAATTTCGAATATGATTGGGAACCAAAATTTAAAAAATAAAAGAAAAAAATGTTACTAATGATTAGTGATCGTTAATAATTGATTTAATTATTTGAATAGTGGAATCAGAGACAACTCAAGGAATATCTCTTAAATTCAAAGTTGAATGCCCACCTTTGAACCAAAGAAAAAAAAAGAAAAATTGAATGCCACCTGTCTCTTTTTACTAAGAATTACAATGAAGGAAAAAAGATTTTATCCTTTGCTGGCAAGTTTTGTTGAAGCGGTATCAGTTTTCCAGTTCCAGCAAATGAAATACGCCACTCTGTGAAGCCGCCATTATTGCTCCCCTTGCCCCACAATTCACTTACAGCGCTTTGGCCAAACCTTTTTTTTGCTTCTTTTGATTTATTAAATCGCAGATCTATATAGTTCCATCGTCTTCATTGAACTTTCACTTTCTCCGACAATTCCCCAATGACCCAGTTTTGCGCACTTCTTTAATATCTCTTCCCCCGATTGCATCGATAAGGTGATTAATGCTTTGCCCATTTCTGTATTTTTTTAAAATATTTCGCGAAAATATCCTTTCTCATTTTTATATAGGGAAAACCCCAGTTGGAATTTGAAGTTTTATTTTTAATTTCTTTGATCATTAAATGAATTATGTACATTTTTATCGAATTAGACTTTTGTTGACAGGTTAAATCTTAACATTTGTATTGAATTAGGGTTTCCTGATGTCCCGAGGTCGTTGTACATCCAATTAAAGTTAAACAAGCCCAAGTCTTGAATTGTATCAACAGTTTCTTCTCTTTGGTGAAGGAGAGAAATTCTCAGTAGAGGGTTTTGAGCTCTTTCTTTAGTTTTGTAAGTGGATTCTTTGTTTTTTCCCCATTTTATTGGATTTATTTATCTATTAATTTCATAAATTGTCTCAATTTTACTGATTTGGATGTATTTCTAAAGTTTCAGATAAGGGTGTTTATGTTTGATTTTTGGTAGCCTGCTGAACAAATGGCGCCCATATACTATATCCTCATTGCATTGCCTTGCACCATCGGTGCCATTGGACTGGCGCTTTTGCACATATACAGACACCTTTTGAATTACACTGAGCCTACTTATCAACGAGACATCGTCCGCATCATCTTTATGGTTCCTGTGAGTCTCTCTCTCTTGGCCTTTATTCTTCTTCCCTGTCAAACCTGCAAATGTAATATTATAGACTACTTACTGTATTTGATTGTCTGCATAATCAAAACTTGTTTGTTTATGTTTTCTAAAGAAGTTTTTACAAAAACAGATTTTAGGAATTTGGGCTTTGATACCAACGTTATCCAAAAAAAATTGTTTTTCTTTGATGACGTGGTTTGAGTAGTTCTTCTACTCAGTAAGTACTCATAATCTTCAAAACTTACAACTATCCAAACATTGTTTCCTTTTGCATGCAACATGCACTTCTTTTCTAAAAAAATTCTTATAAAATTTGACTAAACCAGTGCAAGTTAATTCATTTGGCTCTATGTAGGTATAAGATGACCAATAGACCTCATTACAACAATAACAACAAAAAAACCAGTATAATCCCACCAAGTGGGGTATGAGGAGAGTACTGTGTCCGCAGACCTTACCCGTACTTAATGAAAGTAGATAGGCTGCTTCCGATAGCTGCTCGGCTCGACCAATAGTTCATTTGGCTCTATCTAGGTATAAGATTACCAATAGACCTCATTACAACAATAACAACAAAAAAACCAGTATAATCCCACCAAGTGGGGTATGGGGATGGTAGTGTGTCCGCAGACCTTACCCCTACTTAATGAAAGTAGATAGGCTGCTTTTGATAACTGCTCGGCTTGACCAATAGACCTCATTACAACAACAACAACAACTACCCAGTATACTCCCACCAGGTGGGGTCTGGGGAGGGTAATATGTAGGCAGTCTTACCCCTACCCAAAAGGGCAGAGAGGCTGCTTCCATGCGACCCTCGGCGCATAGGACAGAATGAAAAGCTTGGAAAACAAAGACAAAATTAGTAACCAAGGCAAGACAAAACAAAGCATAAGTAATCCTGCAGAAATAACGTAAATGGTTATGTAAACATAAGGAACATAAATACCGTCGCAACCAAGAGGGGACCAATAGACCTCATTGTATTTAAAAAATTGTAGGTTCAGAAGTAGGGATCAAGTTGATGTTTGAACGGGTTCATACTGCCATTTTGTTGTACTTAGATAAAACTTAAAAGAGTTGTCATCCCACTGGAGGGTAGGATGTTCACAAATTCTGACAGGAACTAAATTGCGAAGTTGTTGAGTTTAATCTGGGAAGCTGGTGTAGAAGATATAGAAAATTAGAAACTGTGGTATTTGTTAAAAATTGAAGCAGGAGGAAATATGTGCATGTAGGGATTTCAAATTCATTGTCGCTTAATGCTGTTAAGTTTGTATATCCTTGTCCCTTAATGGAAGAATTAGTTTCAAAGGTGTCTATAACTGGAGGTTAGAATCTGGATGTGGTGCTCAAATGTGCAATGGTCCTATGACTCGTATCAACAGTTTGCGTTGAATAATAAATAAAAACCCCTGCTTTCTAGACTGTTTTCACAATGATGGTTACATTTTTCAACTGCAATTTTCACAATCCTAGTAGAATTTTATAATTTTTTGTCTTAGATAATACTAAGTAAAACTAAATTAAAGAAAACACATGCATTGAATGTACCCCAACAGGTAGGTGAATATTAGAGTTATGAATCTTTATGAATCTTGATATCAGGTATATTTGCTCAAGTCTGGTTGTTATGGTGTTAATTTTTGTTAATAACATGAGAATGCAAATTTTTATCTATGACCATGTCAAATATGTTATAAAAACTAGCTTGACTCTGGGCTGTATATTACATTGTGCGAATTGTAGCTATGTTCCAACTCTTTTAATTTTTGAAATTCTCCTTGTCTCCTTGTCAGGTTTATGCACTAATGTCATTCTTGTCACTCATCCTAAATGAGAGTGCCATCTATTTCAATTCCATTCGTGAAATGTAAGTATCGTTCAAGTTTGTATTTTCTTGATGTAATTCTTTTTCTTGATGGTATTATAATATGACTGCTCATACCTGTTTTTTCCCTCTGTGTTCTAAACTCTTGGAATAAGTAGCAATCATGAATACTGATGGAATTATAGTTTTCATGAGAGGGCGTTGTAGTTGAAGAAACATGTATTTATTCTTTAAAAATATCCTTTTTTACGATTGTGTTTCTATGTCAACCTTTAAAGCTTTGCATCATCGTAGATGGGTTATCACCAAAAGTTTTGTGGGTTCAATGAGATTGCTTTATGTCAAAAACTCTGTTGTTTTCTCCTATGCTAAGTGGGGACTTGATGCCACTGTTGAGCTTGGCTGCATGCTCAATTGTTGAGGTTCCAATGTGCTAGATTTTTATGAAATATGGATATGCATCTTCCAGTCGAGTTGCTTGACTTGGTATAGGTGTCTATACTTGCATTTTTGCTTTATATGTGCTATATTACCTTTGCAAAAATATGTATAGATTGAAGATTTGAAGTTGAATCGGTTAATTGCACAATGCTGTATTTTTCTATAAATTGAAGAATAAAGATCACTCCATGCTTCGTTCAACCACTAATGCATAGATGTATTCTGGTATGGCATTCATACACCAAATTTGTTGAACTGTCAAGTTAATTACCCAACTTGCGGACTGCTAC
The DNA here is from genome assembly GCA_034376525.1 of Nicotiana benthamiana. Classification (NCBI taxonomy): domain Eukaryota; kingdom Viridiplantae; phylum Streptophyta; class Magnoliopsida; order Solanales; family Solanaceae; genus Nicotiana; species Nicotiana benthamiana. The sequence goes on from CM067333.1 coordinate 80,798,654, forward strand.
TAAATACTGATTTGTTACCAAGAAACCTAAAGAAGCTTATTGTTAGTCTTTGTTGTCTTTTTGTTGGCTGAGAATTTCCTTCTTCTCTAATCCCTGCATCTTCTTGATGCCGTTGGTAATGATATCCTACTTACTTCATACATAAATAAAAAAAAGAAGAAGGTTGAAGCATATCAATCCTAGAACCTTGAAGAATGTCGAAGGAAGCCTTAAAATTTGTCAAACGACGTAAAACATTGTTGACATACACTTGCTGATATTGTAAAATACTTGCAAGTTATAATATGTGATATCCCTCTGACTGAAGATCGACTGAAATATCCAAACCCTGAGATACAGATGTCCCGGATGTCTTAAAGAATCAATATAGTGAAAACTATTTGGAGAGAGACCTTGTCGGGGAGAGGAGACTCTTAGCTGAAAGTTTAAGATTTACTTAAAGACCCACAAGGAACCCTTATCCAGCCAACCTCAGTTATAACATAGGCATTTTCTGCGATCATCATCATCCACCTAGACTTTCTGTTTAAGAATTTCTGAAAATACACTTCCTCTGTCATCTGACCTCATCCAACTAGACCATCTCTTCAAGTGTTTCTGAAAACTCTCAAGCTGTCTAACGCACCTCTGTAGATCACCGCAATTCTCAGACATCAATCTACAACATATTCCGAGTTTTTAGTTCCTTTTTAGAACGGTCTGATTCACTCTGTGTTACCTGGCTTATTTTTCTATTGCAGTTTTGCTTATGATTGCAGTTATTGCTAAAGTTTTGATTCACAGTAACTTAAGCGTGGTTTATGACAATGAGACATCTGAATGAACCGTCTTTGTGCAAAAAATAGGATGTAGAGAATGCTTTTCTTCCTGTCAAAAGTTGCCTGAAATAGAAGAGGAGGCTCATATATTCAATGCAGGAGAACGGCATTAGAGGAGGCACAAACTGTTATTTAACTTTAAATCGTACTTCATAAAAAAACTGTTGTTTGACTGCTGGGCATTGGTAGCGGCATTTAGCGAGTAGGATTTTATAGGTTAAGCATGTGTGGACTACACTTTGTGGTCGTCAACTACATCTGTGGTGGAAAATGCTTTAAGATCATTGGTGACTATTGTGGAGGATTATGGAGCTAGATGTAGAGACAAGGCACAAATTGCATTTGTGGTGGGCTAGGTTATGTGAGATGGATGAAAAAGTCGGTTCCAGCCACAATCAACATAGCTGCATGAGGTATATACATGGTTCCGACATGGGAAATATTGGCGACGTGGGTGGGAGAAGCCAGAAATTCAATGGAGAACCTCAGTGATGTAGATATTTGAAGTCGGTTTTATTTTGATGGAGGGTCTTAGCAAGATGTTACGTAGCCATGTAGATGAGGGTTTGTGTTGGAATGGAAGAAAAGTGACAACTAATTTTTTTCTTTCTTAGTGATTTGGAGGGCAGACAATTGTTAATATGCACGAACTGCACCCCAATTCCATATTAGTTGGTATTGTTGTATGCAACCGCTGTATCCATTCGACATGATTTAGACAATTTTCATTCCATTATTCAACAATGGGTGCAAACAGTTTTTGAGGGCCATCGGAGTGGGTAACACCTGAGTTAACTGTGGTGCACTTGCCGGAAACTCCTTGCCGAGGGCCTGTGCACCTCCGGGATTAGTCTCGGGGCTCATAGAGACTCGGACACCCGGTGCAAATCAAAAAAAAAATCCTGAAGGTAATTTTCACCTCACAATTTTCTCTATACTAATTTACAAATCTATAAACGAACAAAAATGATTTTTGTCAAACACTTGACGTGATGTAAATGTCTCAACACAGCCTGTTTTACTAGCTTTGTTTTTTTATTTGACATCTTCTAACAATATACCTAACTTGTAGTCTTGTACACATTTCTGGTCTTAAGATCAATCATTAAGTTTAAGTCTCTCTAATATGCAGGAAAATGTTCAACCTTTTCTTTTTTAATCTCTGTGCTAGTAAATTGACGCAACATATATTAGGTCGAAGGGATTACTTGGTGAATGATTTGCATGAGTTTGCATTTTTCATTATGCTTATGTTTAGACATCTCTTATGGTGAGATCTTTTCATTAATTTGTGAATATTTACTTTTAATTTCAGATATGAGGCTTGGGTCATATATAATTTTCTATCACTGTGCCTGGCATGGGTTGGCGGTCCAGGGTCTGTTGTTTTAAGTTTGAGTGGCCGAGTTCTAAAGCCAAATTGGTGTCTGATGACCTGCTGCTTTCCTCCACTTCCTTTGGATGGGTAAGTTGCGCATATGAATAGAGCTTCTTTTATTTTGTCAATTACGAGCAACTCCTTGAGGGTTCTCCAGCATGAACCATTTTTAAAATTTATACATTACTCACACCTCTATGTAGGAGACTCATATTGATGGTTTATATGATTGGTTGCATTGCGTTTCTTGACTTGAATTTGAGATGACTGAAAAACGTTTCAATGGATATTTTGAATAGTCTTGGTGCTGTTGAATTTATGATTCCCTTGATTTCTGTGACCAAATTATTATTACCTTGTTTTACATGTCAACTATGTAGGTTTCCATGTTGCAATGTAGTTAATTAATTTCATGTATTGACTTTAGGTCCCTTGTTTATTTTTTGTTTAAAACCGTATTTCTGATAATGTTCAAGAAATGCAGGCGCTTTATCCGAAGGTGCAAGCAGGGATGTTTGCAGTTTGTGATTCTCAAGCCCATATTAGTGGCAGTTACAATCATACTTTATGCAAAAGGAAAATATGAGGATGGAAATTTCAGTCCAATGCAGTCGTACCTCTACCTCACAATTATATATACTATCTCATACTCGGTGGCACTTTATGCCTTGGCTTTGTTTTACGTGGCATGCAAAGATTTGCTCCGGCCATTTAATCCAGTTCCGAAGTTTGTCATTATAAAATCTGTCGTATTCCTTACATACTGGCAGGTATATTTTTTGCCTAATTTTGATTTGGAATCATAGTTTGCTTAGTTACATCCTATTTCACCCTTTGGTGCTAAGTAAGCAATTTTTTTAAAAAAGCTATTGAACTCTTTTTGCTTTCACAATTCCAGCATAATTTGGTGCTTTATCACTAATTGATTCTGTTAGCACAAAAAAATATAATAATAATTTTTTTATAATGTTTGCCATATGGGAAATCGGATAAAATTGGAACAATATGGAGAAGATTAGCATGGCCCCTGTGCACAAATAACTTTTTCATGATGTTGCTGTCAAGGTCAGCTTGCGCTATACCAATGTTACTTGTTAATTGTTTGATCCTAGTAGAGGTTGGCAGTTATTTGACTCATTATAACAAGCTGAAGAATTGTTGTTCTTACAAGGTGCTAATTGATGCACGTGGGTAAAACTGTTCTATACCTAAAATCTTTTGTTTTCTTTTAACCAGCTATATGCCTCGATCTTCGTTTTTTCCGTTTTTGTTTCACAAGTTGAGCTATTTGGTTTTTGGTTCACAAGCTGAGCTAAAAAGGTGACTTGATGTAATTTTGACACACTTCAGCATTTTCTCCTTTCAATTCGAACCTAAAAAGGGAGGTACAAATAGCTATTACCTGTTCAGTTAAGATGTGGTAGTTTGCTTGCTGATGAAGTGATGCTGCCTTATTGATATATCTAAATTGGTCATATTTTTTTAATGGGGTTCAACTAGCTGAAAGATAGATCTTATCTTTATCTGCCTTTATTTTTTGTTATGTGATGGTGTATAACAGAGCCTTTACTGAAATAATAGCAACTGGCTGGCTCTTGTTCTTTCAATTACATTTTTGCATTGAATTATGTGGCAAGTTCTCATAATCCTTCTTAACTTCTGCTCCCAGGGTGTTCTGGTGTTTCTTGCTGCAAAATCTAGACTTATTAAAGATACCGAGGAAGCTGCTGAATTTCAGAATTTTATAATTTGTGTTGAGATGCTTATTGCAGCTTTTGCTCATCTTTATGCCTTCCCATATAAGGAATATGCTGGTGCAAACATTGGTCCTTCTCGTGGTTTTACTGCTAGCCTTGGACATGCTCTTATGCTAAATGACTTTTACCATGACACAGTCCACCAGGTAAGACAATCACTTGCTCATTTTCCCTTGTGCTGTATTTGTACTCGTGTCCTGACAGATTCTGTGTTCTACAATGGATGCAGTTCGCTCCTACTTATCATGATTATGTTCTCTATAATCATGGTGATGGTGAAGAGGGGGGTGCAACTAAGTACAGGGCAAGGACATTCGTCCCAACTGGCCCAGAGATGGATACTGTTAGGAAAAATACGCACATATTTGGAAACAAACAGGAAGATGTAAAATTATCTAGTCTCTCTCCCTCTGCTAATAACAATAATGCACAAAATCCTGGTTCAGGACACCAAACAGGGAAATCCGAAGCAATGAATTGCTCGCTGCTTATGGATGCATCAAATAATGTTTCAGCGCCGTATGACCTATCTCTGATCGATATTGACATTTCAAATTATCCATCTAAGGTACCTGCAGCCAATTCTGGGACAGGGTGATAATGACATTGGATTTTCATTCATGTGTGAATTTTTCTTTTTTTCTTTACTTTTTGTTGGAATTAAATGTGCAGTAGCGGTCTCACTCAATCCAGATTGTGTTGCTATGGAGCTCAGAGTTGTAACTTAGTTTGTAAATGTAGGCAAAGCTAGTTTTCAGCCATTTCTTTTTTGATTGTTTGATCTTATTTCCATATTTAGTGTAATTAGAGAAAACCTCAGTTATGTTTGCGCTGGAATGATTAACTCTAGCTCACTATATATTACACAACTAAATATCTGAATCATTAGCTCCTATTGGTTGACTTAAGAGTATTGGTCTTCGATATTTGACTTGTTTGGCCAAGCTTCTCCAAGTTAAAGAAAAGTTCTTTTTCTCCCAAGTTAAAGTGTTTGGCAAGCTTTTAGAAGAAAAAAAAAAGTGTTTTTGAGTAAAAGCAGAAGTAAAAGTAGAAAAAATAGTAGAATTATTTTTTTGAGAAGCACTTAATTTTAATAAAAATATACTAAGTAACATTTTCTAAAAGGTTGGTCAAATATTAATTGCTACTTAAAAATATTTTTAAAGTAATTGGCAAAAGGTACTTAGAGATGGATCTTTTGTAGGTGAAATTTTGAGATTTTCTTAGTCCAACAAATTCTGTTAGTAAAAAGGTATGGATTTTATTAAACAGTAAAAGAACTTGGATTAAAATGTTTACTTCACCCACTTTAACAACTTAATAATGCACTTTATTCTTTCTAATGCTAGGCATGCGCTAATTGATACAATGAAAGGTGTGTGGCATGAACAAAAAACTTTTCAGAAACGTGATTAATATAAAACATATGCCATCAGAAACATGATTAAAATAAAACATAAGCCATTAGAAACATGATTAATACAACACAAACGCTATATATATATATACTTGCACATTTTACCCACGTCTTTTATGTGCTATTTTAATGTTTGTAAGTAGGTGCAGCCAAACACGTAGTCTGTTGGATGTCTCACAACGCGTTATCAAATAGCAAGGGTTATATGTTTACTTTCACACTGAATTAACTGTTGTCCCTTTGTTATTGTAGTCGTCATATTTTTTTTATATAATATTGGTCATCAGTTGTATATATATTTTATTTTGTTTTCACATCTATGATGGGCCATTTTATAAGGTGGAAAATCACGAAACATTTTGGTTTTTTTAGGTGAGATAAGACAAGGGAAAAAACAAAAACAAAAATAAAAAGGGAAGGACGGAAAAGATATAGTAGTATTTTATATGTGATAGGTTTTCCTCGTTCTCTTTGTTTGACCAACAATTTAATCAAGAGGATTTAGTATCTGTTTTATTTATTTGGTTCTGCACGGGACCTCAAATCAAAGAAATATTATTTTCCTGAAAAAAAAAGTTAGAAGATACCCCTCTAGCACGAGAAAATATTTTGTAGGTATTTTATGTATCTTCGATTGTTGTGCTGTGGAGTTTTTCTTCACTTGGGACAAATAAATCACCTTGCTTTTTGGTTGACCAAAAGACTGACAAACAATTATCCCTGCTTGTGGTTGTTTAATTAGTCGTCTCTAGCTTGCAGTATTAATTAATGAATAATCAAGATATATTCTTTTACTACTTTTTAGTCGCAATTGTATGATTCACGCTTAAGGAAGCTCCAACTTGAGATCTCAACACTCTTATTATAATTAGTTTTGATGAGTACATATAATTAAGTTAATCTCAATCTTGATTATCGATGGACAATGTGGATGGTGATAATTAATAATTAAGGGTTGGAGGACTATGCATGAAGTGCTTGCTCAGGTTTAGATTAACAAAACTATGGTATTTTTTAATCTAAAACACAACTGGGAACATCAAGAAAATATGGAAATTTTTATATTAAAGTACGTAAATTTATAATTGAAGAACATATTCTTAGAAGATGAGAAGGGAACAGCATGTAGCTAATAAAGTAAAATAATTATTATGGATAAATGCCGGTAAATTTATAGTATAAAGGTGGAGATTAAATAGAAATTAATTTAATAAAGATAAATCATTATTTGATAGTTTTTCTCTCTTTAGCTATACTCCAATAATTTAGGATAAGTGGCGCCTGCAATTCTTGGTGTAGAAGTTACTAATTTGTTTGCTTTAAATACTTGGATTGGTTACACCTATTGTGATAATTCTCTGATTTATTTTCATTGCTAACATTTGACTTCTTATTTTTCCAACCTGTCTTTCTTGAATTTCTATGTAATTCGTATTAAGATAAAGTCATTTCGTGGCGCCACCTTATTTTATGTTAGATTATTTTTGCGGAGTTCAGTCCTTTGTCTCTGATTCTTCTTTAAAATTCGTCTTCTTATATTGACTTGGTAAAGACATTTATAGGATGCAATTACTATATGGTTCGGTTTACACTTTATGCGACTAATTATCGTATTTCATATAGTTTGGGAGTTTTTATGTCTGGAATTCTGCATGTAATGCTTGAGCTTTGTAAGTAGAATTTGGTTCTCAAAAAAACTTAGTTTCATAAATTAAGTTACGATTTTTTTCTAACATAGTAAAATTGATTTGTTGTTTAATTCTTTAAGGTCCTTAGCGTAAACAATTAGGGTAATCCTCCATCGAATTTAATTTTATTTTTTTAAAGTTATATCTGATTTTATATATCAATATTTTAGCGAAGATGATGCCAACGTACTATTTTAATCGATTTAGATTATTATAATACGAGGGGAGATCTTAATTTGCTGGCATAAGTACTTCAAGTTATTGACAATAAATAACATGGCATATTTGTTCGTACTTAAATCGAAAAATAAAAAATCTATCCACAAAAGTCAAAGTTTAAATATAATATCAGATAAAAAGGATATTAGTGACTTAATTTGGAAGAGTAAAATATTTATTGTCTAACAAATAAATCGCGTGCAATCCTCAAATTGCATGCTTGAATAAATGATGAATCATGAATGAAGAAAATCAAATGGGAGAAAATCCTATCATGCTTTCATTACTCTTGCAATAAATCAAAATAAGGGAAATATATACTCAAAAATTTACATTTTTTAAAAGAAAATACCAAAAAGGAAAAAGAAGAAAATGCAAATTAAGAAGTCAAAAATAACTGACGTGGGTGAGTTATCCCACGTCTCAAGAAAAAACTAATCCTAACTGCTCAAATTGCGAAACATGCAAAAACCAAGGGTTTTATTATGTGTCTCAAACAACTTATATTAATTGTGTAAGATCTCTTTCTATCTCAAATTTGAGTTCTTATCTTGTACGTCTAGATTCATAAAATTTTGAGACCACACAGTTAATTATGTGAGGCATAAAATAAAATTTTCTCCAAAAACAACACCGTCCAAGTCACGTGATTCTCTCTCCAAAACTTACTCTTATTTCTCACAACACCCACAAATTTACGCGACCACTTAAAAACAGGGGGGGGGGGGCAAAAATATAGCAACAAATTAACAAGGAAAAAAGAGGATTAATTTGATCAAAATTTTCCTTGTGTAGCACCTGCGGCACGACCTAACAACAACAACAATAAATTCAATATGTTCCTACAGGTTGAGTTTGAGGAGAATAGTCTGTACGTAAATTTTATCAGTACCTAAATACAGATAAAGAGATTATTTTCGTTAGATTCTTGACTCGAAAAAAAGAAAAATAATAAATAATACCAAATAATAGCAACAAAGATACAATCTAAAGGGTAATAAGATGGTCGAACTGTTCTCGAACATCATGTAAGGTTAGAGTTCAAATTCTAACTAAAAAAACATAAGGTGATTTTACATTTATTTAAATTTTGATCAACAAAATTATAAGACACTTAATAAGAGTTAAAGCAACTATCAAATCGAATTGTTGTAAGCCGATTCAAAATATCCCACCATTATTTAAAAAGAAAATTCCCCTGTTAAAAAATAAAGTAAGTATGGCAAAAGGAAATAAAGGAAAGAAAGAAAAAAAGAGAAAAATATTACATTTAAAATCTAGGCACATCCCCGCGATGGCATTAAATTAATGAATACAGAGCATGGCCTAAAATATAAAGAGCATTCAGACTCCAACTAACCCTCTCTCTTCACCTATATATCACCACCATTATATACCACTACCTCCTAATTCTTTCTCCCACTGCAAATTAAACTCCTATTTCTCTCTCTTACTTTCTCTCTCAACATATATATATATATATATATATACAGAAGATCAGTATATCTGTTATGTATTCAAGGGACAATATGGCTGTAAAACAGATATCTTATGGGGCAGTAAACATGTTCAGAACAGAAACAGGGTACATTGAATTAGAAAAGAGGCAGCTTTTCTTGAGAAGCTACCAATTTAGCAGGAAGCAGAGTGTAACTGAGAAGATGAAAAATTCTTTCTTTAGAGTGAAAAGGGTGATATGGGTAAAGCTCAAATCAGCAAGAAAAATCAGAAAATTGGTTTGGTTAGAGGCTCAAATATGGTATCTTTGGTTATAGAAGAAGAAGGGTTTTTCGCCGACTTCATAATTCCAGTAATAATTGTTATACTACTGGGTGTTCATCTTCTTGTTTCTGGTAGGATGAACTTTTTTGAATATTTATTTTAAGTATTCTTTTGTGCTTATTTGGGATTTATGTAATAGAAAATTGGGTGTGTTTCGACTTTTGCTACTGAAGCAGAAAAAACAAATGGGAAGTTCTCTGCTGACTTGATCTTTCTCCACTTACTTTCTACGTATGTATACATATATTTCATTAGAATAGTCAAAGTTATGGTATCTCAGCCCTATTTTTCTGTTTTTTTTCCTGTTCTACACAACTTTTTGGATACTGATTAATGATTATAGTAATATATTCGGAGTTTTATTCAGATAGGGGACTCAAGAAGAGAATATATTGGTCTTTGGTGTGTATGAGGAGTCAATGAGTAGATTTAATTCGTGTAACTCAATTGTTCTCCGCACTCCAAATAATCCTCCCCAACCAATAAAATCCCCAAAACCATATCTTACCTTCTGAGTACTTTTTCCAGAATGCATCGCCTACTCAAGACCAGCAATGACTTGCACCACATCCACAAACGTATTAATCACCTACCTGCAAGAGGTTCCAATTGAGAGGAGAGTACAAATGAAAAGGCAGTAGCAAAGAAAAAAGTGTTTCACTCTTATTAAGAATCATATGTCATTTTATTCTAAAAGTTGAGGCGATTGGATATGTTGAAGCTGATTCAGATAAAATTTCCGAACCCCTTCCAGATTACCTTGTTTATTCTCTGAGGTGCGCGTATTGTCCTGATGTCCCGAGGCATGATATAGAGCAACATTGACAATTAAAAAGAGCAGCCCAGAAGCTTATTGATGCAAGTGACATTATCGAGCAAAATCAAGATGCATTAGATACTAGCCAAAGGCCATTGCGTGTTCAAGATGAGACGTGTATGAATGCCATGATTTGTGTTGAAAATGGATGTGAGAGCTCTTCCAAGTTCCTTGGCAAGCAACTTATTGCGAAGTTTTCAATGCTATCAGTCTTGGTTCTAGAAGTTTATCTTAAGAACGAGTTGGTGAAAGGGCCGAGAAGCCATTTGCTTAGGTCAATGTGATTGAGACCTATGAAGGTCTTAGTAGTGTCGATGTGCAACTCAGTGGGTAAGATGTCGAGTTTGGTAATTGGAAGTACAATCATTTCTTGGCTAGCCAGGAAGGAGTCTTCGTAATTTATTTTGTTTTCATTTCTGTTATCCGGGTTATTTCAGGAGTACCCTTCTATCCTTTTTTTGCCTAGTTCATTTAGTCTTATTAACTCGCTTAATGTCATCCGATTGTTCTAGGGTTGTAACCCAGATTTTTATTTTACTTGTTTTGTAGTTCAAACCCTTTTACCATCTATTTAATCCAATATCATGTTATTTTTAGCCGTTTTTGTTTAGTCTTATTTTCTTTTATAGTTCTTTTCATGTTGATTCAAGTGACATAACATGTATGAGAATTTTCATTCTGGCCTTAGAATTTAGTCTAATCATGGAACGATAAAATAATTTTTGACGATGATAGAGGCATTTGAGGAAATAAGTAAAGATTTAGACATTTTGATATCATTTTAAAGCCTAAATTGAATGAAACTGGGACAAATGATTTGGGAAGTTAAGATACGACAAGAATACATGACAATCATGTTAAGTGACTTTACCATGACACAGTTCACCAGGTAAGACAATCACTTGCTCATTTTCCCTTGTGCGGTATTTTTACTCGTGTCCTGACATGTTCTGTGTTGTAAAATGGATGCAGTTCGCTCCTACTTATCATGATTATGTTCTTTATAATCATGGTGATGGTGAAGAGCTGGGTGCCTATGTACAGAGCAAGGACATTCGTCCTAACTGGCCCAGAGATGGATACCGTTAGGAAAAATAAGCACATATCTGGAAACAAACAGAAGTTATATAATTATTTAGTCTCTCTCCCTATGCTAATAACAACAATCCACAAAATCCTGGTGCAGGACACCAAACAGGGAAATCTACTACAATAACAACAATTACCTAATATAATCCTACCAAGTGGGGGCCTTACCCCTACCTAGAAGGGTAGGGAGACTGTTTTTGAGTGACCCTCGGCTAAAGAAGGTGAAGGAAGCCCTGATAGCAAGTGATAACGAGACAAATAGTTAGAAAACTAAATCGGAGATAACAACAAAGAATAATAAGATAGTACTGATAACAAGTATTATCAAGATAGTATATTTAGACAAATCCAGGGCACCACACGAGAATATGAGGAAGTCCTGCTAGCAAACTACGGAATTACCGAAGGTAAGTAGTAACAGAACAAGACACGCGACTATAGCAAACTAAGGAAAAAAGGGCATATACTAGCACTAATACTAACGAAATAGGGAAGACAAAAGGAAACACCCAACTACCTACTAACCTTCTATCTTAATCTTCCACACCCACACCTTTCTATCTAGGGTCATGTTCTCGGTCGGCTCAAGCTACACCATGTCCCGACTGATCACTTTACCCCAAGACTTCTTAGGTCTATCTCTACCTCTCCTCTCACCTCCCTAGGCCAACCTCTCACATCCCTGACTTGGGCATCTATGCTTCTCGTCTTAACATGCCCAAACCATCTCAATCTTGCCTCACGAATCTTTGCCTCCACAGGGGCCACTCCCACCTTGTCCCAAATAACTTCATTCCTAATTCTATCCAATCTAGTATCCCCACACATCCATCTTAGCATCCTCATTTTTGCTACTTTCATAAGTTGGCATGTGACTTTTTGACTGGCCAACACTCTGCCTCATACAACATAGTTGGTATGACCACTACCTTGTAGAACTTACTATTAAGTTTCAACGGCACATTCTTATCAGACAAGACGCCGGAAGTGAGCCTCCACTTCGTCCATCTTGCTCCGATACAGTAAGTAACATCCTAATATATCTCCCTACTTATCTATATTATAGATCCCACATATTTGAAACTCTCTCTCTTGGGAATGACTTGCATATCGAGTGTCACATCCCCGCCCGCCTCCTGGGTAACACCACTGAACTGGCATTCTAAGTATTCTGTCTTGGTCCTGCTCAACTTGAAACCCTTAAGCTCTAGAGTATGTCTTCAGACCTCCAGCCTTTGGCTAGCACCACCTCGTGTCTTATCAGTCAGGACTATGTCATCTGCACATAATAAACACCATGTCACATCCCCTTGGATGTGACAAGTCAAAGAATTCATCGCCAGGGAAAACAAAAACGGGCTGAGTGTTGATACCTGATGCAACCCCATCTTAACTGAAAAGTAGTCAGAGTCTCCTCCTACTGTCCTTACCAGTGTCTTAGCCCCATCATACATGTCCTGGATCACTCTAATATATGCTGCAACACCTTTCTCCTCCAAATATCTCCATAGAACTTCTTTCTATACTTTGTCATAGGATTTCTCCATGTTAATGAACACCATATGCAAATCCTTTTTCATCGCCATATACCGCACTACCAATCTCGTCACAATATGTATGGACTCAATAGTCGACCATCCCGACATGAAACCGAACTGGTTCTGAGAAATGGAAACACACCTCCTCAATCACCGTCTCCAACACTTTTGTCGAATGGCTTAAAAACTTGATACCACTATAGTTGTTGCAGTTTTGGACATCCCCCTTGTTATTGTACGACGGGATCATAATACTCCGCCTCCACTCTTCGAGTATCTTCTTTATCCTAAAAATGACGTTAAACAGCCTAGCAAGCCATTCAAAGCCCTCCTTGACCACACTCTTCCAAAATTCCATCGGGATCTCGTCCGGCCCAGTCGCTCTATCCCTACTCATCCTGTTCATAGCCTCTTCCACCTCCCCCACTCGTATGCGCCTACAATACCCAACAGGGAAATCTGAAGCAATGAATTGCTCGCTGCTTATGGATGCATCAAATAATGTTTCAGTTCCCTATGACCTATCACTAATCGATGTAAAAGTTTTAAATTATCCATCTAAGGTACATGCAACTAGGTAAAAATAGCACGGTCTAGCTAGTTTTTTGACGGGTAATTCAAAAATAGCTAGCATTTATCAAGTCAATAAAAAATATCCACTATTTTGCTACAACAGAGACCGGTCCAACATAATATACTAGAGTTCGGTGCACATGTATATGAAAGTCCAACAAATTATGCTGGAACTCCAACACACGGAAAGTTCCAGCATACTATATTGGAGATTCAAGTACTTGTGTATAAACTTCCAACAAATTATACTGGACCAGTATACTTTGAATGGAACTCCATTATATTATACTGGAGTTCTAGTGTACTAAAGTTGGAACTCAATCATATTATGCTGGAGTTCCAACATACTTATCCTGGAACTCCAGTATAATATGGTGGAGTTTAAGTATACTTATGCTGGAACTCCCGCATAATATACTGGCATATTTTTTTCGGGTTTTGAATAGTATTTTCACCCAGATTTATCTTTACATGAAAAATAGCTAAATTTTGATTACTTTTGAAACTGAGCTATTTTGAACGATCACTTGTAAATCTGGATGTTTTTGAATTTTTCCCTGCAACTAGGAGTGGTAATTTGATCCAAAACTCACCCAACCCGCTCAAGAATTACTGGGTTAGGCTACCAATATTTTAGCTCATAGGTCTACTTGGGCTGATCCCAAGTGTTAAACCTAATATTTTCGTACGTGAAAGTACATCATAAACAAATTGATAAAAGCTCAGAAATAAGATGTTACATCCCGCATTTTCGTACGTTAAATTTTCGTCGTAAGTTAATCAACATAAGCTTGGGAATGAGATTATTTTGAGATTATAAGTATTACGCTATTTCAAACAACTTATAAATAAATTCGTAAAGGTGAGAGGGTAAGCGAATCGAAGAAAGTGAGTTCGTCGAAGTTTGTCATTTTAGGAAAAATACAATCCAAGCTATAATACTCGGTATTTATGGACTTGTGCCATACAAGGTACCACATGACCATGATAATAAGATATATAAAGTGTGTTAAAAGGTAATTATTATTTTAAGTAATTTAAGATAATTTTTAATTATATGAATAATTGGGTAATTATGAATTTTAAGTGGGAAATTAACCTGTAAATTGAATTTTATAGATAAAGCTTAAGGGGGAACACCATCCTCACGTGGCAGCCAAGGCTTTAGGAAAGTGTCTCTTCACTCCATATAATAAGGTGGTATTAAGAGAATTTTTTGTGGCTTAGTCATTATACAAGTGGGGCCTACAAACCCACAAATATAAGAGGTCTTCTTACCTTATTAAGGGATGATGTTATGTTGCTAAAATAACGATGTAGCCTCTCTAAATCACAAAAAAGGATATATTTACAATTACAAAGTACGGATGACGCCACAAAATTCATATGGGACTGCATAATGTAGTAGCAACGAGATTTGTATTCTAAGAAAGTACGGTACAATCTTTCTCAAGAATATTATACGAATTTTTTTTTTACTTCACTCTGCCGTTACTTGTTTTTTTTCAAAAGAAGTGGGTTAGAGGGATTATTAAGAGAATCACCTCTGGTATGTTAAGGCTATCCCTTCTTTCCTTTTGTCATAACCCATACGATACAAATGAAACGAGCAAATGCACAACTTTCATAAATGATTCATATAAGTATTAGAAGTTCCTATATTCTTGATTCTTCATGTGTCCTATTATTATATCATCTATTCATGAGTCTCAGAAAATACGTAAGCTGATAAAGGTTATTTCATGATATTGATCGAAGGCATAATAGTCTTATGACGTTCCGAAAAACTTTATTGACGTACTTCTCATGCATTGTATTCATTTATACATGTACATCGACCCATGGCCAGATGTGTTATATATATATATATATATATATATATATATATATATATATATATATATATATATATATATATATATATATATATATATATATATATTGGGGGGGGGGGGGGGCATGAGAGAAGGTTATGACATTATATAAGCACCACCACCCGATCAGCTGTTATACGTTGATAATTTTTCTCACAGTGGCTGAGAAGATATGATGGGATGCCCTCCGAGGCTTGATGATGTTACGAATGCATATACTTATGCATGATACGATATTTATACACATATGCATGATATTATAAAGATTAAATGATTCACAGAGCTATTCAGACTTACATGTTGAGTCTTTTACACCATGTTTCTCTCATATATATTATTTACTGATTTTCATTCCTTACATACTCAGTATATTTATTTGTATTGACGCTATTTTTGTCTGGGTACGTTGCATTTCATGTCCGCGGGTCCTGATAGACAGGTTGAGAGTCCATCAAGTATTCTGAAGTTGTTTCTTTGGTTAGTACAATTAGTACATGTACTGATTGGTATGACAGGGCTGTATCCTGACCTTTATGATACTATGTACTCTTAGAGGCTTGTATATGTTGATACCCAATTTTTCCCTCATATATTTCAAATATGTGTATATATATATATATATATATATATATATATATATATATATATATATATATATATATATATATATATATATATATATATATATATATATACCTTCAATGTGTATTTAAATAACTGCCTATTTTAAACTTATTTCGGGCCAACCCCTAGCACAATTACTTAAAATACATTAGACCAACACTCCAGCCTAAACCAAATGACCCTTAACCCAATAACCCAACCGGTACACGTTTAATTGATTCGCCCTAGCCCCTCTTTAAAATCCTGGTCGTTGATCTCAGAGATCAACGATCCACATTTAGCGTACCCATTTAAATTACTCAATCCCAAACACTAGTCCCATTCACTACATATATGAATCTCTTTGCTTCTGTTAAAATCTCTGTCTATATGCCTATATGCATCTCTTTGCTTGTTATTGTTGTCGATTTTGTATATGTTACCTAAAACTAGTGTTTGAGACTTTTACTCTTTCCCTTTTTGTATAGTACTGATACTTCCCTTATCTCCAGTAAATATACCATGATTCTATAATTGCTTGCCTTTTGCCGTACTGACTGTTAATTGATATTTTTCTTATTCTAAGTAATACTTGCTTGATTACTCGTTAATTGACTAAACTCTAGCTTCAATTGAATCTTGATTTATCTTCTTTCCTTATTTGTGTATGTTTGATTTATTCCCTTATTTGTCTGACTTATTGAACACTATTTAAACCCTCTCCCCTCTTTCCTTTAGGACAAGACTCGAACTCTCAGGCTCTCACTAAAACTTAGTTCTTTTACTTTAATTCAGTGCTCATTATTTTTGGTCTTGGCCGGCTGAAAGCCAAGGACAAGTGATTCTGGAACTTAAGTACTGTATCATATCTACTTGTTTTCTTGCTTAACTAGTAAGACATAATCCTTTGTCATTTCATTCTTCATATTTTTCGTAATCAGTGTTACTTGAACAACATGTTTTGGATATTACTTTTATCATGATTCTACTTTTATATTCCTATGGCTCTCTTATGTTAATACTGTTAGTTTGTAAGTTAGCTTAATGTTCAATTTGTCCGGGCACACTGCTTGTTAATCCTGTACCTTTTTTGAACCTTGCATTCTTGAGATACTACAAGCATGTAATTAGTTAATTTGTCCTAATTTGTTGCTTTACTCATATGCCATGTCTGTTAATATGTCATGTGACGATCTGACTGCTTTGCCTAAGTATTTAAACAATGATTGTCTTAAATGTCAGCATGCTCCCTTAGTGTAATTAAGTCTCTCTTCTGAATTAACATGTTTTGAAACTATGTACCTTGCAAACTTTGCTGTTGTCTTAATGCAATTCGGTGTTCTAACCCTTATTTCTTCTGTCAAACTGTTTGAAATCTGCCCTTACCCTCTTTTATAGGTTGATTTTTAAAAACCTCACTCTTAGTCCCTTAGGTTCTCAACCACCCTAGTGTGAGCACTGCTCAAGGTCCACATGAGACTCCTGTGAACTCGGACACATTGGGTACTGGTTACCCATCTCTTGTGAATTATCTGCTGAATGCATGGTTATGGTGTGAGCATTGCCCTGGGTCCATGAGGCCGTTAGGAACTTTGACACAATGGAAACCTGGTTCTCAATGTGCTATGGGTGGATCATTCGTATTTTGGCTATGCTATACTTATGAAATGAGCCCCAAAGTTGAGTGGTATGAATGCATGGTTCCCAGGTTCAGCTGGGCTTAATAAAGGCTCACTATAGTTGTCTTGATATTATTATGTAATTTATTCATTTACTATGGCCTGTAATAAGTTTGTAACAAACAGATTCTGGGTATATAGTAAAATTGGGAAGGGTCTTTATTCTCTTTGGGCAATCCGGGTAGAGATCGTGACAATAGGCTTTCATTTGCTCTGTTAATCCTGTTTTACCTCATCTCAGTTAAAATCGTGTGAGCGATATACTGTGCTTGCATATTAGAAATCCTTCTTATAGGAAATTCAATTGCATTAGAAATCCTGCCTATAGGAAATTAAATTGCATTAGAAATCCTTCCTATAGGAAATTCAATTCCATTAAAGATCCTGTCTATAGGAAATTAATTATATTAGAAATCTTGCATGTAGGTTGTATTAACTTGTCCAAAAAACGTGTTAGCAATCATGCCTATAGGACCTCAGTGTTGATCTAACTATTTCTGGCAACATGCACCATTTCTGCCCGTATTAAGATACTATGTCTATAGGGCTAAAGCCATTTCTAACCTAGAGATCACGCCTATAAGATTAAAACCATTTCAACAACATGCCCATAAGATTAAAAATTAGTTTAGTGATAGAAATCATGCCTATAAGACTCTACTAATTGATTCTGAATACGATCATTACTATCGACATAGGATTGAACCACCATTCTGGATTCATAATTGTGATTTACTGTTATTCATTACTGCATGAACTGCCCAGATGTTGTACTAAGTAAAATCAGTAGGCAAAATAATAGGTCCTAATACCCGCCTTAATTAATATGCTTCTATATAACAATGATCGCCTATTTTCTCGCATAGATATCCTGTCTATAGGATTCTGCAAACCTGCTAATTAATTGCGTGCATTTGCTATTTATGTGCGGAGGTTAACATGAGTTCATATTTGCTTTATACTTGTTAGTCCTAACACGTTTTATTCTTCGCCTAGTATTTTGCATTTTGAGCAACCTAGGCTTAGTCTAGAACTGTTCCAAATAGAGGTCCTAATACCTCCAAGGCCATAGGTAAGGGACGGATAGTGCACAAATAGGGAAGAACGAGTATCAATTGGAGAAATTTAGATAACAACATAAGGATAGTAATTGGGTAGCCGGAGATGATAGTCTGTACCGGCTGAATAATATGAGTAACATCCCGACTCGAGGGAGTTGAGGAATATTATTTATGTTGCACGGGGTGATCCTTTAGGCTAAAAAATTTTGGACCCCCATCCCTATTAAATATTCTCTGATCTTCTTTATTACTAATTCACAAGTTAAGTTTAGTCGGGATCCATCATGGTGGACCTTAAGGGGTGCCTAACACCTTCCCCTCGAGATAATTTCTAGCCCTTGCATGATCTCTGGTAACACAAACATGTACAACATACGTTATCTTCTCTAGGTGCCCTAATGCACTTTAGTCTGTTAGGTGGTGACTATTTCAGTTCCAATTACCTACCCTCTCAAAAAGAAGTTGTCCCAGAATTGTCGAAACCCGATTTTGCAAGGAAAAGGGGGCACGACAACATGTCGACTCTGCTGGGGACTTCTTTAGGCTCTTATCATTATGAACTTTATCTACATGAATTAGTTTTTCCAATAAGCATATGTTTGTTGTTTTGCTCTTATTTGCCATATGCACATCATTTCCTCTATCTCCCCTTTATATGAACTCATATGTAATTTTTTGTGTGCTTCCTCTTCTTTCCTAATCATGTTCTCAACTTTCAATTTTTCCACCATGTCTCTCCCCAATCCTTGCCCCATTTATTTGCTTTATTGATTCCTTTATTTCCCAACCTAACTTCTTCTCTGTTTTTCTATATGTCTTTACGTTCACTCAAATACTGCATTTGTCCTCGAACACGTGAAAATACTCGACAATATGTTATTTCTTTCATAATGCATGCTCAACATCATATTTCAATCGTGCATGCTAATACTATAACGTGCTTGATGAGTGTCCGCACTCTTTGTAAAATCACCCTTTTAAATTTGGAAAAGCTTATTTGTGGTAGAATAGTCGATCAGCGGCGCATTCGACGGTTCCGTGCCTTTTCCTCTCAATTTTTCCGCTTGAGGGTACCGGTCTAGGCTTCTGTAGCAACCTTAATCTGATAATGACTCTGCATGCATCATGATCAAACCTAGTTTGGGCTAATGTGTTGTCTCTATAATAACCCTCTAAGAAAAACCTTGTCTTAAGTCCACCGGAACTTTCATAATCCCAATGGGTGCAATCATGATATGTGCATTATTTGAAGAGATAAATACCGACATGCTAATCGTTAATGTGTAAGTAGTCGAATCTGGAGGGGGCAAGGGTCTAACTCTGTTTATTTTGCAAAAAAATGAGGCACGAAGTCCCCAGGTTTGGCATGGACCAAAGTATACCACCTTTATTGTTTGATTGGTGGGAAAACCTTTTGTCAAGCGTCAAAAAATCACGTGAAAAGGGTTCTTCGAAATTTTCCCTCCTTATTGGACATCCAACCAAACAACATGCTGATCGAGGCTGCTACTATGTTCTAGGACGGAGAAAGGGCTGTATTCCATTTTGGCAATATAGAAATGACTATACTATTGTTCCAATGATTGTAGCAAACAACATACTGATTGTGCCTGAAGAAGTCCTAATACCCTTTGGCTTCCTCTATGAACGACATGGACACAATAAATCTTACTATATCTTTTATGATGAATTCTCCATCACTTCCATCGGTTGGACTCATCGTAGGTTTTTTGTATTCATCGTCTGCCTTCTAGGTGCAATAGTATTTCCAAGCCAAAGGGACAGAATTCGCACCAGATTAGCCATGGTATCCAAAGCTTTAATGGAGCTCAAACAAAGTCACTAGTGACGGTTCAACTGTGTCAAATAAAATTTCTTG
This sequence comes from Nicotiana benthamiana, assembly GCA_034376525.1. Classification (NCBI taxonomy): domain Eukaryota; kingdom Viridiplantae; phylum Streptophyta; class Magnoliopsida; order Solanales; family Solanaceae; genus Nicotiana; species Nicotiana benthamiana. The sequence continues at coordinate 80,818,826 of CM067333.1, forward strand.
TTGGTTCATTCTCGTGATGAGACGATGTTCAGTACTAAGGATAAAGCGTTAAGACTTTTTAATGGTTTCTAAGTTTGATACAAGATATATCAAATAGTGTATCAACGGAATAACACGTTTAGGAATCACCTATATAAGTGTGAAGTATAAGCTACTTTAAGGAGAATTCTGTAAGGCCAGTTCTCTATGCACTTATGAACCAGGTGGTGTTCATGGCTAAAACGAACACAAGAATGAGAACCAAAGACAGTAATGGTTGATTGTGTGACTTATGCTTGTCTAGGTATACACCAGAACTTGACGGTTCAAAGATATCAATTCTACCAATTGACCGAGTATATCCAACATAAGTTCACTATAGAAAGCTCATAGGGAAACCTACTTATCCAGATGTGATTAATCCTTACTTGTGAATCGCAATATTTTCATGCATGTTTTTACACATATGGAAGAGGTGCCTTTTGGATTGCACCTCTCCATATTACCCTTCCTTTGTCTATAAATTTAGAGGCTTGGCCTGGATAAAATATCTGTAAATTTCTCCCCTCTTTTTATATTGTTGCATTATTTTTAAATATACATAAGTGTCAAATACGATTTGCTCCGTCTGTTGAGTTCGCTAAAATTCTGTAATTTTGATTGCCAGTGCTGCAGAATAGTTATTCCGTTTTATTCTGGGAGGAATTAATCCAAAACTTTAGGCAACAGTGAAGGGATAAAATTTCTTAAGGACACGCAAGCAACTTGTGGGCTCGGAATTATTTTTTATGTTTTGTTTATTAAACTTTCGTTTGTTTGCTTATCTAATTTTCTGATTTCAAATTCAGATTTCTAACATGGCCAAACCAGGGTCGGCTCAAGCATATATGGGGCCTAAGGCAAAAGTTTAATATGGGGCCTTATTTTTTATTATTTGTCAAAAATTTTTCAAGAGCTCCTTTTTGAGATTTTATTAAATGTCCAACGTTTCTTTTCTTTTGTATTTTTAAATAACCAAATGCATATTTTCTTATTGACATATTTATATTCTTAAAAAAATTAACCAATATGTACAGAGTAAAATTAATAAAATAATAAATAACAAATAAAAATAATACTAGAAAGTTAGAATGATATTACCCAATGCCTGACTAGTTCAAGAAGTTTGAAGACTTTGATTCCAAAATAACTAGTTGTTGACTTGTTGGAGTCTTAGAGAAAGAAAGAAACCTAGTAGAAAGAATTAAGAAGATGAGCATGAATCATGAATAAAGAGGAAGGAAGAAGATATGTTTTCTGGAGTATGAAGAATGAAAGAATACTAGCACTAGAATTGAAACGCTTGCTAGGGATTACTTGAAAGAATAAAAAGTAGAGTTGTCAACTCAAATCAAAGTGACAACTATATTTATACTTTTTTAAACTTTAATTTATTTATATATCCAACGTTATTCTTTCTTTTTATATGAAAAGTACAAAAATACTATATACCTATATTTAAGAAAAAACTATAATCCTATAAAATATATTCTGTTATGAATAGAATTCTACTTAGAGTGAATGTCTATCTTATAGATAGTTTTACTTTGCGGCTAAGTTATTTTTTCCCTATAAATAAAGGGGTCTTACCCCATTGTAAATTATCCCAAAATCAATAGAATTCTTTCTCCATACTTTACTCTGCAATACTCCCTTTCTTTTATTGTTTCATAATACGTTATCAGCACGAGACTCTAACTAATTGTGTAGAAGCTTTGAGATTGAGCAGAATGATTGTCAATTGTTTCATGAACTTCCTTCATGAATAAATTCTGAATTTAAGGTAAGTATCTTACTTTTCTGTTTCAAATTCTTGAAATTCTATAATTTCATTTTATATACAAGCAAAGATAACAAAGTTTGATCATAACTCTAATGGAGTTTGAAAGAAATTATAACCACTCAAAGTGGTAAAATTTCTATACATTGCCATGATCAAATTCATGTATGATTGTGGGCAAAGAATTGAAAACTCGTCTCATTGAATTTGCTCCATTCTCATTCCCTTTAGAGAATGTGATAGCAACATGCGAGAAGTCTGAAAGAAGACACAATTACTACTATGAATGTATTAATGGATGTTGACGTGACAATAGACGAAATTATAATTGTCATTATTGTGATATTGAGAATAATAAGGATTTTCAAAATAATCCTTCACTCTATAAAAGTAATATTTGTCATCGATTTGACATAAGATTTTATAAAGCACATATAAATGATTATGGCTCATTCATGATGTGAATGTGACAACATCTAATTTATGAATACATAGTCATTCTTGAAAGAATATGAACGTGCTAGTGGTAGTGAATATACCATCTTCCCTCTAGAAGGAGGTTTGAGATGATATAAGAAAATAATATCATTATTATGGCATAAATGGTCATTGATCACGTACCTATTGTACGCCAAAATATTTTGGCATTGTGATTATTAAAGGACAACAATAATGCAAGAAACATATCTTGCATATAATTTTGACAATGACCATAATGGTATAACTTTCTCCTTGAAAGAGGTATATGACCATATGGATGTTGATGAATATGTGGTACTATAAAATTAATTGAGAGCTCTGAAAGAGCCAATTATCACTATTTTGGAGAAACACGGTTGATTACCAATAAGGTATTGTGTTGTAGTAAGTCTAAAAAAAACTTATTTAGTTTCCAAAGTATACGCGAAATCAATTGATTATATTGAGACTATAAATAAAGAAAAGACTTAATATCTTCTATTACTACAACTTGTAGCTGGGTAATATGTATGTGAAAAGCTACCCGCTTTATTCTCCAGTTTGTACTACACAAATAAAAGAATACCATAATAAAATAGATGTTTACTGATATAAAAATCCATATCATAATAAACTTGGAGTTTATTGATAATTGCACACGTCATGGTGTAAATCTAAAGCTTATCAATATTGATAATTTATTCAGTTGGCATAATTGGTTTAGCCATATCAATTTAAGTGTGATGTGCAAAAATAATAGAGAATTCACATGGGTAAATAGTAAAAGAACTAGAAAGTTCATTACGAATTCTCTTATATTACTTGTTCCTGTTAATTAATAAAGTAACTGAAATTGGGATTGAATCCCATGAATGCTGAATATATCAACGGTGAATATGAGCCCATTCACCTGTTGTGTATATCAAATAAGATACATTTATGAGATGGTTACATGTGCGATTATTATTAACCCGAAACATGGTATTTTGCGAGGTAACTTGCTCAATAATTTAGTTTAGAGCATATTCCAGATTTTCTATTCAAGAAGTTCATCTTGATAAGTTGGTCTATATCAAAGGTGGTTTAGCAAAATGGTCTATTGAGTGCTTCCACTTAATAGCTAAACAATTGTTTATGCGAACAAGGTTTTGTATATCAGTTTGATATACGTTATATACGAAAGTATATTATTTTCTCCCCTCATAAGTGGTTCATAGTCAGAAACCAAATAATTCCATCTTATTGTTATTGATGTGCAGTGTATATTTTAATTAATACCATAAAGCACAAAGATGCGTTCTCAAAGCTGAGTTAACAAGTTAGTTTTTCTAACAAGAGGGAGAGACAAGATACAACGGTTGAGAAAAAGTTACATGGAATGAATTATCATTTATACATATAGATCCTCGAATAAAATAATATGAATTTGAAGTTCATAAAAAGGATAATTCAAGTGCAATTTATTGCAAAGCATGCCAGATGCATTTGTTGACCCAAATAAAGTAATTATATTCTTATTGAAAATGCTCATATTAAGTCCTATAAGGACAAGTCTATTGCACACTTAAAGCATATAGACAAATCGATTTCAAATAGAACTTTTTGATAAAGAAGATGAGCAAATGATTAAAATGATCATAATAAAGGAGGCAAGTGATCTAGAAGATCATATGACATAACACTTCATAAAATCTCACAAGAGATTTAGGTACCTGAATATATGAATGAAGAGATCTCTATGTTATGTCTTTATGAAAAATAAGGAGGTTAGAACCGATATAAAATATTTGTCGATGACATCTATAATAGTGGTAAATATATATGAGGATCTTAAGTCAAGAGAAACAATTCAAGTAGAATTGATTTCATATGAAAGACATGTTGTTTTGGACCTATAGTTCAAACGCTTGAAAGTATAAAGTCAATGATATGTGCAATCAGTTTTGGATATCTCATTTGTCTAGCATGACATGAAAATCTCCAAATGATTTAAATTGTTTGAAGCATATATAATTCTTGATCTTGAAGTACCGCTTCCTCAGTACAATTTGTGCATTAATATATATATATATATATATATATATATATATATATATATCTTGTTATAACTATAGACATGATGATATGATAACAAGAGTTTTCACTTCTATGTGAAGATATTGAAATAACGATTCCAACAAGATCATATGAAGACAATACATCTATTAGGAATGATGATTTCAAGGTGAAACAAATTCGTTCAAGAGATCTTTTGAGGATGGTGCACAAGATTAGAATGCAAATGCTCAAAGATGTGAATTGATGCACTAATCAGGGGGAGTTAATGCGCGTTGCACTCTTTTTCCCTTACAAGGTTTTGTCCCAACGGGTTTTCCTTGCAAGGTTTTCAATGAGACAATCAAAAGGCGTATTTCTAAACATGTGTACTCTTTTTTCTTTTCTAGATTTTTTTTCCATTGGATTTTATTTTAGTTAAGGTTTTAACGAGGCACATTACTTATTGAGTAAACATTCAAGAATAAGTGTTATGAATAGAATTCTATTTAGGGTGAATGTCTATCTTGTATAGAGTTTTACTTTATGACTAAGTTATTTTTCCCTATAAATTAAGAGGTTTTACCTCATTGTAAATCATCCCAAAATTAATAAGAATTCTTTCTCCCTACTTTTCTCTACAATATTCTTCTTCTTTTATTGTTTCATAATATATTCTTTATTCCTAAAAATGAGACCCCAAAAATTGGGGGCTAAGGCACTTGCCTTACCCAAATCTTGGTTAGAGCCGGCCATGAGCCAAACACGTCTGTTGGAGGTCTCACCACGCGCTATCAAAGTAACAAGGGTTATATGTTTACATTGACACTGAATTAAGCGTCGCACCTTTGTTTTTTTAGTCATCATATATCAAAAATATTGGTCATCAGTTATATATATTTTATTTTCTTTTTGTTATGAAATCTCCTATTTAAGGTGAATGTCTATAATTAGAGAGATTCTAGAGTTCTATTCTTGGTAGCTAAATCATCCCCCTCCCTATAAATAAAGGGGTCTTCTACCATTGTAAACCATCCCTAACAATCCCAAAAGTATCAATAAGAATACTCTTCTCCCTCTACTTTTCTCTATATTGTTCTTGTTCTTATATTATTTCATAACACGTTATCAGCACGAGTCTCTAACCAATTGAATTTGATTTCTTCCTTCTTCCAGAATTTCTTCTTGCGACTCCATTAAGAATTCGGAGAAGGAAAAGCCTCAGCCGCCGCCAGCCTTTATCCTCAAGCATCGTTAAATCCAACTAGGAGTAAAATTCCTTACCAATTCTAGGAGTAAAATAGGAGACTTGCACTTTCAACTATTATTATTCTCTCCCATCTTTATCTGTATCCGTCCTTTGCTTTACTCCGATCAAATGGCAATGATTGCCGTGAAACTCTTTGTTGGTCTTCTGTTATTCCTATGTCTTCTCTCTCCTCTCACTTCCGCTGAATCCACCGATTTCGAGTATTGCAATAAAAAGGCCAAGTACGATGTTAAGGTCAGTGGAATTGATATAACGCCCTATCCAGTCAGCGGAGGTAAAAAGACCACATTCAGTATCAGTGCATCCACAGAATTTCTATAAGGAAAAATAGAAGAGATGGTATCATCATAAAGTAATGCAACGGGATGGAAACTCAAGAGGTATATTTGATATCACAACATTTATTGGTATATCTTAAAGGTAAGTAATTTATTTTTCCCTTTCAAATTCTTGAAATTCTACGATTTGATTTCATATACAAACTAAGACAACAAAGTTTGATTATAACTCTAATGGAGTTCTGTAAGAAATTACACTCACATGAAGTGGTAAAATTTCTATGCCTTGCCATGATCAAATTCATGTATGATTGTGGGCAAAGAATTAAAAAATCCGTCCAATTGAATTTGCTCCATTCCCTTTAGAAAATGTGGTAGCAGTATGTGATAAGTCTGAAAGAAGACAAAATCCGTCCAATTGAATTTGCTCCATTCCCTTTAGAGAATGTGGTAGCAGTATGTGATAAGTCTGAAAGAAGACAAAATCCGTCCAATTGAATTTGCTCCATTCCCTTTAGAGAATGTGGTAGCAGTATGTGATAAGTCTGAAAGAAGACAAAATTATTACCATGAAGGTATCAATGGATGTGGACGTGGCAATAGACGGAATTATAATCGTCATCATTGTGATAATGAGAATAATAAAGATTCTCAAAATAATCTTTCACTTTATGAAAGTAGTATTTGACATGAGATTGTATATAGCACATACAGATATTATAATCCATTCCCTGAAGTGAATGTGATAATAAAAGTATGAACACGCTCTTGATGTAATTTTGTTTTCATGTTTAACATTATGAAAAGAAAGTTCATTGCCCTTGAAATTTCGGGCAAGAATTATATGACATGGGTGTTGGATACTGAAATCCACTTAGATGCTATGGGTATTGGAGACGCCATTAAAGACAGAAATAATGCACCCACCCAAGACTATGCTAAGGCCTTGATTTTCTTGCGCCATCACCTTGATGAAGGTTTGAAACTATGCTAAGGCCTTGATTTACTTCCGCATCACTTTGATGAAGGTTTGAAAATTGAATATATCACAGTCAAAGATCCACCTATCTTGTGGAATGGCTTAAAGGAGAGATATGACAACCTGAAGTTGGTCACTCCGCCACAAGCACGATGCGATGAGAATCCAAAAGCAAATAGTTCATAAACTATATATTATCGTTGCGGTGGAAAAGGGCACTGGGCGAAAATTTGCCATGTACCAAGACATTTGGTTGAGCTTTATCAAGCATCTCTAAAAGGTAAATGCCCTGAAACCAATTATGTCTCTGACGACAATTTTGACATCACCCACTTGGATGTGGCAGACTTCTTTGAGCACCCTGAGGGGAAAATAGACCACTTAATTGGTGATGGATCTGTGGTGAAGGAAGATGGAATTGTTTGATTTTATTTTACTTATTTGTATTAGTTGTGAATAAACTAATAGTCATTAGTATCAGCTCGTATTAGTTAGCTTATGATATAATGTTAGTATTAGTTCTTTAGAATGTTTCAATATGCTTAAATTTCAAAGATATTTTTATTTTCCAGTAGAGTTAATCGACTAACCTAACAGTTAGTCGATTATCTAATATTTCGCATTAAAACAGGATTTTTTCGCAAGGCACGATAGTCGACTATCTGATTTAGATAGTCGACTAACCTGATGACTGTTTACTAAGATAGCCGACTATCTGATTTAGATAGTCGACTAACCTGATGACTGTTTACTAAGTTAGTCGACTATCAACTTAGTTAGTCGACTAACTAATATTTCGCATTAAAACTGGACTTTTCCGCAAGGCAAGATAGTCGACTATCTGATTTAGATAGTCGACTAACCTAATGACTGCTTCCCAAGGTAGTCGACTATCAACTCAGTTATTCGAATAACCTCAATAGATTTTGAAAATATTGTTTAAATATGAAACAAACGGATTGAATTTGTTTATTCTCATGTTCGTATATTTTCTTTTATTGTCAACCATGGGAATTAAATTGATTGAAGGCTCCGGAAGAGCAACTATAACTCTGCCTAAAGGAACAATATTTATCATAGAGAATGCAATGTTCTCCTCCAAGTTTAAGAGGAACTTGTTGAGTTTTTAAGATATCATGGATATCATGTTGAGACAATAGATGAGAATAATCTTGAATACCTCATTTACTCATGAAAACGAGGCTGCCCACTTCGGCTTGGGGTCACGCCATTTTGCATGCAGCAATGCTAGTTCGTCGGCTGCCCACTTCGGTTTGGGGTCACGGCATTTTGCATGCAGCAATGCTAGTTCGTCTCTGGCTGACGAATTGTCACAAATATTCCCCGTTGCAATTAGTTTTGGGTCATGAACCTAATATATCCCATTTAAGAATTTTTGAATGTGCAGTATGGGTCTGCAAAGAAGGTTAGGAATATATGTTGAGTTTGAATCGCCCTCCATTATTCGCTACCTCGAAACATTGACAGGAGATTTTTTCACTGCACGATTTGCAGACTGTCAATTTGATGAGACATGTTTCCCAAAATTAGGGGGAGAAGTTGGTGAAACCAAACGGGAAATTTTGTGGAAAAATGCATCATTATCTCATCTTGATCCACATACCTCTATTTGTGAAAGAGGCACAAAAGATTATCCATTTGCAAAGAATAGCAAATCAAATGCCTGACGCATTTATAGATTTGAAAAGGATAACAAAATCACATATCCCCGAAGTGAATGTGACAACATCTGATTCACGAATACATATTCATTATTGGAAGAATATGAACATGAAATTGGTATTAAATATACCACACTCACCCCTAGAAGGAGGTTTGACATGATACCACACTCACCCCTAGAAGGAGGTTTGAGATGATATATGGCATGAATGATCGTTGGTCACGTACCTATTGTACGCCAAAGTATTTTGGAAATATGACTATTAAAGGACAACGATAATGCAAGAAACATATCTTGCATATAAGTTTGACATGACCATAATGGTATAACTTTCTCTTTAAGAAAGATATTCACCACATGGATGTTGATGAATCTGTGGTAGTACAAAATTAATTGAGAGCTCTAGAAGAGCCAATTATTACTATGTTGGAGAAACACAATTGAGTATTGTGCTGCAGTAAGTCTCAAAGAAACTTATTCAGTTTCCAAAGTACACGCGAAAGCGATTGATTATATTGAGACTATAAATAAAGGAAGGCTTTGATATCTCCTATTACTACAACTTGTAGCGGGGTAATTTGCATATGAAAAGCTACCCGCTTTGTTCTCCAGTTTGTACTACACAAAAGAAAGAATGCCACAGTAAAAGTGGATATCTATTGGTATAAAAACTCATGTCATAATAAACTTGAAGTTTATTGATAAGTGCACATGTCATGGTGTAAATTTGAAGTTTACCAATATTGATAATTTGTTCAGTTAGCATTCGTATTAGCCATCTCATTTTAAGTATGATGTGCAAATTCACACAGGTGAATATCAAAGAACTAGAAAGTTCTTTACGAATTCTCTTGTATCACTTGTTCTCATTAATGAACTGACCAACTAAAGAGTTCGGGTTGAAGCCCATAAATTCTGGAAATATCAAAGGTGAATATGGGCCCATTCACCTGCCATGTATACCACATATGATGCATCTATGAAATGGTTACATGCGCAGTTATTATTAACCCGCAGCCTGGCCGGTGCTTGCGAGGTAAATTGCTCAGTAATCTAACTTCGAGCATAATTTCCAGATTTTCTACTCAAGATAGTTCATCTTGATAAGTTGGTTTATATCAAAGTTGGTTTAGCAAGATAATTATTGAGTGCTTCCACTTAATAGCTAAACTGTTTCTTATGAGAACAAAGTTATATATATCAGTTTGATATACGTTGTATACGAGAGTATATTATATTCTCCCCTCACAAGTGGTTCAGGGTCAGGAACCAAATAATTTCATCTTATTATTAATGTGCCGTGTATATTGACATAATAATGCACAAAGATGATTTCCCAAAGTTGAGGAAACAAGTTAGCTTTACTAACATGAGGGGGAGACATGATAAACACTTGAGAAAAGGTTACATGGGATGATTATCATTTGTATATGTATATCCCCGAATATCATGATATGAACCTGAAGTTCATAAAAAGGATAATTCAATTGCAACATATTGCAAAGCATGCTATACACATTTGCTGACCCAAAGAAAGTAATTAAATGGAAGAGATACAATTCAAGAAGAATTGATTCCATATGAAAGACATGTAGTTTTGAACCTATAGTTCAAATGCTTGAAAGTATAAAAGTCAAAGGTATGTATAGTCAGTTTTCGATATCTTATTTGTCTAGCATGACATGGAAAACTTGATATGCATCTAAAGTCTATTATATGGCTTATATGACTTAACTTGAAAGATTTAAGTTGCTTGAAGCATATGCAATTCTTGGTCCTGAAGTACCACATCCTTAGTACAATTTGTGTACATATGTATCTTGCTATAACTATAAGCATGATGGCATTGAGAATGCATCTATGGAGATATTGAAGAGTTATTCCACGACATTATATGAAGATGTTCATATCTATCAAGAATGATGATTTCAAGGTGCGGAATATTTATTCAAGTCAATATGGTTGATTTATTTATCAAATCTCTATCAAAGATCGTTTTGAAGATGATGCACAAGATTGGAATGCAAATGCTCAAGGATGTAAATTGATGTTCTTATTAGGGGGAGTTAATGCGCGTTGCACTCTTTTTCCCTTACAAGGTTTTGTCCCATTGGGTTTTCCTTGCGAGGTTTTTAACGAGGCAACCAATAGGCGCATATTCAAACATGTGTACTCTTTTTCCTTTCTTTAATTTTTCCCATTGGGTTTTGGTTTTAAGGTTTTAACGAGGCACATTGTTGAATAGACATTCAAGGGGGAGTGTTATGAAATCTCCTATTTAAGGTGAATGTCTATAATTAGAGAGATTCTAGAGTTCTATTCTTGGTAGCTAAATCATCCCCCTCCCTATAAATAAAGGGGTCTTCTACCATTGTAAACCATCCCTAACAATCCCAAAAGTATCAATAAGAATACTCTTCTCCCTCTACTTTTCTCTATATTGTTCTTGTTCTTATATTATTTCATAACACTTTTCACATCTATGATGGACCATTTTTATAAGGCGGGAAATGACGAAACCTTTTGGGGTTCTTAGGTGAAATAAGATAAGGCGAAAAAAACAAAAAGGGAAGGAAAGAAGGAAAAGGCATATTTTAAATGTGATAGGTCGTTTTTGTTTCCCTCGTTCTCTTTGTTTGACCAACAGTTTCATTCCGCGTATCTATTCAAGAGGATTTTACCTGTTTTATTTATTTGGTTGTATTCAGGACTTCAAATTAAAGATATATTATTTTTGTGAAAAAAATAAGTTAGAAGATACCACTCTAGCACGAGAAACGATTATGAAAGTATTTTATATATCTTCGATTGTTTAGCCGTGGAGTTTTCTACACTTGGGACAAATAAATCACCTTGAATTTTGGTTGACCAAAAGGCGAACAAATAAACTAATACAGAACAAGTCATATCTTTAATCAGTAGATGATTAATCCCTACTTGTGATTTTTCAATTAGTCGTATCTTGCAATATTACTCGAGATATCTTCTCTTAACTTGTAGTTCGCAATCGTATGGTTCACGCTTAAGGAAGCTCTAACTTGAGATCTCAACACTCTTATTATAGTAAGATTAGATTTTATTAATAGATATAATTAAGTTAATCTCAATCTTGATTCTTCAAATTAATGGACAATGTGGATAGTAATAATTAAGGGTTGGAGGACTATGCATGAAGTGCTTGCTCAGGTTTAGGATCAACAAAACTATGATGTCTTTTAATTTAAAACACAACTGGGAACATCAAGAAAAATTATGGATATTTTTATAGAATTAAAGTACGTAAATTTAAAGATATTCTTAGAAATTGAGAACGAACAGCATGTAGCTAATATAGTAAAATAATTATTATGGATAAACGCCGGTTTGTTTATAATGTAAAGGTGGAGATTAATTAGAAATTAATTTAAAAGAAGATAAATCATTATTTGATAGTTTTTCTCTTTATCTATACTCCAATAGTTTAGGGTAAGTGGCGCCAGCAATTCTTGGTGTGGACGTTAGTAATTTGTTTGCTGTAAATACTTGTATTGGAAGACATATATATTCAAATGTAAAGGATTGGTTACACCTATTGCGATAATTCTCTGATTTATTTTCATTGCTAACGTTTGACTTCTTTATTTTTCCGACCTGTCTTTCTTGAATTTCTATGTAATTCGTATAAGATAATTAATGGCATTTCCTGGAGCCACCTTATCTTATGTTAGATTATTTTTGCAAGAAACTTATAAGTTCAGTGGGTTTAAGGAATCTCTTATGTCTCTAATTCTTCCTTATAAGATTCGAATTCTTATCCTAATTGGACTATCTAAAGCTCTACGATTATGCAAATTATACAACTGACCTGGTAAAAGACATTTATAGGACGCAATGATATGGTTTGGTTTATACTTTATGTGACTAGTTTGAGATAGACTTTGTAACACTTCATCACATTTGATATTGTTTCTGAGTGTTATGTCTAGAATTCTGCATGTAATGCTTGAACTTTGAGAGTTGAATTTGGTTCTTTAGTAAAATTTGTTGGGTTTTACATTAAATTAGGCTTAAAAGATGATGAATAGGAAATGGAGGGAAAATTAAATATTTGAGTTTCATTTGAGATTCCCTTCTTGGCAAAAGGATACTGTCACATATTGGTAGAAGAAGAGGTTTTTGATGGGTATATAAGCAATTGTTCCTCTTCTAGCCCTTAACGAGTTGAGAAGAAGGCAAGACTCGCGCCATCACCGTCGTCGCTTGCTCGACTCGGACTCGTCTTCGGGTTTGTCAATTGATAGCATTATTGATAAATTAAAAGCAAGGCTTATAGTCAAGGAGTATAGACAGCGAGAAGGTCTAGACGACTTTGATACATACTCTCTAGTTACAAGAATTACGTCCATACGGATGTAGCATTAGTTGCAATGTGTTTGTGGTTACAGGTAAAGAAAAGAAGGTATATAGACTTGTTAAGTCCCTTTACGGACTAAAACAAACACTTAAACAATGGCATGCGAAATTTGACCAAATAATATTCTCAAATAATTTATATAAACGAATGTGACAAATGTGTGTACATTAAAAAGTTCAAATCGCATAGTCATTGTTTGCTCATTTGTGGATGATATGTTGATAATAGTAATGACATTGCCAACATAAATGCTACTAAGCGTATGCTAACTAACAAGTTCGGCATGAAGGACTTGGGAGTTGCTGATATAATTCTGGGGATTAAGATCCATAAGACTCCTGAAGGCCAGGAAGTAACAATCTCAAATATTAAGACAGTACTTGAAAAATTCAAACAGTTAGGGCTTAAAGATGCCAAGACTTCAATTGACGTGAATCTTGCATTAACAAATAACAAAGGCTAAAGCATATCATAATTGGATTATGCTCGTATGTTGGGATGCTTAATTATCATGAATAGTACAGGACCAGAGTCAATATACAAGCAATTCAGGTCTGTCTCATTGGATGGCAATGAAACGAGTTTTGGGATATTTAGAGCATACCGATGACTTTGTGTATGGTCTTAAAATTCTTCACATGGACGTTAAGACGGACTTCTTGAATGGAGATCTGGAGGAGGAAATCTACATGGAACAACCTGATGGCTTTGTGGTTACAGGTAAAGAAAAGAAGGTATATAGACTTGTTAAGTCATTTTATGGACTAAAACAAGCACCTAAACAATGGCATGCGAAATTTGACCAAATAATATTGTCAAATGGATTTAAGAAAAATGAATGTGATAGATGTGTGTACATTAAAAATATTCCAAAATCACATAGTCATTATTTGCTTATATGTGAATAATATGTTGATAATGAGTAACGACATTGCCAACATAAATGATATTAAGTGTATGCTAACTAGCAAGTCTAATATGAAGGACTTGGGGGTGGTTGATTTAATTCTGGGAATTAAGATCCATAAGACTCCTCAAGGTTTGGCATTGTCACAATCTCATTATATTAAGATAGTACTTGAAAAATTCAAACACTTGGGGTTTAAAGTTACAAAGATTCTAATTGACGTAAATCATGAATTAGCAAAGAAAAAAGTCCAAATCATATCACAATTGGATTATGCTCGTGTGTTCAGATACTTAATGTATATCATAAATTGTACACGACTATAGTCGATGCACGAGCAATCCAGGTCAATCTCATTGGATGGCAATGAAACCAGTTTTGGGATATTTTGAACATACCTAGGTCTTTGCTTTGCACTATAATAAATATCCTGTGGTGATTGAAAGATACTGTGATGCAAATTGGATCACCGATTCAACTAATTCTAAGTCGACAAGTGGATATGTATTCACCATTAGTGGAGTAACGGTATATTGGAAGTCGTCCAAACAAATTTGTATTGCCGCTCTACAATAGAGGTTGAGTTCATAGCCTTTAATAAAGCCGGTGAAGAAGCTGAATGCCTCCGAAATTTCTTTGAAGACATTTTATTTTGGCCTAAACTGGCACCAATATGTATACATTGTGATAGTCAAACTGAAATTGGAAGGGCTGGGAGCGTTATGTATAACGGTAAATCTCGTCTTATACGACAAAGACATAAAACTATTAGGAAATTACTCTCTAGAGAAATAATCATAATTGACTATGTAAAGTCAATCAACAATGTTTTGGATCTACTTACAAAAGACCTCCAAGAGAGGTAGTTGAGAAATCATCAAGGAAAATGGGACTATAGCCGAGAACAAGTCATTGTGGAAGTAACTCTACCTAGAAGACTGGAGATCCCAAGATCTAGGTTCAAAGAGATCAAACAAAGTCATTAATAACATTTCAACACTGTCAACTAAAATTTTGGTCCATTCTCATGATGAGACAATGTTAAGTACCAATGATAATGCATTAAGACTTTTTAATAATTTCTAAACTTGATACGGGGTATATCTAATAGTGTATCTACGGGATGACACGTTAAGGAATCACCTATGTAAGTGTGAAGTATTAGTTGCTTAAATGAGAATTTTATAAGACCAGTTCTCTATGCACTTATGAAATCAGGTAGTGTTCATAGCTGCAACGAGCACAACAATGAGAACCAAAGACGGTTAGAATTAATGTGTGACTTATGATTGTCTAGGTATAAACCAAAGTTCGACGGTCTAAATATATCAGATCCTCCGATTGACCGAGTATACCCAACATAAGTTCACTACAAAAAAAATAAAGGGAACCTAATTATGCAGATGCAATTAATCCTTGCTTGCGAATCACATATTTTTTCGTGTATATTTCCGTAATATAGCCATTGAATAGTAGGGGATTGTTGCGGTTTTAAGCATTAAAATATGCTTAAAAGAGGGTGAATGGAAAATAGAGGGAAGATAAAATATTTGAGTTTCATTTGAGATTCTCTCCTTGACAAAGGGATATTGTCCCATATTGAAATAGGAAGAGGTTTTTTATGGGTATATAAGCAATTATTCTTCTTCTAGCGCTTAAAGAGTTGAGAAGAAGGCGAGCCTCGTCTTCGTCTTCGGATTCGATCAAAATGGATTGATTAAACTTTTGGATTAAATTTATTTGTAATAGTAAATATTAACAGAATGTTATTAAATATTCATTTTAGTAACAGAATATTAATATTAATATTAATATTAAATCTAACAAAATATTAAACGTTTTCCTTTTATCTGTTTTTAATTTTTCGATTCTGTAACTTAAAATTAACCTCCCTCTTTAATTTTTGGTTTATTATTGTACAGATTATCCATTTATATTATGGCATTTATGTTATGACCGTTTTACAGAAACAACCATTATGAAGTGTTGCACCTCTTCAATTTTGAGCTCAACATTATCTATAAATACAAAATTATTCTTTCAGATTTTTCATATGATTTTTTGAGTTCTCGTCCTTTTTTCTGCATACTTTTAACTTCGAAGAAAAGCAGCAGTAAGTGTGATTTGCTAACGAACTTTGTGTTCGCTTAAACAATAGGGTTTGAAGTACCACTATACCAGCGTGTAATTCATTATATCCTGGAAAAAAATAATCCATAACCTTGGATACTATGAGGGGATTAAATTCCTTAAGGAAACATTGTGAATTCAGTGGGCTCGGATTAACTTTTCTTTCGTTTATATTTTCTAATTTATATGTTATTTTATCTTTTTTGGAATTAGTTTACAAATACAGTTTACTAACAAAACTTACTATTTTAAATTAAGTTATGATTTTTCTCTAACATAGTAAAATTCATTTCTAATCTCAACTTACTAACCTCTAGTCATTAGTCATAGACTTACCAAAGCTAGCCAACAAAAATTAAAAAAGCAAATAATAGGATTCTTTCTCTCAAAGAATCACATGCAAAAATTATCTTCCATAATTTTAAGCGTGATTAGCAATATTAGATACAAGAACGGAAAGAAAATTTCATGGACAGGATAACAAATAAGGTGATGAAATACAAAAATCTATACAATATTCTAAAATCTAAACAAAAAAGGAGCTTTTCAATTGGTATAATTGAAATTATTGAAAATATATAAATAAGTAAATATATAAAATTTGAGGTAGATTGGAGGTGATTGAACTGATTTTGTATCAAAATTTGTAATTAAATCGAGTTAAAAAAAAGTCTTCTGCAACACATGTATCTCACACACAAGTTACATGTGATACACAATTGATACAATTATGATACATATGTGAAATACAAATGAAACATAGTGTGATTGTGTTATCATTTTTTTTTCATGTTCAGCTTTTACTTCGAATTTTTAATTCAAACCATCTCAAAACTTCACCAAATTATTCCAAAACTGAGATTCAAGCTTCTTAAGTTGTGTCTAATCTATTCTAATAACACCCACGCAAAACAAAGTTAAAATTTTAATTTTTGTTGCTACAAATAGCTAATTGACTAATTTGGCTAATATTATTAATATTTTATCAATTGGACAACTTTTGTAATGAACTATTTATAAATGGATATAGCTGGTAATTTTCCAAACAATTAAGGTAACCCTCTATTGAAATTTAATTTTCTTTTAAATTATATCTTATTTTTTTATGTCAATATTTAAGCGAATATGATGCCGATGTACTATTTTTATTGGATTTAGATTATCATAATACGAGGGCAGATCTTAATTTGCTGTCATAAGTACTTCAAGTTATTGACAATAAATAACATGGCATATTTGTTCGTACTTAAATCGAATAATAAAGAATCTATCCGCAAAAGTCAAAGTTTAAATATATCATATAAAAAAGAAATTAGACATTTGGGAGACTAAAACATTTATAGTCTAACAAATAAATCGTGTGCCATCCTCAAATTGCATGTTTGAATAAATGATGAATGAAAAGAATTAAATGAGAGAAGATCCTATTTATCATGCTTTCATTACTCTTGCAATAAATCAAAACAAGGAAAATATACACTCTGTTATAAACTAAAGCAAAAGACAAGAACAATAGAGCAAGAACAATAGCAATAGAGAGAAGAGTAGAGAGAGTTCTTCTTATTGAGTTGAGAGGGGTCTCAAGGGATGATTTACAATGGTAGAGAGCACCTCTATTTATAGGGAAGAGGAAGATTTAGCTACCACTAATAGAACTCTAAAATCTCTCTAATTAGATACATTAAAGACATTCACCTTAAATAGAAGTGTAAGAATCTTCTATTTCATAACACTCCCCCTTGAATGTCTATTCAATGATGTGCCTCATAAAACCTTAAAACCAAAACCCAATGGGAAAAATTAAAGTAAGGAAAAAGAGTACACATGTTTGAATATGCGCCTATTGGTTGCCTCGTTAAAAACCTTGCAAGGAAAACCCAGTGGGAAAAAACCTTGTAAGGGAAAAAGAGTGCAACGCGCATTGACTCCCCCTAATGAGTACATCAATTTATATCCTTGAGCATTTGCATTCCAATCTTGTGCATCATCTTCAAAACGATCTTTGGTAGATGCTTGATGAATAAATCAACCATATTGACTTGAATAAATATTCCGCACCTTGAAATCATCACTCTTGATAGATATAAACATCTTCATATAATGTCGTGGAATAGCTCTTCAATATCTCCATAGATGCATTCTCAATGCCATCATGCTTATAATTATAGCAAGATACATATGTACACAAATTGTACTTAGGATGCGGTACTTCAGGACCAAGAATTGCATATGCTTCAAGCAACTTAAATCTTTCAAGTTAAGTCATGTAAGTCACATAATAGACTTTAGCTGCATATCAAGTTTTCATGTCATGCTAAACAAATAAGATATTGAAAATTGACTATACATACCTTTGCCTTTATACTTTCAAGCATATGAACTATAGGTTCAAAGCTACATGTCTTTCATATGGAATCAATTCTTCTTGAATTGTATCTCTTCCATTTAGTTACTTTCTTTGAGTCAGCAAATGCGTATAGCATGCTTTGCAATATGTTGCAATTGCATTTCCCTTTTATGAACTACAGGTTCATATCATGATATTCGGGGATATACATATACAAATGAAAATTCATCCCATATAACACTTTCTCAAGTGTTTATCATGTCTCCCCCTCATGTTAGTAAAACTAACATGTTTCTTCAACTTTGGAAAATCATCTTTGTGCATTATGTCAATATACACAGCACCTTAATAATAAGATGAAATTATTTGGTTCCTGACCCTGAACCACTTGTGAGGGGAGAATATACTCTCGTATACAACTTATATCAAACTGATATATACAACTTCGTTCTCATAAGGAACAGTTTAGCTATTAAGTGGAAGCACTCAATAATTATCTTGCTAAACCAACTTATCAAGATGAACTGTCTTGAGTAGAGAATCTGGAAACTATGCTCGAAGTTAGATTACTGAGCGATTTACCTCGCAAGCACTGCCAGGCTGCGGGTTAATAACAATGGCGCATGTAACCATATCATAGATGCATCATATGTGGTATACATGGCAGGTGAATGGGCCCATATTCACCTTTGATATTTCCAGAATCAAGGGGCTTCAACCCGAACTCTTTAGTTGGTCCGTTCATTAATGAGAACAAGTGATACAAGAGTATTCGTAAAGAACTTTCTAGTTCTTTAATATTCACCTATGTGAATTTGCACATCATACTTAAAATGAGATGGCTAACATGAATGCCAACTGAATAAATTATCAATATTGGTAAACTTCAAATTTACACCATGACATGTGCACTTATCAATAAACTTTGGGTTTATTATGACATGGGTTTTATACCAATAGATATCCACTTTATTGTGGCATTCTTTCGTTTGTGTAGTACAAACTGGAGAACAAAGCGGGTAGCTTTTCATATACAAATTACCCCGCTACAAGTTGTAGTAATAGGAGAATCAAAGCCTTCCTTTATTTATAGTCTCAATATCATCAATCGCCTTCGCGTGTACTTTTGGAAACTGAATAAGTTTCTTTGAGACTTACTACAGCACAATACTCAATTGTGTTTCTCCAACATAGTAATAATTGGCTCTTCGAGAGCTCTCAATTAATTTTGTACTACCACAGACTGAGGTTCGAGATCCTCACATTCTTGCATTCCGTATTTTCAAGAGTCTCAGGCTCAATAGATTCTTCGTGAATCTCGGAATTAATCAAATAATGAGCGTCCTCATGTGATTCTTTCATAGTGTCATTTAGATCGTTCTTTTTCCTCTTTCTAGGATTTCGATCTTTGGAACCTAATGGTCTGCCACGCTTCTGGCGTGCATTTGACTCATTGGATATGACACTAGATATTTGTCCAATAGGGGCTTCAATACGGATCGGAACATTTTCCGCGTGAATGTGGGATTTCGTTATCCTCTTCAAGTCCGTAAATGCGTCAGGCATTTGATTTGCTATTCTTTGCAAATGGATAGTCTTTTGTACCTCTTTCTTTCAAATAGAGGTATGTGGATCAAGATGAGATAATGATACATTTTTCCACAAAATTTCCCATTTGGTTTCACCGACTTCTCCCCCTAATTTTGGGAAAAGTGTCTCATCAAATTGACAGTCTGCAAATAGTGCAGTGAACAAATCTCTTGTCAGTGTTTCGAGGTAGCGAATAATGGAGGATGATTCATACTCAACATATATTCCTAACCTTCTTTGCAAACCCATTTTGGTGCGGGATGGCGGTGCTACAGGCACCTATACTGCTCATCCAAAGCTTCTTAAATGGGATATATGGGGTTCATGACCCAAAACCAATTGCAATAGGGAATATTTGTGATAATTCGTCAGTCAGAGACGAACTAGCATTGCTGCATGCGAAATGGCGTGACCCTTAGCCGAAGCGGGCAGCCGACAAAGTAGCATTGCTGCATGCAAAATGGCGTGAACCCAAACCGAAATGGGCAGCCACGTTTTCATGAAGAATTCAAGATTATTCTCATCTATTATCCATTAACTTTGCAAACGCAAGGTTGCGTGATGGCAACAAGCACACTTTAGACCATCTACAGGATGCGTCTATCAAGACCATGAAATACCTAAACTACCCACTAGGTGGGTGAATAGGTCCACAAATGTCCCCTTGTATACGTTCCAGAAACTGGGGTGACTCAGTCCCAACCTTTGTTGGGGATGGTCTGATAATCAGCTTGCCTTGATAACACGAAGTGCAAGGATATTCATTACTTGAAAGAATTTTGAAATTCTTTAACGGATGCCCATATGAGCTTTCTATAATCCGTCTCATCATGGTTGATCCTGGGTGACCCAGTCGATCATGTCAAAGTACAAATGTATTGGACTCAGTATTCTTTAGATTTACTGTTGAATGTGCCTTAATTGCACTAATTCTTGTCCAATACAGGCCACAAGATAAAGACGGGAATTTCTCAATAACCCTCTTTTGGCCGGAGACATTCTTTAAAGTGAGGACGAGATATTCAAGATTATCTTCATCCATTGTCTCAATATTGTAGCCATTCCGGCGTACATCTTTAAAACTCAACAAGTTTCTTCTTAGACTTGGAGGAGAATATTGCATTCTCTAAGATAAACGTCATGCCTTTGGGCAGAGTTACATTTGCTCTTCCGGAGCCTTTCAATCAATTTACTTCCCCATGGTATGACATACAAAAGGAATACATGAACATAAGAATAAACAAGTTCAATTCTTTTGTGTCACATAATATTTTCAAGATCTGCTACTAACAGTTGACTAACAAAATCAGATATGTTATCCATAATCAATTCCTTTGCAGTTTGAAAATTTCAGCGTTTTTCATAAGACAATCGATTATTAAATACACACAATCGATTGTTTGAACATAGACAATCGATTGTTAGACATACACAATCGATTATTTGTTATTTTTGAAAAACTTCAGATCACACTGGTTAAGACAATCGATTGTTAAACATAGACAATCGATTGTGGATGATTTTTGAAAAGTTCCAGATTACACTGCCTAACGACAATCGATTGTTAGATATAGACAATCGATTGTGGGTGATTTTTGAAAAATTCCAGACTTCACTGTTTCAAGACAATCGATTGTTAGACAAAGACAATCGATTGTTGGCTATTTTTGAAAATTTCCAGACCTCACTGTTTCAAGACAATCGATTGTTAGCCAAAGACAATCGATTGTTGATCAATTGTTTTTCAACTTTAATGCGAAAATAGTTGATAATCGACTAGTTTTTCAGGCTAGTCGATTACCCCCACTGGAAAATAAAAGTTTTATTGATATTTGAACATATTGAAGATATTCTAAAGAACTACTGCTAACATTGCTTTATGAACTAACTAATACGAGCTAATGCTAATGACTATTAATCTATTCATTAACTAATACAAATAAGTAGAACAAAATCAAATAACTCCATCTTCTTTCATCATGGTCCCATCGCTGATTAGGTGGTCTATTTTTCCCTCGGGTTGCTCAAAGAAGTCTGCCACATCCAGGTGGGTGAAGTCAAAGTTGTCGTCAGAGACAAAATTTGTTTCAGGGCGTTTTCTCTTTCGAGATGCTTGATAAAGGTCAACCAAGTGTCTTGGTATACGGCAAGTCCTAGACCAGTGCCCATTTCCACCGCAACGATAACATATAGTTTCTGAACTATTTGCCTTAGGATCTTCTGGACCCCGTTTCTGCTTTCGGTGATTATCTCCCTTGGGGGGGTGACGGACTTCTTTGGAATTTCTTCCTTGTCCACGTCCTTGGCTTTGACCCCGTTTATGACCGTGATCATGGTCCCTTTTTATGTTTGGCATAATGCGAGTGCACCATATCTGCTTCAGGCAGTGGTGTAGACCCAGTTGGTCTATTTTCGTGATTTCTCATGAGCAGATCATTATTACGCTCAGCCACTAGTAAGAGAGAAATCAATTCAGAGTACTTCGTAAAGCCTTTCTCTCGGTACTGTTGCTGCAGTACCATATTGGAGGCATGAAACGTTGTAAACGTTTTCTCAAGCATATCGTAATCGGAGATGTTATCTCCACATAGCTTCAGTTTAGAAGTAATTCTGAACATAGCAGAATTATATTCAGAAACGGACTTAAAGTCCTGTAGCCTCAGATGGGCCCAATCATATCGTGCTTGTGGCAGAGTGACCAACTTCAGGTTGTCATATCTCTACTTTAAGCTGTTCCACAAAACGAGTGGATCCTTGACGGTGAGATATTCAATCTTCAAACCTTCGTCAAGGTGGTGGCGCAAGAAAATCAAGGCCTTCGCACAATCTTGGGTGGATGCTTTTTCTTTATCTTTGAGGGTGTCTCCGAGACCCATAGCATCTAGGTGGATTTCAGCATCCAACACCCATGTCATATAGTTCTTGCCCGAAATTTCAAGGGCAACGAACTTTCTTTTCATAATGTCAGACATACTCGAAAATTAAATTAGGAAGAGGGAAAATACCTTGGATTTTCGAGAATGGTACTTGAGACGGTAGAGTCTCGTGCTGATAACGTGTTATAAACTAAAGCAAAAGACAAGAACAATAGAGCAAGAACAATAGCAATAGAGAGAAGAGTAGAGAGAGTTCTTCTTATTGAGTTGAGAGGGGTCTCAAGGGATGATTTACAATGGTAGAGAGCACCTCTATTTATAGGGAAGAGGAAGATTTAGCTACCACTAATAGAACTCTAAAATCTCTCTAATTAGATACATTAAAGACATTCACCTTAAATAGAAGTGTAAGAATCTTCTATTTCATAACACACTCATAATTTACATTTTTTATAAAAATACAGAAGAGGAGAAAGAAGAAAATGCAAAATGAAGAAGTCAAAAATAACTGACGTGGCCCGTGGGTGAGTTATTCCACGTCTCAAATAAAAAAAACAGATCCTAACTGCTCAAATTGCCAAACATGCAAAAACTAACAAAAACAACTCCTTCCAAGTCACGTGATTCTCTCTCCAAACCTTGCTCTAATTTCTCAGGACACCCACAAATTCACGTGTCCACTTAAAACAAAAGGCAGAAATATAGTAATTAAGAAAAAAAAAGAAGATTTGTTTGTAAATGATAGCTTTGAAGTGCTGAAAATTTTTTAAGTGTTGAAATTAATTTTTAAAATAAGTATTTAAATGTTTGGATAGAGATAATAAGCCGTTGACGTATTGGATTAAAAAATAATGATAAGCTATTCTTTTATTAAAATAACTAAAATACCTTAAATATTTTTTCAAAATATTAGAAATCAAAAAATTTCTTTGTAAAGAAAAGCATTAACAATGAATAAGAAATGAAATTTAATGGAAAACAAAAAAAAAAGGAAAGAAAAAAAGAAAAAAAAAGGAAAAAAGAAGTCGATTACATTTAAAATCTAGGCACATCCCCACGATGGCATTAAATTAATGAATACAGAGCATGGCCTAAAATATAAAGAGCATTCAGACTCCAACTAACCCTCTCTCTTCACCTATATATCACCACCATTATATACCACTACCTCCTAATTCTTTCTCCCACTGCAAATTAAACTCCTATTTCTCTCTCTTACTTTCTCTCTCAACATATATATACAGAAGATCAGTATATTTGTTATGTATTCGATGGACAATATGGCTGTAAAACAGATATCTTATGGGGCAGTAAACATGTTCAGAACAGAAACAGGGTACATTGACTTAGAAAAGAGGCAGCTTTTCTTGAGAAGCTACCAATTTAGCAGGAAGCAGAGTGTAACTGAGAAGATGAAAAATTCTTTCTTTAGAGTGAAAAGGGTGATATGGGTAAAGCTCAAATCAGCAAGAAAAATCAGAAAATTGGTTTGGTTGAGGCTCAAATATGGTATCTTTGGTTACAGAAGAAGAAGGGTTTTTCGCCGACTTCATAATTCCAGTAATAATTGTTATACTACTGGGTGTTCATCTTCTTGTTTCTGGTAGGATGACCTTTTTTTAAATATTTATTTTAAGTATTCTTTTGTGCTATTTGGGATTTATGTAATAGAAAATTGGGTGTGTTTCGACTTTTGGACTGAAGCAGAACAAACAAATGGGAAGTTGTCTGCTGACTTGATATTTCTCCACTTACTTTCTACGTATGTATACACATATTTCATTAATCTAGTCAACGTGATGGTATCTCAGCTCTATTTGGATGATTTTCTCCTGTTCTACACAACTTTTTTGGATATTCATTCTAGTAATAAACTCAGAGTTTTATGCAGATTGGAGACCCCAAGAAGTGAATAAATTGGTATTTGGTGTGTTATAATTAGAATTATATGATGAGTCAATGAGTAGATTTAATTCTTGTATAGATATTTTGTTCTATAAGAGTGTTGGTTGCTCTGGCAGATGATACCATTAATTATAGCAAAATAACTTGAAAAAAGTAGGTAAAGAATGAGAAGAATCTGAAATCTACTAAAATGCCTAACACTCTGGGGCCACAAAAAATAACAACAACAACCCAGTATAATCTCACTTAATGAGGTCTGGAGAGGTTAGTATGTACGCAGACCTTACCCCTACACTTCGGTAGAGAGGCTGTTTTCAAATAGACTCACGGCATCCTTCCCTTCAAGAATTTTCCACCTTGTTTTTGGGGAGAGTCGAACTCACAACCTCTCGGTTGGAAGTGGGGCCACAAAAAATAAATGTACGGAATATTTTGTGGTTTACAGATCATCTGTAAATACATTAACATTAGTACAGTTTCTTTTTTGAGATGATATTACATAATTTTGAATTGAGGCTGTAAACTCGTAACAGTAAAGCTTGCTTTTGATGCTTATTTGCATAAGGTATGTATATTAAAAATTTTCCTAACCTAAAATTATTGACTTTTGTGTTTACGTTTGACTAATTTTATTTCCAGAAATTTTGTAGTTCCCATAAAAATCAGGTCCCTAAAGGGTAGTTGTAGTGATTATATCATAGATGGAATGTCATTATGCAGAATTGATAAGTGATTAATTAGTTGTAAAAGCTGAAGAAGATCAAGAAAAGATTGATGCCAACTGTTAGTTCAATTTGGCAGGTTTCCTACATTAATTACTCTTGGAAGTTTGCACATGAATCTAGGGTTTTTAAAACGTTTATGTAATTTTTTAGTGTAAACTTGGGGAGAGCAGCCATTGTAAAAGCCAAAGGAGACATTCATCACTCCCCCTTCTTTTCTGGCATTTTTTTTCCATATGGGAAGTTGAAATAAGTGGAAAACGAGATGCATGCATATTTGAAAAGAACTTTCTCAAGAAGATAAGACTCAAATGCGCATTGTTTTACGGAAGTAAAATTTACTATAATATTGGATCAAGAAGGTGGAGAAGAGTTAGCGGTAGTATAGCGGTGTCCGTTGCATTAAGCTTTTTCTATAAGCGGGATCTAGAAGACAAAATTACAAGGATCAATTCTACGCAGTCTAATCTTATATTTTTGCAAAAACATTATTTCCACGACTTGAACCCATCATGGTAGTAACTTTACCAGTTATGCTAAGACTCCCCTTCAGTCTATCGGTCAATAAAGTAAAAAAATCACCAGAAAAAATTAAGAGTCACCGAGATAATTAATTTGCATATAATTAAGGCATATTCTGTTGGAATAAATCCGATTATAAAACTAAAGCCTTCATATCGAATTATTTGGAACTATAACATAAGCGGAAGCGTACCTGAATCCATAGGTGGAAGCTCCTTGATCCGGCTTGAAGATTGTCCAAGGTTTGGCTTTCCACTTGATGTGCAAGATAATGGTTTGCTCTCTAATTTCAATGGGAAGAAGAAGAGAATGGTTTTGCATCAAATGGGAACCATAACCTCCTTATAAGAATGTAACTTAAGAAAACTCAAAGGTCACAAGAATGTAACCTTAGTTACATGTATGTAACCTTAGTTAGCCCATCATTAACTAAGGTTACTCTTTATGGGTATCTACACAAGAAACTATACCTTATACTTTATATGACAATGTATTGGCCTCCTTAATAATAATGTCCAAAAGACCACTAATTTAGGCCAAACGAAAAGATAGCACATAACATATAATTCATCCATATATTGTCCATATATATGTAGTATAAGTCCATATATCTAACAATCTCCCACTTGGACGATATACTCATGCATATGTACAAACCTTAGTATTATATGTTACATTATAACTTTATGAGCTCAGTATTGCTATTAAAATAAAATTGTCATGAACAATCCGGTCCATCAATCATATCAACATAGGACCTAAGAGATCTTAGTTACTCTCGCGTAACTAGACCCAACATTGATCACGTATATCAATATAACCAACAACATGGATCAAGTATAGGTGTGTAGCATGGAAATAACATAAAGTGTGGTCTGAAATAGAATGTCTATTTCCAACTGGTTCACCTTATTGAGATCAATCATAAACCATAAGAGTACATAAAACTTTAAGACTGAATATCTGCAGATAAAACCTAAAAGACTGAATTACCGAATGTACTGGACAATACATAACTGTATAATACAAACTCCCACTAAAACTCATAATCCTCAACTGATTTGACACCCATGCGGGCAATATGCTCATGAAATACTTTGGGTGGCAATCCCTTTGTAAGCGGATCCGCAATCATGGAGTTTGTATTGATATGCTCTATGCACAGTTGTCCATTTTGTACTCTTTCTTTAACAACCCGAAACTTGACATCCATATGCTTTGCCTTCGTCAAACTACTGTTATTGTTAGCATAAAGGACTGCTGATCTGTTGTCGCATAATAGCCCGAGTGGCTTTTTAATACTGTCTACTATGCGTAGTCCACTAACAAAATTTCGCAGCCATAATCCCCCATTGGATGCCTCATAACATGCCATGAATTCCGCTTCCATGGTGGAAGTGGCCGTAAGAGTTTGCTTGATGCTTCTCCAAAAGATAGCACCGCCAGCAAGCATGTAGATATAGCCTGATGTAGACTTCAAACTTTCCTGACATCCAGCAAAATCAGAGTCGGTGTACCCGATGATCTCAAGCTGGTCCGATCTCCGATATATGAGCATGTAATCCTTAGTTCTCTGTAAGTACCGCATGACCCTTTTGGCTGCCTTCCAATAGTCCATTCCCGGATTGCTGAGATATCTGCCCAGCATCCCAACAATGTATGCGATATCAGGTCGTGTGCATACCTGAGCATACATCAGACTACCTATAGCCGAAGCATAAGGTGTCTTCTCCATTTCCATGGTTTCAAAACTATTCTTTGGGCACTATTTTAGACTGAACTTACCTCCCTTAGCAACAGGGGTGTCGCCTGGTTTACAATCCTGCATGCCAAATCTTTTAAGAACCTTATTGATATAGCCCTTATGTGACAGACCGAGAACACCTTTGGAGCGATCTCGATGTATCTGAATTCCTAATACAAAAGAGGCATCACCAAGATCTTTCATTTCAAATTTCTTTGAAAGAAATTTCTTAGTTTCCCGCAATAATACTATATCATTACTGGCAAGCAGTATGTCATCGACATATAAAACCAGAAAAATATGTGTGCTCCCACTGAACTTATGGTATATACAGTCATCAGCAATATTTGGTTCATAACCAAAAGATGTAATGACTTCATGAAACTTATGATACCATTGACGGGAAGCTTGCTTGAGCCCATAGATGGATTTCTTTAATTTGCAAACCCTTTTCTTTGAGTCTCCCGAAACAAAGTTTTCAGGTTGCACCATATAAATTGATTCCTCAATGTCACCATTGAGAAACGCTATCTTAACATTCATCTGATGACGTTCAAGATCAACATGTGCTACTAGTGCCATTATTGTCCTAAAAGAGTCTTTCGATGAAACCGGAGAGAAAGTCTCTTTATAATCAATGCCTTCCTTTTGAGTGTAGCCCTTTGCGACAAGGCGAGCTTTATACTTAATGACATTGCCCTCTGAATCCCTCTTGGTTTTAAATATCCATTTACAACCAATTGGTTTAACACCTTGGGGCAATGTAACAAGCTCCCAAATGCCGTTATCGCTCATAGACTTCATCTCATCATTCATTGCATCATTCCACTTTTGAGAGTTAGAACCTTTCATGGCTTGACGGAAGTTGATTGGATCATCTTCCTCAAGTCCAATGTCACTTTCTTGTTCTTGGAGAAATACAACATAATCGTCCGGAATTGCACTTCTCCTCTCTCTAGTGGATCTCCTTAATGGCACTTCAGATTCTTGAGGTTGTTGAGTTTGATTTTCATTAATAATATCAGGAACTTGATTAGGGAGAATATCAAGATTGTCTTGAACTGGAGTTGTGTGATCCATATCAGGAATGAGAACACCCTGATCAAGATCAACAACTGGAGGCAAAGACACATGTTCTTCCTCAAAGACAAAATCTCTAACTTTATCTCCCACCCCCCAAACTCAATATCCTCAAAGAACCGAGCATTACCCGTCTCAAAATAGTTCTAGAAGTGGGATCATAGAACTTATACCCCCTGGATTTTTTAGAGTATCCAACAAAATAGCTACTTACCGTTTTAGAATCCAGTTTCTTTTCATTTGGCCTATAAGGCCTTGCCTCAGCTGGACAACCCCAAATGTGTAAGTGCTTTATACTGGGCCTATGTCCAGTCCATAGTTCATATGGGGTTTTGATTGTAGCTTTAGTTGGAACCCTATTAAGTATATATGCTGCGGTTTTCAATGCTTCTCCCCATAGTGAGTCTGGCAAAGTAGTATGACAACTCATACTTCTCACCATGTCCTTTAGGGTCCGATTTCGTCTCTCAGATACACCATTCATAGTAGGACCACACTCATCTAGGAATTTAGCAAATGGCCCTGGACGTTGTTCACCTGAACCATCATATCTACCATAGTATTCACCACCACGGTCAGATCTAACGGTTTTAATCCTTTTGCTTAGTTGATTTTCAACTTCGGCATTATATGATTTGAACACGTCTATAGATTGGGACTTCTCATGAATGAGATATAGGTATCCATAACGAGAGTAATCGTCTATAAATGTGATAAAGTATTGTTGACCATTTCTACAAGGTGTAGGGAATGGCCCACAAATATCCGTATGTATCAATTCTAAGACATCCGAAGCTCTCTGGGCACCTAATCTCGTCTTGTTTGTTTGTTTACCCTTGATACACTCAATGAAAATATCCGAATTTAAGGAATCAAGAGAATCAAGAATTCCATCTGACACGAGTTTCTGAATTCTTTGTTTAGATATGTGACCTTAACACTTGTGCCAGAGTGATAAAGAATTCTCATTAGATAATTTTCTTTTGGTACCACTAGAACTTGTATGCAAAGTTTCATTATGTAAGGTTATTATGTCAACCAAATATAGACTATCATATGCTGATAAAAGACCAGTACCGATAAGATTTGAACCTTGAAAAAGACTCTTTATTGTCACCAGATGAACAAGAATAACCGGATATGTCCAATTTGGGAACAGAAATTAAATTCCGTCTAAAAGACGGTACAACAAAAGTCTCATTCAAATCCAAATAAAAACCAGTCTTAAATAATAGCCTAATTTTTCCAATAGCCTCAACTTCAACCCTTTTGCCATCACCAACATAGATGTATCTTTCACCATCACTTGGTTTTCGGCAATTCAGGCAACCCTGCATAGATATACTTATGTGAGTAGTAGCAGCAGAATCTACCCACCAAGTATCTTTAGGTACCGAAATTAAATTAACTTCAGAACAAACAAGAGCAAGATATATACCCTTTTTCGCACGCCAAACGTGGTATTTGGTACAATCTTTCTTCATGTGATTAGTCTCCTTACAGAAAAAGCAACCTGATTCTATAGTTTCAACCTTAGTTTCCTTGTGTTGCTTTTTCTGGGGCCTTCAGACCGCAACTTCCTTATTTTTCCTCTTCTTGTTGTCTTTAGAAGAGGATGCCAAATGAGCACTTTCTGTCTTATCTTGCTTTATTCTCTCTTCCTCTTGCACACAATGTGAAATGAGCTCATTAAGAGTCCATTTCTCCTTTAGGCAGTTGTAACTCACCTTAAACTGATTAAAGTGTGCAGGGATGGAGATCAAAACTAAGTACACAAGAAGTTCCTCAGGTAATTCCAACTTGAGTGACTTTAGTTTTGAAGCAATATGAGACATTTCTAAAATGTACTCCCTTATGTTTCCTTTGCCTTTATACCTCATGGAAACAACTTTACTCAAAATAGTACTAGTTTCCGCCTTTTCGTTTTGTGCAAAACGCTTTTCAAGGTCCTCAATTTGGCATTATTTTCTTCAGTCATAGTGCCCCTAAAAGATTCTGGAATTGCACGTTTCATGATCATAAGACTCATGCGATTTGAGCGTTCCCACTTCTCCATCTCCTTCTTGTCATCAGAAGAAGATGTATCCTCAAGAGAAGTAGGTTTCTTAATCCGAAGTGCAAGGTCTAGATCCATGCAACCGAGAACTATCATAATGTTTTCTTTCCATTCCTTAAAATTTGTGCCATTAAGCACATGGATGCTATTAATGTTCGCAGATATTGTAGCAGCTGAAGAATTCACTGAAAATAGAACAAGGACAACTTAACACATGCTTACAATTATTTGAATTTTAACTTTAGTATACAGATTCAAAATAGGCAAATCCCATTACAAGATACCTAGCACAACATTGATTTTAGTCTTTGGACAGAAAATCAATTTGTAAGTGGTACTCTTGGTGTAGTAATCAAATATTAACAATAAACTCCTGTCAAATATCAAGCCTTCCTTTAGGCCGACTTAATATTCACATGGAAAACTTAATAATTGTCACATATTTATCACCACAAGCATACTCGAATTCCTGCCAAATAACAACCTTCCTTTGGGCCGGTGTTAAACGCATGGAATACTAACATACACAGTCATCTTATATTTTAAAAATCAATCAATTTACACAAAAGAGGTTACTTTGGTAACATAATGTTTCAATTGACTAAGATGCAAAACTAATTAGTTCTTTAAGGCATATATTGAATCTCAACAGAAAATTACATGTTTATAATGTAAAATCTTAATAATAATGGACAAAACATTAATGTACAATTAAAATCTGAAAACTTAAAACGTTTCTTTAATAATGAAAAACGTTTCTTTAATTAATTGTACATTATGTCTTCATTAAACTGCCAGAAAACAAAACATACGTTTCTGCAATAAATTGCCAGATAATCGATTATCTGGTCCTGATAATCGATTATCTTGGCATTCTGGAATTTCCAATTCTGCTGGAAATTCCAGGATAATCGATTATCTTGAAGGGATAATCGATTATTCTGGCTCTCTGGAATTTCCAATTTTACTGGAAATACCAGGATAATCGATTATCTTGTTGATAGTCGATTATGCAGGCTTACTGGTCCAGGATTATGCTGGCTTTATGGAATTTGGCGGACATATAACATAATCGATTATCCAAATACAATAATCGATTATCTTATGGTTTTGTTTCATAAATATTTGATGAACAAATGAAATAATCGATTATTTATCTACAATAATCGATTATCTAAACGTTACATATAAGATAATCGATTATTCAAAACATAATCGATTATGTTAAGCTTCTGTTTTGCAAAATTTTGGTGAACTTATCAAGATTATCGATTATCTTTATAAGATAATCGATTATCTTACCAATCTGTCCAACTTAATGGAAAGGCTTAAACAAGGAATCATATTCAACAACCGAAATTATGCAAATAATTTCAACATTTCAATTCATTTGGTGATATGAAAGGTATCGAAATACTGAAGTTTATCATCAACAAATCATTCATGAAAGCATGCTATATCAAGGTACTAGAACTTCAAAATTAAAATTCTATTTGAATTTAATCATTATGCATTATAACATTGAATTCATGAACTTCCAAATGATCCAATACGAAGGAGGCTCTGATACCAATTGTTGGAATAAATAAAGCCTTCATATCGAATTATTTGGAACTATAACATAAGCGGAAGCGTACTTGAATCCATAGGTGGAAGCTCCTTGATTCGGCTTGAAGATTGTCCAAGGTTTGGCTTTCCACTTGATGTGCAAGACAATGGTTTGCTCTCTAATTTCAATGGGAAGAAGAGAATAGTCTTGCATCAAATGGGAACCATAACCCCCTTATAAGAATGTAACTTAAGAAAACTCAAAGGTCACGAGAATGTAACCTTAGTTACATGTATGTAATGGCTTTTGTTTAAGTTGTTGATTTCTTGGCGTTTATTTGGGTCAGTACTTTTTAATCCCAGCAGAAAAGAAACTTAACGGACAATAAGTGAGGCTTGTGTCATGATTTGTCTATATTTGGCGTCCTTTTTCTCATCCAAATTGCGTGTGCAACATTGTTCGCTTTTACTTCTATTTCCTTGCTTTGACTAGACATATTTACGTGATACAGATCGGATAGGGTCTGGGAGAGTAGTATGTACGCAGACCTTACTCCTACTCTGAGGTAGAGAGGTTGTTTCCAAATAGACCCCCGGCATCCTTCCCTCTAAGAACTTCCCACCTTGCTCTTGGGGAGACTCGAACTCACAACCTCTCGGTTGGAAGTGGGGGTTGTTTACCATCAGAGCAATCCCTCGGTTGGAACGTAGGCACTCTGACGGGTAAGTCCATTGAGCTGGCGAAGGTTCTTCAGAAGAGGAGGGTTTACATAGCCTGTGTCCAGGAGACTAGGTGGAAAGGGTCGAAGGCGAGGAATGCAGACGAGTTTAAGCTGTGGTATTCTGGGGTCGTGAGAGGTAAGAATGGAGTGGGCATCTTGGTTGATAGGAATCTAAGGGAGTCCGTGATCGAGGTTAGGCGAGTGAATGATAGGTTAATGTCTATTAAGTTAGTTATTGGGGGTTGCGTCCTCAACGTCATCAGCGCTTACGCGCCGCAAGCGGGCTTAGACGAGGAGGTTAAGAGGTGCTTTTGGGAGGACTTGGATGATCTGGTGAGTAGAATTCCCCAATCCGAAAAGTTAGTTATTGGAGGGGACTTTAATGGTCATATTAGGGCTGATGCTGGTGGTTATGGTGAGGTGCACGGTGGCTTCGGATTTGGGGTTAGGAATGGAGGAGGCACGTCACTGCTTGATTTCGCCAGGGCTTCCGAGCTTTTGATTACGAACTCGACATTTCAGAAGAGGGAGGAGCATTTGGTCACCTTCAAGAGTTCGGCGGCGAGGACTCAGATTGATTACCTCCTCCTCAAAAAGAGCGATAGGGGTATGTGCAAGGACTGCAAGGTTATTCCGGGAGAGTCCCTTTCGACTCTCCATAGACTCCTAGTGATGGATGTCGGTCTCTGGGTGAAGAGGAAGAGGAGGGGTTCTCGGGGACAACCGCGGATTAGATGGGGTGTTTTGACTAAGGAGAAAGCACAGGAGTTGGACAGGAGGTTAGCTGAGGGCGTAGCTTGGAGAAGTTCTGGGGAAGCGGATGCTATGTGGTCAGAAACGACGAACTTGGTTAGGGAGGTAGCATGGGATGTACTCGGGGTAGTCAAGGGCTATTCAGGCAGACATCAGGGTGACTGGGGGTGGAACGATGTAGTCCAAGGAAAAGTAGAGGTGAAGAAAGCGGTGTTTGCTAAGATGGCAGGGAGCACAAGCGAGGAAGAACGGAAAGCGAACATGGAGATCTACAAGGCGGCGAGGAAAGAAGCAAAGATGGCGGTTACGGAAGCCAAAAACGCGGCGTTTGGCCGCATGTACGAGGAATTAGGGGAGAAAGGCGGGGACATGAAGTTATTCTGGTTAGCTAAAGCAAGGGAAAGGAAGGCGCGTGATCTTGACCAAGTTAGGTGCATCAAGGACGAGGATGGTAGAGTTATGATGGGGGAGTCTCAAGTCAAGCAGAGGTGGCGGGCGTACTTTTGAGACTTACTTAACGAGGAGGGGGATCGTAACATAGAGCTAGGGGAGTTGGGGCATTCAGAGCAGCATAGAGACCTTGGGTAATGCAAGCGCATTAGGGCGGATGAGGTCACGGGGGCTTTGCGTAGGATGAGTAGGGTCGAGCGACCGGGCCTAACGAGATCCCGGTGGAGTTCTGGAAATGCATGGGTAGGTCAGGAGTGGAGTGGCTCTCCAGGTTGTTCAATGCGATCTTCAGGACCAAAAGGATGCCGGAGGAGTGGAGGTGGAGTACAGTGGTTCCCTTGTACAAGAAAAAATGTGACATCTAGTGCTGCAACAACTATAGGGGTATCAAATTAATAAGTCACACCATGAAGGTCTGGGAGCGGGTGATCGAGGCGAGGGTGAGGGAGATGAAATCTATATCTGTGAACCAGTTCGGTTTCATGCCGGGTCGATCCACTACATATGCTATCCACCTTGTTAGGAGGCTGGTGGAGCAGTTCAGGGATAAGAAGAAGGACCTGTACATGGTGCTTATCGACTTGGAGAAGGCGTATGACAAGGTCCCAAGGGAGGTGCTATGGAGGTACTTGGAGGCGAAGAGCGTGCCAGAAGCCTACATCAGAGTAATCAAGGACATGTACGATGGAGCTAAGACTAGGGTTAGGACGGTGGGTGGCGACTCAGACCATTTTTCAGTGGTTATGGGGCTCCATCAAGGATCAACGCTTAGCCCTCTCTTGTTTGCCTTGGTGATGGATGCTCTGACCCGGCATATCCAAGGGAATGTGCCTTGGTGTATGCTATCTGCTGATGACATAGTCTTGATAGACGAGACGAGGGTCGGTGTTAATGAGAGGTTAGAGGTATGGAGACAGACTCTCGAGTCTAAGGGTTTCAAAATAAGCAGATCTAAGATAGAATACCTGGAGTGCAAGTTTAGCGCCGAGCCGAGCGAAGTAGGCAGAGACGTGATGATTGGATCTCAGGCCGTCGCCAAGAGGGACAGTGTCAGATATCTTGGGTCGGTGATTCAGGGGGACGGAGAGATTGACGGGGACGTCCCTCATCGCATAGGAGCGGGGTGGTCAAAGTGGAGTCTCGCATCAGGAGTCCTGTGTGATAAGAAAGTTTCACAGAAACTCAAGGGGAAATTTTATAGAGCTGTGGTTAGACCTGCCATGTTGTATGGGGCGGAGTGTTGGCCAATGAAGAACTCTCATGTTCAGAGAATGAAGGTTGCGGAGATGAGGATGCTTAGGTGGATGTGCGGGCTCACAAGGTTAGATAAGATTAAGAATGAATTTATTCGAGAGAAGGTGGGGGTGGCCCCGGTGGATGAGAAGATGCGAGAAACGAGGCTGAGGTGGTTCGGGCATGTGCGGAGGAGAAGTTCTAATGCCCCGGTGAGGAGTTGTGAGCGGTTGGAGATAATCGGCGTTCGGCGAGGCAGAGGGAGGCCTAAGAGATATTGGGGAAAGGTGATTAGGCATGACATGGCTAGAATGCGGGTTTCTGAGGACATGGCCCTTGATAGGAAAATCTGGAGGTCTAGTATCAGGGTTGTAGGATAGGAGCCCCTAGGGTTTTTCGTACTCCTCACCCGGGGTTGGGTAAGGCTTGGCAGGGCTATCCATAGATGATTTGTGTAATGGATTGTGTCTCCCTTATGGTAGTTATTTGTTGTTGTTGTTGTCTGATATTATTGCATGCTATTTTATTTATGGTTCTTATGTTTGGATAATTGTTTACGCTATTTCTTTTGAAGTTACTAATGCTCTTTTGTTTTTGTTTTTGTTTTTGTTTTTTGTTTTTGTTTTTGTTTTTGTTGTTCCTTTCCTTCACTGAGCCGAGAGTCGATTGGAAACAACCTCTCTGCTCTTTCGGGGTAGGGGTAAGGCCTGTCTACATATTACCCTTCCCAGACCCCATTTTATGGGACTATACTGGGTAGTTGTTGTTGTAGATTGGATAGGGTATTGAAAATTAAAAAATTTCCATCTCAATTCTAACTAACTCATTTTACCTCTTAAGGGCTGATTTGACCAAAATCTATAGGACGTCAAGTCGACAGCAAACCCAATATGATTTAATCTAATTTTTTATTCTAGAACACGGTGCCACGACTTCAGTAGGCACTAGTTCACTTGGTTTTAATCTTAAGAAATTACAAGCAGGGGCCTACGAAAAGGAGAATGCCTTTGAAAAAACACAAATCAAATGCGAAACGTAGAAAATGATCTTATATATAAATTTTTATTAACAGTCATCAAGTAATATTATTGTTTTAGTTAATCTTCATTCTGATTAAATAATTTGATTTAATATAAGATGGATTATGGTTAAGCCCTTTTTCATTTGAATATATATATATAAAGCGAATTTAAGTGTAACGATGCACAAAGCATTTCATCTTCACGTAAAATACGAAAAATGATAGCATTTTAAGGAATGTGATGTAAAAAGCATACCATGATTCAAATATTATGTAGTAGTATTATATTATCAATACTGCCAAACATTTTCAAAATTCTAAAATAGAAAAAATATTATTCTATAACTTTGCACAAGCAGAGTAGGGCTAGGGGTGTGCATTCGATTTATCGATTCGATTTTGACCATTATCGATAATTACTTATCGATTATCGATTTGTACATATGCTTATCGTTATCGTTTCAATAATGTTTCGATTTTTTCGATTTCGATTTATCGATTATTGGGGCTTATCGATTCGGTTATCGATAACACCAATAAAAAAATTTGCGGGATTCCACGGAAAGTATATCACTATAAACACGCATAACTAATATGGACAAAAAGGTCATTCTTTTCATATACACGATGAATGGTCGACAATTGATGCAACAACTTTGCTATGAATATCAACTTTTTCAACAAGTTTGAATTTTCTTATTTGAACACTCAAACTTAATAAACTAAGTATTAATAAATACATCTAATAAAGCGTGTATATCAATTTCGCTGACATGTACAACACGTCATGCTAAACTATTTATTACTTGTCATGTGTTGTGTGTCCCAGTTTTAAATACAAAAAAGGAAAGAAAAAACTCCTAAAACATATCCTATATTAATCTGTACGAGGACGCTCCTAACTACTCCGGTGAACGGCAACTTAGATATCACCATGGAAAAAGTTCACGGATCACTTGCTCGTGCTGGTAAAGTGAGGAGCAAACTCCAAAAGTTGCCAAACAGGACAAGAAGAAGAAGCCTCGCGGCCGTGCTCACAAGAGGATGCAATACAATCGCAGATTCGTCACAGCAGTTATTGATTTCGGGAAGAAGAGGGGCCCGAACTCATCCGAGAAGTAAATGAAGAAATGACTTTATTTTTAGATAAAGAAAGTTGCTGAAGTTCAATAAGTTGTATTTGCAATTTGTTGCTTCTAAGAATACTCCAGACAATACAATATTAGCACTATTGTACAATTAGTTTCCGTAGTTAATGAAATGGGATAAGCAAGAATTCAACGGCCAACAAGATAAGGGCATATATGTCTTTTTAGTATATTTTATCGGTTTATCGATTTAGGACGAAATCGAAATCGAAATCGATAACTCGATAAGAAAAATTTCGAAATCAATAAACCGATATCGATAAACCGATAACAAATAATCGATTCGATTTATCGATAAACCGATTCGAATGCACACCCCTGAAGCAGAGTAAGAAACCTTTAAATCTATATTATATTATAAGGAGAGTAATGAAACACGTGACTAAAGCCAAGTGGCAAGCTAAAAAGAAGCCATTTGGCAATTTTAAGACAACCTTAAAAATTTAAATTTTAAATGGAAACATAATTAATATAAGTAGTTTAATAAATCTTATACCCAATCTAAATAAATCTTAGACAAATCTAATGAATATATCTACATTTAAATTTATATTTGTAGCTATATCTCTATTTATATCTGTATTGAGCAGTCCATGGATATTTTTTCTATATTAGTTAAAAATATGAAGATAAAAAAATTAAGTAAAATTTATAATAAAAAATAAAAAAATATAGAAAGACGTAGATTTAGATAATCTGTGACTATTCATACTTTGGAGTAAGTTAAAATAAAATAAAATTTACTTAAGACATTAAAGATTTATCTTTCTATATTATATTAAAAGAATGTAGTGAAATATTTGGTTAAGCCAAGTGGCTTATTGAGAAAATGCTACTTGACAAATTTAAGACTTAATCTAGAAAATAAATCTAAATCTATATATCTATATCTACATCTATATCATATATAAATGCAATTAACAATTTTCCTTCTATATTAGCTTAAAACATGAAAGTGAAAGAATAATTAAAAATTCATAATAATAAAATAGTAAAAATATTAGAAAGATGTAGATTGAGATAACTATGACTATTTGCACTCTGGGCAAGTTAAAATATAAATAAAGTAAATAAATTTATTTAAGATATTATGGATTGATGACTTTGAAAACTGAAAAAAAAAATCAAGTAGCTCATTTCTTTACTTATAAAAATAAAAATTTTAAAAATCACTTGGCTTAACGTTATGTAAGGTTAACATATATTAGTTTTAAAAAGATATTAATTAATATTATTTAAAGTTAATACGTATTCACTATTTTGGTGGTGGATTTGATTGGAGAAATAAACAAAAATCTCATATTCAAAGGGAATGATTATCGATATTTATGATAAATAATATTGATAATTTTTATCAAATTCTTTAATTGATGTTGATTTCTTAACAAAAAACGAACCTTACCAATATCATAATTACAGGGCAACTGAAAAGCTAATTGTATTTATCCATATTTAGCTCCTACCAGACTTTTAAATCTTAACAATACCTTAATTACAGGACAATTCAAACTCAATAATGTATTTTTTGACCATTTCTTAATCAAATATCCCATTTAATTTGAATTCAAATGGGAACATAATTATCATGCAAAATTTATAGATAAACTTAAAGTGTGTGTAATTACGTTACCATAAGGGACTAAAAGAATATTCATATAATATTATTCCTTATGTGGAAATAAGAATATTTGCAATTTAAATATTACCATTTAAGGGATAAATATTATATGTCAAACAATATTCGTGACAATATATCATATTGATAAATCAGATTATTAATTAAAAATAAAGTTTATATTTTGAATTTAAAACTAATCATACTTATTTGCAATTAGTTTAGTAGGACTTTAAACATTAGCAATACCGTAATTATAAGGCAATTCAAAGTTCAAACACAATAACAAAATTTTTTAAAAGAATTATTTTTTAACCGTTTGCTTAAATTAGAACGAAAAAATGAATATCATTTAAAATTTATACGTAACTATATATGGATATATGGGTCTAAAATTATCATATAGAAATAACATTATATGACAAAGTATATTCATATAATATTATTCCTTATATGAAAATTAGAATAGCAATTCAAATATATTTCCACATAAAAGATAATATTTTATGCCAAACAATATTCATGGTTTTTGTTATAAATAGAACTCTATTTAAGGTGAATGTCTATATTTAGAGAGATTCTAGGGTTTACTATTTGGTGGCTAAGTCACCACCTCCCTATAAATATAGGGATTCTATACCATTGTAAACCATCCCAAAGTATCAATAAGAATACTCCTCTCTCTACTTTTCTCTCTATTGTTCTTGTTCTTATATTATTTCATAACACGTTATCAGCACGAGACTCTACCGTCTCAAGAAGCACTTTGAGAAGATTAAGGAGTAATTCGCCCACACGAATTTCGCTAATTCCGGGCATTATCCGAGTCACGCT
Source organism: Nicotiana benthamiana (assembly GCA_034376525.1). Classification (NCBI taxonomy): domain Eukaryota; kingdom Viridiplantae; phylum Streptophyta; class Magnoliopsida; order Solanales; family Solanaceae; genus Nicotiana; species Nicotiana benthamiana. The sequence continues at coordinate 80,858,924 of CM067333.1, forward strand.
TCAAGAGATAAGTATCGATTTTATGTTCGATTAAAATCTATAATTATGTGTTGTCTATATTACATACAAGTGATCCTAGCTATTTACTTCCGCTATTCCTTTCTTTGTTACAATTGAATTGATGACTGGTTTAATTTAGTTGTATAGTGGAACGTTTCTGTTCAATTATGCAAACAATGGGTTTTTGGATTTTTAAAGTTTGCTGATAGTTTGGAGGTCCAATGGCAATCTTGAATTTCTATACGGAAAATATGTCGCGTTCTCCGGCATCGAATTGGCCGCGGGAGTCGACCAAAGTTGCCGGAATTTGTTGCAACGGGATGGAAACTCGAGAGGTATATTTGATATCACAACATTTATTGGTATACCTTAAAGGTAAGTAATTTACTTCTCTCTTTCAAATTCTTGAAATTCTACGATTTGATTTCATATACAAACAAAGACAAAATCCGTCCAACTGAATTTGCTCCATTCCCTTTAGAGAATGTGATAGCAGTATGTGATAAGTCTGAAAGAAGACAAAATCCGTCCAATTGAATTTGCTCCATTCCCTTTAGAGAATGTGGTAGCAGTATGTGATAAGTCTGAAAGAAGACAAAATTATTACCATGAAGGTATCAATGAATGTGGACGAGGCAATAGACGGAATTATAATCGTCATCATTGTGATAATGAGAATAATGAAGATTCTCAAAATAATCTTTCACTTTATGAAAGTAATATTTGACATGAGATTGTATATAACACATACAGATGATTATAATCCATTCCCTGAAGTGAATGTGATAATTATAATAAAGCCCGTAAGTATGAACGCGCTCTTGATGTAATTTGTTTTATGTCTGACATTATGAAAGGAAAGTTCGTTGCCCTTGAAATTCCGGGCAAGAACTATATGACATGGGTGTTGGATGCTGAAATCCATTTGGATGCAATGGGTCTTGGAGACGCCATTAAAGACAGAAATAATGCATCCACCCAAGACTATGCTAAGGCCTTGATTTTCTTGCGCCATCACCTTGATGAAGGTTTGAAACTGTGCTAAGGCCTTGATTTACTTGCGCCATCGCCTTGATGAAGGTTTGAAACTGTGCTAAGGCCTTGATTTACTTGCGCCATCACCTTGATGAAGGTTTGAAAATTGAATATATCACAGTCAAAGATCCACCTATCTTGTGGAATGGCTTAAAGGAGAGATATGACAACCTGAAGTTGGTCACTCTGCCACAAGCACGATATGATGAGAATCCAAAAGCAAATAGTTCATAAACTATATGTTATCGTTGCGGTGGAAAAGGGCACTGGGCGAAAATTTGCCGTGTACCAAGACATTTGGTTGAGCCTTGTCAAGCATCTCTAAAGAGTAAATGCCCTGAAACAAATTTTGTCTCTGACGACAATCTTGACATCACCCACTTGGATGTGGCAGACTCCTTTGAGCACCCTGAGGGGAAAATTGACCACCTAAATTGTGATGGATCTGTGATGAAGGAAGATGGAATTGTTTGATTTTATTTCACTTATTTGTAATAGTTAGTGAATAAACTAATAGTCATCAGTATCAGCTCGTATTAGTTAGTTTATGATATAATGTTAGTATTAGTTCTTTAGAATGTTTCAATATGCTTAAATTTTGAAGAAATTTTTATTTTCCAGTAAAGTTAGTCGACTAACTTATCAGTTAGTCGACTATCTAATATTTCGCAATAAAACTGGATTTTTTCGCAAGCTAAGATAGTCGACTATCTGATTTAGATAGTCGACTATCCTGATGACTGTTTACTAAGATAGTCGACTATCAACTTAGTTAGTCGACTATATAATATTTCGCATTAAAACTGGACTTTTCCGCAAGGCATGATAGTCGACTATCTGATTTAGTTAGTCGAATAACCTCAGCAGATTTTGAAAATATTGTTTAAATATGAAGCAAACAGATTTGTATATTCTCATGTTCATATATTTTCTTTTGTATGTCAAACCATGGGAATTAAATTGATTGAAGGCTCCTGAAGAGCAACTATAACTCTGCCTAAAGGAACAATATTTTAGAGAATGCAATGTTCTCCTCCAAGTCTAAGAGGAACTTGTTGAGTTTTAATAATATCAGTCAAAATGTTCTCCTCCAAGTCTAAAAGGAACTTGTTGAGTTTTAAAGATATCAGTCAAAATGGATATCATGTTGAGACAATAGATGAGAAGAATCTTGAATACCTCATTTACTCATGAAAACGAGGCTGCCCACTTCGGTTTGGGGTCACGCCATTTTGCATGCAGCAATGCTAGTTCGTCTCTGACCGACGAATTATCACAAATATTCCCCGTTGCAATTGGTTTTGGGTCATGAACCTAATATCCCATTTAAGAATCTTTGGATGCGCAGTATATGTGCCTATAGCACCGCCATACCACACCAAAATGGGTCTGCAAAGAAGGTTAGGAATATATGTTGAGTTTGAATCGCCCTCCATTATTCGCTACCTCGAAACATTGACAGGGGATTTGTTCACTGCACGATTTGCAGACTGTCAATTCGATGAGACACTTTTCCCAAAATTAGGGGGAGAAGTTGGTGAAACCAAACGGGAAATTTTGTGGAAAAATGCATCATTATCTCATCTTGATCCACATACCTCTATTTGTGAAAAAGAGGAGCAAAATATTATCCATTTGCAAAGAATAGCAAATCAAATGCCTGACGCATTTACGGACTTGATGTCCCTGTCGGACAATCATCTAGTGTCATATCCAATGGGTCGAATGCACGCCTGAAGCGTGGCAGGCCATTAGGATCCAATGATTACTATGTTGGAGAAACACAATTGATTACCAATAAGGTATTGTGTTGTAGTAGGTCTCAAAGAAACTTATTCAGTTTCCAAAAGTATATGCGAAAGCGATTGATTATATTGAGACTATAAATAAAGGAAAGATCTGATATCTTCCATTACTACAACTTGTAGCGGGATAATTTGTATATGAAAAGCTACCCGCTCCATTCTCCAGTTTGTACTACGCAAACAAAAGAATGCCACAATAAAGTGGATATCTATTGGTATAAAAACCCATGTCATAATAAACCTGAAGTTTATTGATAAGTGCACATGTCATGGTGTAAATTTGAAGTTTACCAATATTGATAATTTATTCAGTTGGCATTCGGGTTAGCCATCTCATTTTAAGTATGATGTGCAATAATAGAGAATTCACATGGGTGAATATTAAAGAACTAGAAAGTTCTTTACAAATTTTCTTGTATAACTTGTTCTCATTAATGAACTGACCAACTAAAGAGTTCGGGTTGAAGCCCATAAATTCTGGAAATATCAAAGGTGAATACGGGCCCATTCACCTGCCATGTATACCACATATGATGCATCTATGATATGGTTACATGTGCGATTGTTATTGACTCGCAGCCTGGCCGGTGCTTGCGAGGTAAATTGCTCAGTAATCTAACTTCGAGCATAATTTCTAGATTTTCTATTCAAGATAGTTCATATTGAAAGTTGGTTTATATCAAAGTTGGTTTAGCAAGATAATTATTGAGTGCCTCCACTTAATAGCTAAACTGTTTCTTATGAGAACAAAGTTATATATATCAGTTTGATATACGTTGTATACGAGAGTATATTATCCCCTCACAAGTGGTTCAGGGTCAGGAACCAAATAATTTCATCTTATTATTAATGTGTTGTGTATATTGACATGATAATGCACAAAGATGATTTCTCAAAGTTGAGGAAACAAGTTAGCTTTTCTAACATGAGGGGGAGACATGATAAACACTTGAGAAAAGGTTACATGGGATGAATTATCATTTGCATATATAGATCCTCGAATATCATAATATGAACCTGAAGTTCATAAAAGGATAATTCAATTGCAACATATTGCAAAGCATGCTATACGCATTTGCTGACCCAAAGAAAGTAACTATTATCTCACTGCAAATGCTCATATTAAGTCCTAGAAGGATAAAGTCTTGGATACGCTTGAAGCATATAGACAAATCGGTTTCAAAGTTCTTAATAAAGAAGATGAGCAAATGATCAAAGTGATCATAATAAGGAGGCAAGTGACCCAGAAGATCACATGACATAACACTTCATAAAATCTCATGAGAGATTCAGGTACCTGAATGTATGAATGAAGAGATCTCCATGTTATGTCTTTATGAAAATTTACTGGAACCGATATAAAATGTCGTCGACGACATCTATGATAGCGCTAAATGTCGATGAGGATCTTATGTTTGTCGAATACAAACAATATATTGGCTAAATGGAAGAGATACAATTCAAGCAGAATTGATTCCATATGAAAGACATGTAGTTTTGGACATGTAGTTCAAATACTTGAAAGTATAAAGCCAATGATTGAAGTTGCTTGAAGCATATACAATTCTTGGTCCTGAAGCACCACATCCTAAGTGCAACTTGTGTACATATGTATCTTGCTATAACTATAAGCATGATGACATCAAGAATACCCCTATGGAGATATTGAAGAGTCATTCCACGACATTATATGAAGATGTTCATATCTATCAAGAATGATAATTTCAAGGTGCGGTTTTATTCAAATCAATATGGCTGATTTATTTATCAAATCTCTATCAAAGATCGTTTTGAAGATGATGCACAAGATTGGAATGCAAATGCTAAAGGATATGAGTTGATGCTCTATTCAGGGGGAGTTAATGCGCGTTGCACTCTTTTTCCCTTACAAGATTTTTGTCCCAACTGGGTTTTCCTTGCAAGGTTTTTAACGAGGCAACCAATAGGCGCATATTCAAACATGTGTACTCTTTTTCCTTTTTTATAATTTTTTTCCCATTGGGTTTTATTTAGTTAAGGTTTTAACGAGGCACATTATTGAATAGACATTCAAGGGGGAGTGTTATAAATAGAACTCTATTTAAGGTGAATGACTATATTTAGAGAGATTCTAGGGTTTACTACTTGGTGGCTAAGTCACCACCTCCCTATAAATATAGGGGTTCTATACCATTGTAAACCATCCCAAAGTATCAATAAGAATACTCCTCTCTCTACTTTTCTCTCTATTGTTCTTGTTCTTATATTATTTCATAACAGTTTTATCATATTTCATCAATTGATATATTTATTTATTAACAGGAAAATAAAGTTTAAATTTTAATTTAAAAGCTAATTATATTTATCCATATTTAGAACTCATTATGCTTTTAAACCTTACCGATAGCGTAATTAAAGGGCCATTCAAACTCGATAATATAATTTTTTAAACTAATTCTTTCTTAACCAATTATTACTGTTTAAATTAAAATTGAAAGAAAGAAAAGTCAAATTTTATTGGGAATGTAAATTTCATTCAAAACTTATTGTGTGAGATATATAGATATATGAGTCTAAATTTTGATTGAGATAATCTGATTGTGTATGTATAACATTTTAGTAAATTATTTGAATTCAAAGGTAACATTTTAGTATATTCACATTGAAATTAAAAAAAATACAATAAGTATTTCTACATAAAATTTTTTTTAAGAATATGTGTACCTTAGATCAAGGTAATTAAATCTGCATTTTTACTTTATTTATTACTTTTAATTTGTTTACGTTTTTAAGACAAATATTAATATGGAAAATTTAATTTATATTTTAATATATGGAAGTGAATAATTAATTGACAATCAAACGACATATATGGTAAAATAATATTTTTTTTGGTCAAAAAAAAAATTCGTATTTCAACCAGTATAAATGTACATCACTTGTTCTTTGGTACTATAGAACAAATCTCAAATTTGATCAACTATCTACTCTACGACCAGAAAGTTGTTTAACTAACTCCTAACATACAAAACTGTGAATATATTCAAGGAGTACATTGTGGATATCAATTTAAGAAGTGTAATGTGGGCTACCATTTTTGCTTCTTCGTTCCAGTGATGTGCACCTGGATTGCAATCTGTCGTGCTCTATCTGTAGCATTTCTGCTCGACTGTCTAAATCTTCTTTCATTCCTTTCCATCCAATATTGTATACAACTGCTCCGAACACCACTCCTAGGATGGTTTTCTTTGATTTTCTGTTGTTTACTCTGTCAGAGATCCATTGCACCTCTAGTTCCCAATTGTTTATTAATCTGTTGAAATTCAGCCAACTTAACAATCCTTGCTACAGTGATTGGGAATAAGAGCAGTCAAAGAATAGGTGGTTGTGTGTCTCTACACTACCACTGCCACATAGTGAACAAGACTAATCAGTGTGGATACCCCATTTTTCTAACCTGTCAACTGTTGCCAAACGTCGATGCAATGTCATCCATAATATGAATTTCTGTTTTGGCAGTAGTCCAAGCACCAACACCAATTTTTTCCAGGGAACTTTGGTGTACTGTGGAATAGAGTGCATATATGCTCTCTTAATGTTGTATCTTCCATTATGGCAGCATGCTTGCATTGCTGCCCACTCGTGTGCCCACCAGTCCCTAGCTCCAAATATTTTCCTTACCAACCAGCTAGCCTGCTTTGGTGTTTCCATGGTAGCAACTACTTCGCTCTTTATATAATGACAGTGGATCCATTTGATCCATAGCTTATCCTTCTTTTGCATTAGAGCCCATAGCAGCTTTGACAGGGCTGCTTTATTCCACTTTTCATAGCAAATGACATTCAAGCCTCCAGCTGCCTCTGGTTTACATACTGTTTCCCAAGCTATAGGGGCCCTATGACTTGTCTCATGTTTCCTAGTCCATATGTAGTTCCTGCATATTCCCTCCACCAGTTTGATGACTTTCTTTGGAAGTAGAAAGACCTGGACCCAGTAGGTTTGCATTTCAAATAGAACACTCTTGATCAGTTGGAGCCTTCCAGCATAGGATAAGACCTTGGATGACCAGTATAAGGCAACATAAGCCAACATAGAATACTATATATTCAGATCCTAACCATGCAATACTATACGAACCTTCATTTTAGTATTTCAATTTTTTTTCTACTATGAATAATCTAAATTATATTAAAAGAAGATTTGTGAAGCATGTGATTACGATAAGTGGCAAGCTAAAAAGAAGTCACTTGGCAATTTTAAAACAACATTAAAAATTTAAATTATAAATAGAAATATAATTAATGTAAGTAGTTTAATAAATCTTATAGTTAATTTAAATAAATCTTAGACAAATCTAATAAATATATCTACATTTATATTTATATGTATTTTTGTAGCTATATCTCTATTTATATCCGTATTGATCTGCCCAAAGATATTTTTCTATATTAGTTAGAAATATGGAGATAAAAAATTAATTAAAATTTATAATTAAAAAGAAAAAAATATTGAAAGACGTAGATTTAGATAACTTGTGACTATTTATATGTTGGAGTAAATTTAAATAAAATTAAAGTTTACTTAATATATTAAATATTTATCTATCTATCCATATCTATATTATATTAAAAGGAGAGTAGGAAAGCATGAGATTAAGCTAAGTGGAAAGCTAAAAAAAGTCACTTGGCAATTTTAAGACAACATTAAAAAATTTGAGTTGTAAATTGAAACATAATTAATGGAAGCAGTAGTTCAATAAGAATTGTTTTTTAATTGTGATAAAAATCTCTATTTAATTTAGTTAACATTTTTTGTATAATTATGGTGGGGACGAATTTTAATTAATTGATCAAGCTTTGTAACTGGCCTTATTTTGGTACAATATACATTACTGTAGGTATCTTTCATTAAAATTCTATGTAAAATTCAATTATGATATCCTTTTTTTTAGAAAGAAATAATTAAATTTTCGTTTTGTATCGTACAAATTAATTTAAAATTGAAATAATAATTTTGTTGTTTAGTACAAGCTTTGTATCTGACCTTATTTGGGTGCAATATACATTACTGTATGTATCTTTAATTAAAAATTTGTGTGTAATTCAGTTATGGTAGATATCCTTTTTTGAGAAAGAATTAATTAAATTTCTATTTTGTATCCTACACATTAATTTTAAGTTAGAATATAATTTTTTATTTAGTACCATCTTGTATCTGACCTTATTTGTAAGAAATATACATTACTACAAGTATCTTTAATTAAATTTTATGTATAATTTAATTATGGTAATATATATAATGAGGTTATATTAGTGATGACAATTCAAACAAATAAATATTTTCTACATAAATAAATATTTCTTAAAATCATAGTGAAAATATTCTAGCAACAATTAGAGTTTTTAAGATTAATATTTAAATTGAGTATTGCTAGGTTAAGTTTGAAACTATAATTTGATTTTTAAAAATATAGTGCAATGGAGAAAATAAAAGAATAAGATATATTTGAATTTAAGATGAGACTTTTTTAAAATATTATAAGAAAAATTATATTTAAGAATATGAGCAATAGAGTCAAAGTTACTATTGAAATAATATTTATTTATTATTTTTATTATATTAAAATAAATGTGATAAAACTGGATATTAAATTCAAGTAAACTAATAAAAAGCACATGGCAACATTAATACTATTAATTATTGAATATATAACAGAAAAATAAGAAACAAATAGAGAAAAAAAATTAAAATTTTTATCATAAAGAACAAAGAAAAAATAAAATTTATTTAAATTTGATATAAAAAACGAATGTGGATAAAGCCACATAACTGAAGTTTAATAGATTAAAAAATTTTATAAATCAAAATATTAATAAATTAGAGATGATGCGAGGTTATTTATACAAAGAATTAGTTGAAAAATAAAATAAAGTAAATTTATAATGATTAAAATTATTATTAATAAATTTAAAGAATTTAATAATTTTGAATTTTAATTTTATATAAAATAAATATTTATTTTTATATTAAATTTATATAATAGTATTAAAGGATATAAATAGATTATTATATCAATTAAAGAAGCATGTTAATGATAGCTATATAAGAAAATAAAATACTATATATTAGGTAACTTAATAGCAACAATAAAAAATTTAAAAATATTTAATATTAGAAATAGAAGGGAAATATGATTTGAACTTGACATTTAAATTAAATTGTGGTGAAAATGCTCAAACTATAGATATGATTACAATTATTGGATAAAAAATTAAAACTAAGAAAATACAAAAATCTCATGTGGGTAATTTAATGAACGAAAATTAAAGTCTAATTTGTATATAATGTTAAATAGAAAGAAAACTAAATTAAGGTGATACAAAACACAATTACAAGAAAATTTAATAGATCTAAAATATAATAATAAAAACTTATCTAAAAATATTTTAAACTAATTCAAAGTTATAACTCAAAATAAAATGTGATATTATATATTTTATTTATTGGAAAAAATTAATATAAAAAACTAATTAAAAATTCATAATAGTGAAGAGGGTGTATAAAGAGGAAAATCAAGATAGTGTGAGAATATTTATACTTTGAATTAATTAAGTATAAGTATATTAAATAATTAAATAATACTCAAAAATATTATTGAAAGATTTAAATGAAAAAAGAGTTTCAAGTAAGAGAATAAAAGTACAAAAATAAATCGGAAAAGACCTAAAAATGCCACTTAATTTTTTGAAATGGTCTATCCATGCCATCCATTAAAAATACTCATTTCATGCCACCGTCGTTACACCATGCCATTGCTGACTAACACAGTAGCATGGATGGGCCAAATAAATATTGAGTTGTTAGTCGATAATGGCATGGATGGGCCAAATGTATAATAGCAGTGGCATAAAATGAGTATTTTTTTAACGATTGGCATGGATAAACCATTTCTGAAAGATGAGTGAAATTTTTAGGCTTTTAACCAAAATCAATTAAATTTTAGGAATATGAAAATTTATATTTATATATGTTTATCAAAAGGATAATAAGCAAGATATCAAGCCAATTGGTAAGCTAATAAAATATCATATGAATATAACATAGTTAAATAATAGATATTGCAATAAGCAAAGATTAAAAAAAAGTTGTTTTGAGTGACAATGTAGTAGGATAAGACTTATTCGAATTCACAGTGAAACATAAAGTGGTAGTAAGAATTTTATTAAATAATATGTTCAAACAAGACATATCACAAACGTGATATTTTAATATTGACCAAATACAAGTACTAAATCAAGGAGTTGGATTGTTACAAATATAAAATAAAAAAAAATATGTTACGGGGAAGTTTTAAATTTTAAGGTAATTCTAATAACTCAAACTACAATTTAATATTTGTGTCCGCGCATCGCGTGGGTACTAATACTAGTTATATATAAAACAGAACTCTTAGAGTCCGTTTGGACATAAGAAATTTTTTTCTTTTTTTTTTAATTTTTTTCTGAAATCAATGTTTGTTTATAAAAAATTTCATTTTTTACTTGAACATGCATTTTGAAGTTTTTCGAAAATTTGAAAAACTTCAAAAAGTTGTTTTTCAAAATTTTTACTTATCTAGTCACAAAACTTTAAAAACAACACAAATTATATTCATGTCCAAACACAACTCTAAATTTCAAATACCATTTTGTTCCACTCAAGCCCTAGAGAACAGAGAAAATGAAGTGAGAAAGAAGAGAAACCAGAAGTGTATTCTTCTATGTATTGTCGATCAATACAAGGCTGCACTATATAGTGCTAATACCCCTGACTTTACTAACTAACTAACATCTCACCCACATCTATCAAAACAACCACTAATAACTAACTAATGTCAAATAACTCAAAACAACTCCTCTCTACTTGTATTGTGTACAATTTGGTCCCTCATATCCCAAGACTCCCCCTTAAGCTGGAGAATGAAATACACTAAGAACTCATAGCTTGGAAAGAAGAAAACAGTGTGGTGCAACACCAAGTCTTTTTGTCATGATGTCTGCCAACTGAAGCTTTGTTGAGAAATAATGAGGCATGAGCAGTCTATTTTTTTATCTTTTTCTAGACAAAATGACAATCAATTTTTATAGGCTTTGTTTGTTCATGGAATATAGATTTGCTGTAATTTGGAGAGCAGCATTGCTGTCATATTAGAGATCAAATAGTTGTTGTAAATCAGCATTCAATTCCTTTAACAACCCAACTAGCCAAGTGTTTTCAGCTGCTACAGCTGCAAGACTCCTATACTCAACTTCAGCTAAGCCACGACTTATTGTCTGCTGCTTCTTGGACTTCCCTGATAGAAAAGATTTCCCTAGTTTTATAATATATCAAGTAATTGACCTTCGTGTATTTGGATATGATGCCTAATTAGAATTACAGTAGGTAGTGAGATGAGAGATATGACCCCTCTTTCAAAATATACCAAGTCCATAGAGCCTTTGATGTACCTGATTACTCTAAGTGCAGCATCCATGTGAGATTCCTTTGGATATTGCATGAACTAACTTAACACTTGCACAACAAAACAAATGCCAGGATGTGTGATGGTCAAATAGAGCAGTTTTTCTGCTAACCTCTAGTTAGGGTTGTACACGGATCAGATCAGATTTATCACATTTCAAATTCGTGTTTTAGATTATAGAAAATACAATTCGAATCTGAATCGTCCCAAGTAAATCTGCTATAGTCATTCCTCCTGAGTTTTGGCCTTTCTTTTTGCTTTTGAAATCTAGTGGATATCCTACTATTATGTAACAATTTTCCATGAGGTGTCCTTTATAACCACAATAATCACAGACTAATCTTGTCCTTTTTTGTCTGAACTCATGACTCTTTCCTGCCATCATTGTGAGTGGATTTATCTGTAATCCACATGGTTCTTTGACTTTCCTCCTCTGTGACTATTGCATAAGCCTCAATCACAGTGATTATAGGCCTTTTAGCTAAAATATTGCTCCTAATATTCCCATAGCTTCCATTCAATCTCATATGAAATTGCAGTTATCGTATGTTTTTCTATAACTCTACAGTTGGCCTAGATTCTTCACAATCACATGATGCTAAAGGTACAATTATATCCCATTCATCCCACATATCTTTCATCTTAGAATAGTAAATAGTAACTGAATCAGTATCCTATTTCGGAGTTGCAATAGCAGTCCATAGATGATAGAACCAAGTTAGATATGATTTATCAAATCTCTCCTCAAAATCAGCACAAATCTTTCTTGCATTCGATGCATATACGATGCTAGGCATCAATTTATTAGAAATAATACTACCAATCCATGAGAGAATAATTGCATTACATTTCTCTCATTGTTATGTCAATTCACCTTTATACATATTTTTCACACATGATCTATCTACAAATTCTAACTTTCTCTTTCCATGGAGTGCTAATTTCATCGCTCTACTCCACAGCGCATAGTTTTCTGGGCATGTGAGCTTGAGCGGAATTAATACTAACCCCATTGTATCTGACGCTTACAGAAATAGTGGATGGTTATGATCTAGAAAATTGACTTCACTCTCCGCCATAGCTGTTAGGAAATCGAGCTCAGAAAGCTTGGATCTCGTCGGAGATTGATCGAATTACAATGCCCACTCTAATACCATATTCGATTCAAGCTCTAGAGAACAAAGAAAATGAAATGAGGAAGAAGAAAAACCAGAATTGTATTTTTCTGTGTATTGTCGACCAATATTAGGCTGCACTATATAGTGCTTATATCCTTAACTCCACAAACTAATTAATAGCTCATTTACAGTTGTCAAAACAACCATTAATAACTAACTAATGTCAACTAACTCAAAACACACTACAACATAATAAATCTATAGCTACAAATTCTTAGTTACGAATATAAATTTTGTGGCTATTACGTAATAATAGCCATAAAAATTAGAGTTTCGTGGCTATTCACAAATTGCTGAAATTTCTTTGCTACAAAAATTAAATTGGTAAAGCAAATACTTTATTTTTGCTATAATTAATTTTATGTCGTGGGAATAACTGTCTAAATAGCTATAAATTTATTGCTACACTAAATTTAGTAGCTAATTATTAGTTTTTGTCACTTGATTGAACTATTGTAGCAACAATAACCTCTTAGCTACGATAAATTATGTTAAATAAAATATTGAACATATTTGCTTCAAGTTATAAAAAAGCATGGCGATAATGAGTCAATAGCTACGACGGAATATCATGGCAAATAATATAGCCACGAATTTATATAGCTTCAATAAGTTTTGTAGCTAACTCTAATTTTTTGCTATGCATTTGATATCACTATAGCTATTGTAATATTCTAGCCACAATATATTTATTTGCACATATTTTATAGCTAAAAGAATAGTCTTGCTTCAATTTAAAAACTCGTAGCAATTGTTGGGACATAATAGCTACATTTATTTGTCATAGTAGCTACATGTATTACAGATTCGTGTTGAAACCGTAATGTGCTAAAATGATATATAACATAGAAACTATATGGTCCAAAGATGCTGAAAATAATTCATACATAATTACAAAGGTGGCTTACTGTGGGAGTAAAATAATGCCACCATTGAAGAATTAATATCAACATATATAGTTGTTCATGCGTGCTATAAAAATTTAATCTTAAATTAGTAATCTTTTAGTTGTGTTTTTACCAAAAAATCAGATTTGTCGTGTTATTCTTTTCCTTGGAAGAAATCTTAAAGAACCATGTCTTGGGTACTCAAACTTGCGGTGCGACACTCTTCTTATCTTACTTGTAATAGCTGAAAAAGAAAAGGCTAAGTAGCCTCAACCTTAAAGTAGTATCATAAGCCAACCACCTAAAGAGTACTCTAGACCCAATATTCCGAAGGCTCTCCTAGGATCCGATATCACCTAGCGGAGCTAACATAACCATCAAAATTCAACTTTGAGGTCATTTATATATAAGTCAATATTTGGTCAACTTTTTCAACTTAACCTTTCAAATAAGAGATTGAGTAACTCAATTCACTCCAAAACTACTCTGAACCCAAACCAACTAACCCAGTAAGTCATAATACAACTATAGCACACAAGAAAAGCAAAAAAATAGGGGAACAGAGCTATAACTCTCGAAACAACCGGTCGGGTCATTACAAAAACTTCACCAAGCATCGCTTAAGATTTATCCTAACAAATGCATGCTTCGAGGATAACTATGTTACTCAGATCTTTTTTTTAATCAAAACATACCTTTTAGTGTAATTAGGGTGTTCATCGTTCCATTCGACCTAATTTGCATGAGCTTACTAGATTATTAATAAGTTTCACACATACTAAAAATAAATAAGGCGACCATCTCTAATTAATATTTATTTACTAATATATCGAATTTAAATAAAGCTTCACTAAGTATCACTCAAGCTTTATCCTGATCAAGTGCTTCGAAACTAGGTATGTTAATAAAATATAACTATATTAATAAGTTACAAACTAAAATAGATAAATATAATTAAATTATATGAAATAAAAATATGTTTACGTTAATAATATTCTTATCTAACTTCTTTTTTGTTGGTCTGATTTTAGGAGGAGGGAAATATGAATTTACAATTTGAAAAATAAAATACGATTTTACCAAAAGAAAAAAGTTCCCTCCAAATTATTTCCCTCTAATTTTTTGCGCCTAAATCACAACTTATTTTCCTATTAGAGAGACTAGTGAGCCAAACATAAACTAAAAGAATAAAAACCCTAAAATACTAAAAGTTATCAGAATTGAGGAGCAAAGGTACGCCTTTTCCTTGCATCAAAGGTACGCCTCTTTTCCTTTAACATCAGTACTAGTGCCGCCTGTGTAATTGTGCTGAAAGGAGATGTAAGTCCACCTTTTTCTAGTTAGTTTTTCATTATTAGCCAACTTCTTTGGTGCAAATATTTAGCAGACATTGACCAACTTCGGTATAAATTACAGTGGCTCGATCCTAGATCAAATTTAAAAAATATGGATTGCTCATTTGATTTTTTACATTATACAACGTTATCTTACCTTCTTTTGGTGGTGGACTGAGGATTAATTTTTGCACTTTAACTAACTAGCTTTTATATTAATGATTGATCAACTACTGTAGTTTTTATCAAACTTGTTTACTCATTAGTCTAAATCTCTTTAATGTAAAGCCGTAATGGGTTTCGGTTAGCACACTATGCAACTTGAATAATATTTTAGTTTGAACTTATGATCATTATACTAATTGAGTTTTTCGTTCAGTTTATTTTTAACATTAAAAAATTATAGTTTGATAACATTGCATCTTGAGTTTCTACTTAATTATAAATGGTTTTACACCTTGCTTCAATTACTGGTACAATAATAGCTTGAGACCTAGTGAATAGTCCGCAGCCTTTCTTATGGGTAATTCGGTCTGGTTCTATTACTGGAAATTATTAAAAATATATTGATGTTTACAAATACTTTTTTATAATCAAACAGGGGTAGAAATAGTCTTCAAAAAAGAAATACTCGATTGACTGATGATCATGAGATGAAACCTCCGAAAAGTTCCAAGAAAGCATCCGTTACAGAAGATTCGCTCACACAACATATAGAAGAAGATGTTTATTCAGGTAATTGCAATATATCTTTTATAAAATATTAAATTTTTTATTAATTTCTTTTTAATTAAACAATATTTTGTATTCGTTTAATCATCTAGCTAACTTATATTATGAATTTTGTAGGAAACATGAATATGACCAGAGACTTGGAATTTAATGGTAGCCTTTTTATATTTTCTCCTTCGAGAAAATATGTAAGTGGTTAGTTGGCGAAAGCAAACACTGATATTGATTTCATAGCTTTCTTTGATTTGCTTGATGAAATGAAAAAGTAACTTCAATATTCTTGAGGGAGATAAATTTGCTTATTTGAAAACTGATAGACTTATCAGTGATTGTGATGGGTTAGTGGAATATCGTGACGATTCAGACGTTATTCTTCTTAGTTACGAGAAGCATAAGGATAAGTCAATTGATATTTATACACTCCGAAAAAATGATATTTTCATGAATTCTTTTCTCAGAGAAAATAGTTCTAATGCGAACTTGTCTGAACAAGTGAGTGAAACGGTCGTGGAAGAACATGAATCAACAAATTCAATAGGTATTATTTTTCATTTATTGATCTTTATCAATTATTTTGATATTTTTAGTTGAAGTATATTTATGTAATCTATAAATGTAGGCCCTAACATTTTGAAAAGAAAAACTAGAGGGCATACACTGTGCATGAATATAATCAATTTACAGAAAGGACGAAAATTGGTCGTTCAATTTGATGAAGATCACCAAGCTATTGGTGAGAATGCAACCGATTTCCTTTGGTTTTTGGGTCAAACAGTGAGAAGCCGAACTTGTTTCCCATTAAAAGTAAATGGTTGAAAAGAAATAGAGCAAGATAAGATCGACCACATGTGGGACATTAGCTTGGTAAGAAAATTAGTAAACTAATAAAGTACAATTGTTTTTTAAAATTTTGATGGATTGACAATGTGAGATATTAAGCAAGTTTAGTTTTAAATTACCACTTCTAACTTTTATAATTGTATATTTTATTTTTATGGGAAAAGTTTAACTTTGACGTCTCCAAGGGAAGAAAAGGTGCAATACTTGGTCATATTAGTGACCTCTACGGAGACTATAGGTATAAGTTGAATAATAAGTATTTTAATTCAAAAGCAACTTATGCACTTTACTTACGGAATAAGCCTAAATTTCTCACTATAGATAAATGGAAATATTTGGTCAACCTTTGGAGCGGTGCTGACTTTCAAGTATTTGAATTAATCTATTTGTTCTTTTTAAAGTATTATATGTTGTAGAAACCAATATTATCTATTTTTTAAAACTTTTGTTCAGAAGAAAAGCACGCAAAACAAGGCAAATAGACCGAAACGTTCCTTGCCTCCATATAATAGAACCAAAAGTTATGCAAGACTTAGATACGAAATGATATATATGAACAACATGATAATTTTTTAGAACAAAGTTATAAGAATTATATTCACATATCTTATTCAATTAATGAAAATGATTATTATTTTCACATGAGAAAAAAATGAAAAATCTCCATCTCGTGTTGAAGCTTTTCTAGAATCTCGCAATAGAAAAAAAGAAAAACAAGTTGATGATTTCCAACAAGATGTCATTGTAATGTCAATATGTTCTATTTTGTATTTATCTCCTTTTAGAATATACATTTACACTTATGTTTAATTAATTTGCATTATTGATTGTAGGTTCAATTTGACCAATTAAAAGAGCAAAAAAAAAAAAGAAGGAGAATTTTTTTTTAAATGATGATGATATCTTTGAGAAAGTACTTGGGGTAGAAAAAAATGGATATCTTCGAGCATATGGTCCCAGAATGAATGTCAATGAATATTTTGGAGGTAGACCAACAAAGATACAGCTTATAAAGCAAGTAGAAATGGCCACAAAAAAAGCAAATGAGCGTGTGGAAGAAGTTAAAAAGGAAGCTGATGAAAAAGTTAAAGAAATCAAGAAAGAAACTGATAATAAATTAGTAGAGATTGAAAAACGATGGGAAGAAAGATTCCAAATGATGCTTGCAGCTCAAAATCGACAACCTAATGATGCAAATCAAATCGTAAGTAACTTATTACACTACTTACTAATATATTTTTATATTATCCTTCCAAAAAATTATTTTTATTAACAATTAAAATTTATTTTTCTCACAGCGAAAATACTTTGTTGTATTATTTTCTAATATATATTTTTAATTGTTGTTGCATGTTGTAGAGTAGCGATGAAAGCATCAAGATTGACATGGATATAAATAATTACTATTTCTTCTGTAAAAGCGTATTGATATATTTGAGTAAAATAATATTTCACTATTTTGAATGATATTGTTAAACGTTTTTTTAATATCACACTTATTAAATAATTATAACTGAAGGTATATTTCATGCCAAAAAAAGTTTCTTGCCCACATTATATGAATTATTGTGGCTAATAGTATTCGAGGCAAAATTCTCAATTAGTAGCTATGAATTTTTGAACCGTAGCAAAACAAATATACAACTAACACATGATTATACATTTTTATTTTCATTGCAAATGAAGAAGATCTTTTGCAACAATTTTGCGCTTCGTGGCAAAAAAGTATGGAATTTAGCTATGTATTTGTAATTTGTAGCTAAACATATACATCTATAATTGCTACATATCACGAACATGACTACATATTTTTACTTTTCGTAGCAAACAAAAAACATATTTGCTATAATAAAATATATTTCATAGCTAAGAAAATGAAATTTTTAGCTATAATAAGAAAAT
Organism: Nicotiana benthamiana; assembly: GCA_034376525.1. Classification (NCBI taxonomy): domain Eukaryota; kingdom Viridiplantae; phylum Streptophyta; class Magnoliopsida; order Solanales; family Solanaceae; genus Nicotiana; species Nicotiana benthamiana. The sequence goes on from CM067333.1 coordinate 80,877,116, forward strand.
ATTTGCGACAAATACTTCAATTCATTCTTATGATTTTTTTTATCTGTAGCTGCATACGAGTACTATTGTTACGAAACTAAGTTATAGAAATAGCCACAAAATTTAAAGTTATGTGGCAAATAAATTTAATCTTTTGCTACAATAGAACACTTTGTAGCTACAAAATATAGCTATACATTTTATTTGTCGTGGCAAAAGAAAAAATTATTGCTATAATTATCTTTACCGTGGCAAGAATATATTATCATCACAGCTAGAACACAAAAAATTTCCATGGTAATGAGTATTAGTCCTTAGCCATGGGTCATGTAAAGTTTGTAGCTAATTTTTAGTTACGTCACTTCTTACTACGGATGTTACAGAAAAAAATTGTGGCTAAAGTGTTTAGCTACGAAATTTTTTATATTTAGCTACAATATATTTTATAGCTATAAATGCATAATATTGTAGTGATAACTCCCCTCTACTTTTATTTTGTACAATTTAATCCCTCATATCCCAAGACATTTTCACTTGAATTTTTTTTTTACCATCTTTTAAAAATTTTCAATTCTTATGTCCAAACGCCCACTTAATATAATTGGTGTACTTCTGTCGGGTGCTACAAAATGCCTAAAAAGTGGTTGGGATTTAGGAATTACTTTTTCAAATAATAATATCACGTTTAGTTAAAAAAAATGATTACCGTTACTTCACATAGAAATCATAGAATTTCCAGATGATAAAATGGGTAGTGTCAGAACTATTTTTGTTTTTAATATAATACATTTGTCAACGTATGTTAAAGTTTGAGTTCAATGTCAATTAGGTTTGGGGTATTAAATAACTAGTTGGTTAGTAGCTCTAAAAAATTAACTTTTTATGCAACCGAGTACTATAATTAGTTGCTTATGATAAAATTGGTTTAATCAAGAAATTATCACTACTCATACTCTTAATTTTTCAGTCACACCTAAAATCTTAGCTTCATAAAAACAAGGTTTGAGATTAGGTGCCGGTAGGCCAGTGCCTCTCTCTTATGTCTTGGGGCCAATCGTACTTTTCTTATGGTCTAAACACATGCTTATAACATGCATGTTTTTCTATGTTGCTATGCATGTAAAATTGTATATTTTAGAAGAACTAACCTAAATAGTTATTCATCTAATTTTTTAAATTAAAAATAGTCAGCGAATATATAATATACTTATAATTTATGCGTAATACATGTATAATTATGATCTGTATATAATTAATACATTATCTATGTATATCAACTAGAAAAAGTAAAATAAAATCTGACCGATTATTTATGTAACAATCCTTAAATTTTATCTACTGATGATGCAATAATATTTTCTCAAATTATATTGCAAGAGATATAACCTATAAAGATATGATGAATAACCCTAGGAGTTGGTCGAATTATATTAAATCTATAACTACTTTATCGCATCCTCCATATGAATTATAACTACCAGTCGTCTGATTATATATTGAGTAGAAGTAAAAAGCGTAACTCTCAAATGTACATCATGCATTTGAGAATAATCAGACAACAGTAGTATCATAAATTAGGTTTTGAGTATTGACCTATCTCAATTAATATTTTTACTTAGGGCTGCAAGATCATGGACTTCTATGGCTTATAATAACAGAACCGTTCCACGTATAAAACATTGAGTGGTGATGTTGACATTCTTGTGTTAAATTTCCATTGCGTTACCATTTGGAATCATAATGATAGTTCATTGTATTTTTATTACTAGACTAGATACCTAACCTAGTTCCTTAAATCTCTTTTTTGTCCCTAGCATTACTTTTTAATTATGTTTATTATTTTCAAAAAGTTCCAAAGAAGCAACGAATTATTTGTTTTACTGATATAATACTAGGAATTTGATTATTATGTGATTGAGACGAGACGTGCGGCGAATTTGAAAGCTGATAAAGAAAGATGTAATACATACAGATGCCACACCTCCTTTTTTCGCTTACACGTGGTTACCCCAAAAGATGATATGTGTATAGAAGTTTTTTCAATCAAATAACATTATTTGAGATGGGATTAATCATTTATTTCAAAAGTCGCTACTTGGGATAAGTTTAGCTTTTGGTGTCCCAAGTCACCAGTTTATTTAAAATCCCAAATCGAGGAAATTTCGATTGCCCAATTGGAGTCTGCGAACCAGAAATTCTTGACTAAGGAATTCTGTTGACCCAAGGGAATGTGTTAGGCACCATCGGATCCCGTGGTTCTAGCACGATCGCTTAAACTCATTATAAGTGGCTAAAATATGATTTGCTATACCTATTAGCCTGCAATTTTAGATTTTTTTTTTTGGCAAAACCGCTAGGCGAAGCCTAGGGTTGAAATTTTATTAATAACAGAAAATTAAAGATACAAAATACAACATAAAAAACATGATCGTGCAATTTTAGATTATTAACCGCTTTTAACATCTTTTTTAGGAAAATTTGCCATGTCATTAAAACATGTCGCAAATCGCGTCACATAAATGCACCCGCAATTTTAGACATATTTTAATTCCATTGAGAATGAGATTTGGGTCATATAAATACGTATCCGAATTTAAGAAGGTATTTTTATTAAACACGCGCCTATAGCAACTACGTCTTCGAAATACGTGGGAAGACCGTGAAATTCGCTAAACGGCACTTCCTGATTTTCTATATGTTTTAATGAATTAAAGAGCCATCGCATGGTATTTGATTGGATTAACGCGGCTCACTTTATTTTAGGACGTTCTAATGTATACTAAATTCTCTACTATGCTAGTGTTTAAATGCACTAATCATTTTATATATAGATTGTGTATTTGGGAAAATAATACGTGCCTTTTATCCTCATTCGTGGCTAATTGCACACGCTAAGCACAAGTATGGGCTTTCCCAGAACACATGTTGTGTTTGGCCACTGCCAGGCCTCTCAACAGGGCCTAAAGTTCATTTTGGACGGGGGAGTCCATACGACCAAGTTTCGATAATGCTTTTTCAGTTCAGATCTATACACAAAATTAATTATCTATACATTTATGAAAGCGATGCTAATGATCAATTTTTATCCATTTTTAGTATTAGATTTGGACTAACTGACTCATATACTCGTCAGTCGGAGTATATGAGTCCAGTTTTCACCATGCAACTATGACTCTGATTGCAACTTATAGATCTAAAACAAAATACTGCTAACATATTAAAATTTGAGTGAACTACACCATACACAATGATTGGATTTTAATAATTTCTAAGCTAATATTCTCTGATTTTCTTATTTCTAAACAAACATGAAATAACTATCTAGAACAGCTATACATTAACTACCAGCACTATTGATTTTTCATACTTAAAAGTAGCTCGAATGTCTAGTTATTACAAATAAATTAGTCTCTAAAGTCCAATTATTACAAAAATGAATAAGTCTAACGTTTAATTATAACATGATGAATATCCTACCTCAACAGCTGTATTCAAACTGAATAAAGGGGAAAACATGGGAAGGGTTTTGAATAAGCCAATGCATTCAAATCTTCACGCTAAGGAATACTTCAATACTTGAGCTTCAGTATATATCAAATGAACATTGAAAGTTACCTGTAATACAGCAGAAAACAAGCCTATGAGTAAAGGTAATGAGTCAGCCAAACAATCAACAGCCAAACACAGTGTATCCAGGACTACAGCAGAGTTTTTAGAGAATTAAGTCTTCAGAAAAATGATTCCAACAACACTAATGGTTATTTTGCGGAAATTGGAGAAAAACTAGCATGTATTTTAGCTCTAGGACTCAAAGAGAAGATTCCAGATGCTTTTAAAAATGCCCAGATGGTTTCTTTTATAATGGAGCCTTAGGGCATCAGCTTTTCTCTTGTTTTTTCTTTTAGTCCTTGCTTTACATTTGCACTTTTCCTGAATGTCCTTCATTTCCTGACTTGTGCCTCAAATTTGAGCAGAAATTGTATTTTAGTCCCTTGCTAGAAGGTTCTAGGGGATTACTATAAGATTATCTAAGTTCAAGTACACCCCTTATACCCATATTCCTCTTCCTAAATAACCAACCTCAGGTTTTAACCTTCGTCGGTTATCCGATTAGGTCAATTATGTTCAAATTGGGTCAAATTTGGTTTTGGATTAACATGTTTGTTTTAAAGTTCAAGATTAGCCACAACTAGTCAGGTTTTAAGATGGGTGCCTTAATGTGACTTTCCATAACCAAACATTATACAGGTTAACTTATTCAAAATCAAAAGCTATAAATCAAAATGCCCAGAATAGGGGAACCATTCCTCAACACTCAACTTATAGGCATAAACCAATTAAAACACTCAAAGATGAGAAGCATACAGCAGAAAGTGAACATTTAGCTCAGGAATCAAATTAGAAGGGTGAAGGCTATCACTAGAAATTAAAGGTCTACCCAACAAATCAAAATTATTATGGAAACCAAATACTTAGGAACATGAACAAACAATGAAACCAAAAATCATGGAATAAACAAGTGAAGATCAGAATATGGAGGTCAATCGAGACCTAAAAATCGCATTACTGAAGAATAAACAAAACTAGGCTTTCCAGAATCAAGAGGCTAATGCTTAACATGATACCGACACTACTCAAGAGATGAAGGGATTTCAGATTATTGACAAATAAAGCATATGACAACTTTAAACCTACTTCAGGCAAGACTGTGGACAAACAAACAATTATTTAAAGAAGTTACACAATCTAAGAGCTAATAGAAAAAGATAAACTACTTAGGCAAATACATACAGAAGAAAATAACCAGGCAAATATATACAGAAGAGGCGAAGTACTTAGCTTCTTCATGCATGTCCAACTTAGACGATTTCATCGGCTCTTGACCTTTGGTAGAGGTTTTCAAAACTCCTAGGGCACCGGTGTGATGTATAACAGGCTTAGGATTTCAGGGTAAGGCCATTTATGATTCTGAGACCCCAATGAGGTCTCAGATCTGGATTTATTCGCTGGTTGATGTTGTTTGGGAGTCATGGGTGGGTGGTTGGGGAAAGGAAGTGTCAGGGATTGCCTAGAACTAATTTGAGCCATTTCAGACGGGTTTTAAGTTTTAGGGTTAGGCTTTGAATTGATATTCTAAGGGTTTCAGGAAGATTCAAAAGAGTTGACATACATGGTTGGAAAGAGAGGATCAAGCTGCCTCAGGGTTTTAAGTTTGGAGAGTATTGTAACAGGGTCGCCGGAGATAGGGTTTCCGATGACCTTTCTACGAATATTTGAGATGATTGGGGGAGATTCGAAGGGAACGGACTGTAGGACAGGGAAGGGGAGGTCCTAATGCTTCTATGGTGTAAAGCTGGAAGGGTTTAGAACAAGGTTGCCGGGAACGGTGATTCCGACGATCCTGTTTTTGAATATTCGAGATGGGGGGGGGGATGGCATGTTCGATGGGAAATAATTACGTGGTGGGAAAGATGAGGTTGTGATGGTTTAGCGGTGTAAATCTAGGGAGATTTGGTTGCCGGCTGCCGCCTTGAGGCGGATTTCGGCGGCAGCATTAGGGTGGTAGGCTGATGGTCAAGGGGTGGTCAATGGCGGTGTTACAACCGGAGAAGACGGTACGAGGAAGGGGAGGGTTTGGTCTCTACTTGTATTAGAGACGTTCGGACATATGTATACAAAATGGGGGGGCTTTCGTGACTCTTGGATGAGCACATGATCGACGGCTATGATGAGCCCCTTTGAAACGGTGTCGTTTGGGTGTGGATTGGACCAGAGAAGTGTTGGGCTGGGTTGTGTGTGTTTAAGGGAGAAGCAGGTTTGAGTCACTCAGGTCTGGCCCAATTGTGGCCAACCTGAGTGGCTGTGTATATATGTACATATATATTTTTTGTCTTTTCTTCTTTTATTTTAATTAATTTCTAGCTTTATTTTAAAACCAAAATCCCTAATTATCACAAATAAAACTGCAATAAGTTGAAATTAAACAAAAATAATTGCAAATACCAGAAATATTTTTTTTTATATTTTAATTTGAAAATAAACCTATTTAATAATTAAATCCTAAACAATTTTAAACATGCATCAACAAACACGCACTGACACACGACCAAATTTTAAAAAATAAAAAGTTAAATTCAAAGAAAATCCTAACTTTTGAGAGTCCTATAGGAGCCGTTTCAACCGAGTAAATATTATGTGCTCACAACATAAACATCTAAAGTTGGCACGATCTTTCACTTAGACACTTAAACTAGGCCTCTTTCTAATTATACACGTTTCTTAAGCAATTCTCATATTAATTAGACATGTTTTTTGCTGGCTTATTAATTATTTCTGTAGGGATTTGATGCAGCTGTGAATGAAGTTTTACCCATTGCTGAATTTATATTTGATCTATTTGGCATAAGAAATAGATACGAGAGGAAATGAGAAAATAATTTTGGAGGTGCTCTAAATCTATTTATGAAGTTATGTTTATTTGTAAAGATATTTGTAGAGATTTGTTATATTATCCAAAAAAGTCATGGGTTAGAGCCTAGTTTAAGTGTCTAATTTGTATGAAAATTATCTAAGAAACGTGTCTAATTAAAAAGACGTCTAGTTTAAATGTCCAAGTAAAAAATCGTGTTACGCCACAAAGAAATATAGGCCTGTCACCGATAGTCAATACACAGTGGGGAAGTTCTCATCTTCCACCATGGACTCCCCTTCCTCATGAGGAGGTGCATCCGTAGTCACGTCACAGGGTCAGATGAAGCACTAGCCATTTTTTCTGATTGTGTGCAAAAAGGAAATATAAAGATGAAGGAGATGACAATATCAAAAGACACTCAGAAGGTGGAAGCTCGAAAAAGAAAAGAACTCGGGCTTCAATGGCTCTAAAAATACAACAATTCATATAAGGAGTGCCTATCCCTATTTATAAGATTATAGGCACCCCAATCGAGAGATCTCAAACATCGCCTTATTAATTTCAAAACGAAATAAGCGAGGTAAACAATGTAATGTATGGGGAATGTGCGCCACAATAACACATGATGAAACAATGTTATTTCAAACTGACGTAATAGTCTGGTGCAGCTCTTGAAGCATCACGTCGCCATCTATCCAAAAGGAGGGAAATCACTCTTCGACCAATGTGCTTTGATTACTCAAGAAGTCCAACTGCCGAAGTCCACCCATTGGGCTCGTCCAAAGGCAACCCCGACGGGAAGATCGACTAATTGTATAGGTCAAAATCTGAACAAAAGAATTCTTCTTAAGGAAGAATGACCAAGAGTCAATCAAGACGAGGTCATGTATAGGAAGTAACATACCGACGAGTGATTCAGTCACGGTCGAGGAATATTCTACGGATATTCCAAGAACTAAGGTACTCCGTTTTAGTACTCCTGGGTATAGAAAGTGTTTGGTATAAATATCACGAGAAAGTGTGACATAAAGGGGGCTGATGATGACACATGCAGAAAAACATATATATATATCTCTAAAAGTGAAGATGTTTCTGAATCGGCGGCTCCTCCCCGAAAAAAGAGATAAGAGCTTAGAATCTCGGTATTCATATGTAATTCAACTTTATCAAATATATGGAAGTCAGTCTTGTTCAATAATGGTGACTATTTTCATTTACATGTTCTTCATTACTATTTGATATTATTGGAGCAATCATCTATTTCTTACATTATGAGATTCAATCGCAACTGTAATCAAATTTTATGTTCAGTTATACTTGTATATTCCCATCTTCTATCTCATATCTAGAATAAATTATCTCTGGTTAGGATTTTCCCCAAATCTTCTTATTTAATTAGTTTAATAAAAAGGCCTAATACTTTTTAGTCAAAAAGTATGGACTTATAAGTTAGAAGATGCAGGCATGTAGTTTTTAATGACTTCATATTACCATATCCATTTAGAGTCTCAATAATGATGATCTAAGCGCAGACTCGTATCAGACTATCGCTCTGCTATTCAATTTTTGATTTATTATATTTATTCCTAATGTTTACTTTAGCTCATAATATTAGAGTAAGAGTGTAATGTGGGCCGGGCCCAGGCCTAAACAGTTATCGTGAGCCGATTCTAAATAGGCCCGAGCTTCATAGGTCAGTCCTAAGGGGTCCATGCTTCGTGGTCTTTTGGTAGGAACCGGCCCGGGACCGGGACCACAAATTAAAGGTCCCGGGCTAAGTGGACTTGTCCTGGGTCTATGTGGGCCTTACTGGGCCCAATGGTAGTTATAATTTTTTTTAAAAAATTATTATCTAAGGCAATTCCTTATAAAATTATATTATAGAATTGTGAATCCAAATTTAAACACAAAAATATTATAATGAGATATTCAAAGAAATGCGTTATAATTTTATTATAGCATTAACAAAATATGGCAATATCTTTCTTAGTCTTCCTTCCTCCATGAAATGGGAACAACAAAATGCTAATACTGCCATTGAGAAGTAAAATAAAGTAATCAAGATGTGATAAAATACAAGTTACATATACATGGTATCTCTTTCAAATTTCATAAATCCTTTAAGATTGGGAGGAATTTCTGTTGGTGGTGGCAGAAAAGAAGCTTGTTCATCACCGCTTCCGGGTGAAGCTGCATCCTCCGCAAGTTCAACTAGCATTTCTTTGTAAGCTTCATCTCCTTCTGGCTGTGATTCAGCAAGTCTAAATTTCTTTGTTCTCAATGGATTCAATCTCTGAAAGTAATGCTTTTTCCAAGCTCTTCCTCAAAGGCGCTTTATAATCACCAAGTTGAAGTCTTTCTTGACTGAAAGCGCTCTTTGATGCCACTATTAAAGCTTGAATGATTAAAAGGTCTCATGCCATCCTTGGAAGAATCAAAAAGTATTTTTCTTTGTCCTTCCACCATTCCAAAATAATGAAAGAGCAGTCAAGGTTCACTTTCTCAATTTTCTGTAACAAATAAATTTCAACCTCATTTAGTTGTGAACAATTAGTAATACTAGAACCTTGAGAACCCCTGAATCCAGGCCAAGCAGTAAGTGCTCTTACTCCCGCAGTTCTTTTAAATGATTGAGAACTAAAAGAAGAAGGATTTGGAACATTTGGTCTAGCATTCTTTTGCAATTTGATAAGCACTATAAATAGTTTGAGCATTTATTTTAATTGAGGCTTGTGATTCCGAAAGTGTAGACAACTCCTCATCTTCAAGTGTTAAACCATTATAAACAGTTTCATGCCACAATTGAGAAACTCCTAATTTTATAGTAGGATTTAACAAGGCAGCAACACCATAAATAAGGGGAATAGAGAAAAAATATTTCTTAAACTTCTTTCTCATGGAATCAATAGCTTATTCATAAATTTCTCCACCCTCTGAAAAATAAGCAAACAAATTTGCATCTTCTGCAATATAAACTAAATAGCTAGAAATAGTAGGATAATATTACTCATAAAATTTATTTATAGCAATATAAAATTTTTCTAAAAAATCTAAAGCATTTTAACGTTAGCCCAATTCATATTTGGAAGGTGCTCATCATCATAACTTACATGAGCATTAAACATTGAGTTTATGGGGCTTCTATATTCATATGGAACAACTAAATTTCATACATGTAATTCCAACTAGTTGGACAAGGTTTAGAAACCTTTTTTTCTCTTAAGCCAAATTCATTGTATCTTTTAATAATTCTCTAAGTCTACTTTTGCGGTTTGAATAAAAAAGCCAGTGAAGAGCCATTTTAACCTTTTCAATTTCAATATGTAAAATTCTCATACCGTCACCCATAATTAAATAGTAAATATGTCAAATACATCTAACATGAAAAATGTTACTAAAAGCAAGACATATTGTAGTGGTAAGCAAGGCTACATCATTAATGTTTGCAGTAGCATTATCCATTGAAATTGTTATTTTTTTATAATTAATGCAAAAGATTCTACAAATATCCGTAACCGTGCTAGAAATAAACTGCCATGTGTGACGTGAATTAATTATTCTATAAGTGATAATGAGCTTTTGCATTATCCAATTCTCATCAATCCAATGACTGATAACAGTAAGATAATCACAGTCATTACCACTTCTACCAATATCAATAGTAATAGCAATACGATTATTAATATGAGTAGATAAATAGCGGCAAAATATTATTCATATTTTCATGTTTATATTTATAAATATCTCTCTTTATGGTTGTATGAGCCCATCATTTATAAGTAGGATTAAAAATATTTCTAATATACTGTACAAAGTGAGGGTTAGAAGGAAAACTATACGGTAAGCGCATAATAGTAACTATTTTTGCCAATTCTTCGCTATCTTTTCTTGGATCATAATATAAAATACCACTGGTAACAGTGTAAATTTCGGTTGAAATTGATTTGACCGGTACTAGGGTCAGGCTGACTAGACACTTGTCCCCTCGATCGAAACTTTCATATTAAGATATTTAACTTTATCTTGAGGGTGTAACATTATGTGTCTCCTCAAACTTCCCGCCCCCTCCCCTCCCCCTGACCTTCAATATATTTAAAAGCTAACTCATTGCCACAAGTTTTACACTTAGTCATTTTTTTTCTCTTATTTGAATAAAAAATGGCCAAACAAGAGATATTCCGGTCCATTTAGAAGGTTGTCTAGGAAAAGAAGGGGTAATAACAAGGGGTTCAGATGGGGCATCATTTGGATTGTTACTAGTTGGGTTAAGTTTAACAATAAGATTAGTGGGTGCATCGCCATGCGATTGCATTTTATCAAAATCTATTTCCCCCCTCATTATCTTCATCAATAGTTGTATTACTATAAAGAGCATTCATATATTCATGGTCTGAGTATTCACCAACTCCAACATTACGCAAATATTGACTCTTAATAAATTATAATAAAGTATTATCACTATCAAGAATAGGAGCGGATGGAGGGCAGTATGAGATTTGGGTAGGGGAGCCCGAGGAATTAGAGGAGGAATAGATTGGCCACTAAATTCACCACTCTTGGATTTTCTCTTATTTTTTACGAATTTTTTTTAACGTAAAATCCATCTTAATTAATCAAACAATACAAAAGTAAATAAAACAATAATATTTAAAGTTAAGAGTTGGAACGCGTTTACCGTATTTACAAACACCTTGTTAAAAAATAATTATTGTTGAAGACTTGAATACTTCAATTCACCAACTTCACAATTTTTCACACAAATTACAAGAATAAAGTAACAAATTATAGAAGATATTTAGAGAGAGATTGATGATTTTGTTAGGAAAATGAAAGAATGATGGGGTATTTATAGTTAAAAATAGGGAAAAAGTGTAATTATAACAAATTTGGGGTTAAAATAAAGTTTGTGGGAGGGGCTAAATGTCTATTTTATAGATAGACAATGGACAAAAAACGAACATTTTTTAATTGCCGTAACGGCTAGATTTGCAGAATTGTTTTTCCAAAATTAGCTGTTAGGCACGTTTAGGCCCATTTAGGACCGGTTGAACCGACCCACTTACCATCTGGCCTCGGTCCCAAACGGTCCCGATCTTGCAGACTTAGCAAAGAAATAGGCCCATCTAGAAGCCCATCCCCACCCGGTTTCGATTCTAAACGGTTAGGCCCGTTTAGGCCCACTACTCATTTGAGCTCACGGACCTAGACTGTTCGCGGCCTAACCGCCCACATGCCACCCTTATAATAGAGCAAGTTATGGTTAAGAATATTTTGAATTCTCGAACAAGGTTTAGACAAGCAAATGAGGTGAGGTTTGTTTCTGACTACTGTGCAACTCAAAAGATTTTGGAAAAAATATACTACTTCTTTTGGTCCAAAATAAGTGATTTTTTTATATTTTATTTTTGTCTAAAATAAGTAATTTTTTTAGATTTCAAGAACGAATTAATTATTTTTTCCTACATTATCTTTGGAGGAAATGGTGTTGGAATATGTGTTAGGAATATTTATGAGATAGTAAAGGTTAATATCGTCAATTTTATTGTTAATTAATGTTAAAATATAAATTTTTTAATTTGTATATAAATATTAAAAAAAATTATTTATTTTAGACCGAAAAAAATAAATAACTAGTCTCTTAAAATTACCCAGGCTACTATGAAGTTTAATTGCGTGATTTAGTCAAGTCAAAGATGTGTAAATTAAAAACCTATAATGCCTACTTGGGGGTGAAATATAGAACAATCGTGTTTTATTTTGACTGTACGACAGAGATAGTCCAATGGAAAATTATCTCTCTTTGGGATGCTGAAAGATAAAAAGCCAAACGCGTTGAAAAAGTAATCTGCGTTCCTACTTTACATTCCCAAAATGATTCGAAATATTTTGGCATGTGAATCATCGTGTCCAGATGTTTATTTGGTTCAACGGCTACGTGTCAGTGACCGGAAAATATGTTAAATGGTAATTTTAAAAATTCAAATAAATGAGTAATTCTTTTACCTTTCCAATAATTCTTTCAAGAAAAAAAGTACAAACCGATATAAGAGAAAAATGAAGTAGATCCAATCATTTCTTTTAACCTTTGTATATTACATTAGCTTCAGAGTTGATCAATATTGACACAAACTCGGTCAGTAGGATCCAACTCATATCTGGACTATGCTTTCTTCGATTCATAATAATTAAATAAGTATTTAGTTAGGTAATTAAAAAAATTAATTAATTTTTACTCTTTCACTCTTATGTGTATATGCTTAAAAGGTCTTTTCATTCCTTACTATGACTATGACCAATATTTAATAAGGATAGTTTAGTCATACTAAGTATTTTTGTATAAGATTTAACATTTTCTTTAATGAGCCTGCTAAAAGGAAACTGGTCACTTACTGTGAACCGGAGTGAGTAGTTACAAGCTACTCTCTCCATTCACTTTTACTTGTCCACTTTAGACTTTACACGCCTCTTAAGAAACAATAAATAAAGTATATATTTTACTCTCTTCGGTCCAAAATAAGTGATTTTTGGCCTTTTTCTTGTGGTCCAAAATAAGTAATTTTTCCAGATTTCAAGAATGAATTAATTATTATTTTTTACATTGTCCTTGGAGTAAATAGTATTGAAATATGTGTTAAGGGTGTTTATATGAGATAGTAAAGGTTAATATGATCAATTTTATTGCTAATTAATACTAAAAGGTGAATTTCTTAATATGTGAAAAAATATTTAAAGAATCACTTATTTTGGACTGGGGGAGTACAATTTTATCCATAATAATGATAATATTTCCAAAAGTCTTAGAAAATGATTTGGGGAGCACGTAATTAATGTATAAGGGTAAAGCAGGGAAAAAATGTTGTCTTTTTCTTGATTTAGTATAGTAGACAAGTAAAAGTGATGAAAATGTATTTTTAGTATAATGGACAAGTAAAATTGAAAATGTATTTTTAGTATAGTGGACAAGTGAAAGTGAATGGATGGAGTAACTTAAAACCATTCTTTGATACCCATAGTTTGTATCTTTGGGTCGTTTGGCATGAGGGATAAGGTGGAATACTATGGATCAAATTTATGCTGTTTGGTTGGCGGTATAAATTTATGTTGGGATAAATTTATACTTCAAACCAAACAACGTATAAATTTAATTCAGACTTAATAGAGGATATTCCATCTTATCTCACTGTATCCATCAAATGTGAGATTATTTTATCTCATCTCTCATGTGGTATAAATTAGTAATGAGCCCGAAATAGTTTAGTCCGTGCACCAAACGATCCCTTTGGGCTTAAATCTTTACATCTAATTGCCTTTGATTAACTAAATTAGAATAGCTAAAGCACTGATCAACAGAACATATGTCTTAGCCTTTAACCAAATTAAGACAGTTTAAATACTTAATGACCTCTTCTAGGCCATACTTAGCACTCGTAATTTAGACCTCAATTATGTCATTAGCCTTAGACATGAATCACATAGACTAAACAACAGTTAGAACAGTTGTTTTATCGAAAATAGACAATTTAGACTGATTAGCTCCTAGGCCTTGACCAATCTCTGTCCATAGACGAAAGTTCCCATAATAATCTCTGTCAAATACATTAAAAGATGACTACATATTTGTCTTTTTTCTGAATGGAAAGCTGCAAAAACTCCACATCTTCCAAACAAATCATTGGCATTCCATTTTTTTATATAAATTTAAATCAATCATTGCACATGACAATAATATTCCATTTCCATTCATCATCTGCTAATTACATTATCAAAGGAAACAAACAAAACTCTGTAACAGAAGAGAGCGGCAATGCAGAATATTGAGCTGGTAAGTCTGTTTAAAGCTTGAAATCCATTGTGCTAGCCATGTGTCCAAAAGAATAGGAGACCAACTTTTCTTGTTTAAATACACAACTTGTTTTAGTACTCTGCTCTCTAACTTCCCCTTTAATTTTTTCCCTTATATACAATGCACTGGCTGTATAATATGATCCTAGCCATGTGTTGAAGGAATCCTCAATCTGCTCTTTTTCTGTTATATCTACTTCTTTGAAGTAATACAAAGAGCAAGATTCTCCATGTGCTAACTGACGGCGCATGCATTCTCTCTTCTTCTATAAATACTTGATCGGAGAATGTTATTTTCTCAATATATTTAGTTCAAGAATCATCTAAATTTTGAAGATATTATGTTGCTGGAGATGGGATTTCAAAGTAGATATGAAAGACTTGGCGGAGTTGAAGATCTGAAAGTAGCAACTAGGCCAAGAAGGTGTTGGCTAATCAAGAAAATGAATGGAAGATTGAAAGGTATAAAGTTATCACGGTCGAGAAAGTTGAATTGGAAGGCATTTTCTATGGTAATATTGCCAAGAAGGATTGCTGGAATATATAGGGAGATGGTGAAAAGAATGAAAAATATGGAAGATGTATGTCCTGCAATTGTATTTTCTTGTCATTGGGGACTTCCTGTCCTTTCTCATTCTGCTGTTAAATCCCGAAGAAATACCTTTTGATATTGGAATTTTACGCCTATTTTTAATCACAAGAGTTTTATTGTTTATCAATACTACTAACACATTGGAATATTAAAAAAGTTTCAAAAGGGTGTGTGTATGTGTGTAATTGTAGTTAACTCCATATTTCAGCTCACAGCAGGTTATGAATACATTTACCCCTCGATATGTTTCCTTTTTTTTTTTTTTTTTTGAAGTGGTGGCTAACCTTTGAACTCCTTTCAAGGAAAGAAGGGAGAATAAATGATGAAAACTCAGTAGCTAGCCAATAATTGGGATGAGGCTAATTAAACTTCAGTTAGTTTCAAAAGATTTGGATGTAGGAATTAGATATTGGATGATTTAGTTTGTTGTTGAGCTACAAGAAAATGAGTAAAGTATAAACATGGGCAGGGGCGTATGTAGAATTTTTTATAAGCGGTATCATATTTAAAGACGTGATCTGATGAATCAATTATTGTAATGATATCATATAAAACTTTTAAAAAGATAATTTGTAATATATGAATAAAACACAATTAAGTACATTACTACAATTGTACCGTGATAAGTCCATGAAGCTGCTACTAAGAATCGAACTCCTGATTTTCAGGACAAAATTGAAGTGCCCAACCTTGTCAGCTACGATCTTTTCCTCTAAGCTATGCCGCTCTTTCATTTATATTACTTTACGTATCTCTTAGATATACTTATACTCAGTAAACATGGAAGGATATAGCCTACCGGCTATGAATTCATCTAAACAAATAACTTCCGGCATGAAATATAGGATATATATAAAAACCTATTGAAATCTCAACAAATATTAATATGAACACATATTTTTAATAGTATAATGAGTTTAATATTAAAAATCTTAAAAGTTAAACTATAAAATTGAAGTATAAGATTCGCCTCCGATCATAAAGCATTTTGTGGCAATTTCTTTAAAGCTCATCAAGATAATCGACGTTAAATTATATATTTAGAAGGTTTTCCCGGTGACTACAGTAGCCTCTATATACTTGCTAATAATAGAAGCAATTTAGGAACACTTGCGACATTTACACGTATCTACTTCAATAGTTCAATTAGATAAATAGCAACAATTTGGATACGTTTAGGAACGGTTTAAGACCAAATCAAGTAGAAACAAGATTGTATGTGACTCAGGTTTGTTTAACAATGTTGGTCCACATACCTCCCTTCCGTATAAACGCCATTACATCATCACTCCATTAGATAATTATAGTTGAAAAATAAAATTAAGAATAAAATAAAAAGTTTTTCGGTTGAGGTGTGAATATCTCGCTTTATTTAAATAAATTCAACCATATTGCGGTTGTATCTTCATTGGTCCACCAGTAATACCTTGACCTGTTCCCTCTAGCATACAATAGCCCGGCAATATCGTATGACCCGAACAAACTCCGGACAAGTTGTTGCGTCCAAAACTTTACCAAAATGAACACCTTCATGCAACAAAAATAATGTTCTCTTTTGTAGGGAATACGTCGGAGACTTAAATTTTCTCCTACTATTAACTCTCATTTTTACTACACCAAGTTAAAGGTGACAGACGGGTCTACTGGTCCGGGTCGTGATTTTTTCGATCCGTTCGGGTTTTGGGCCGGGTTGAGCAGAACCGGGTTTTTAACGGGCCGGGTTTGGTCGGAATAAAATTGAACCATACGGGTTACGGATTGAAGGGGGCCGGGCCGGGTTTAGTATATTTTCAATTTTTTTTAAAATTAAGTATAACTATTAAGTTATAATTATATTAATACTTTGTAATAATTGAATGAATACAAGTAAGATGGGAAAAAATTGCACTTATTGCAAGTGCTATTTTATTTCTCAATTTCAAATTAATAAGTAGAAAATGAAATGTTTATATTTTTTCTAACAAGTAAACTAGTGAAGTAATAATTTCAAATGTTTTGCATCGTCTTAGCAAGTTCATCATAATCAATATGAACCGATTGACCTTCTTCTGGGGAGTTAAATTCCGATGGGTTTCCATGGGTTAATATGTCTCCAAGTTCTTCGTCTTCTGGGCTATCAACATCTTCATTTCCTTGATTTCTTCGTTCCGATCTAATCCAATCTTTGAAACATACTAAAACTTCCAAAGTAGTGGCGGGTGTCTCCAAGTTGTTGTCTTGCTTGGCTAAATGCACTCTCCGATGCAACAGTAGAAATTGGCACATTCAGCACGTCACGAGCCATAGCGAAAAGAATAGGAAATTACTTTGCATTTTCATGCCACCATCCCAACGGTGAAAAGTCCTTTGTGTGAGGCTCCTTTTGCTTCTGCAAGTAGAATTGAAGCTTATCAATATTCCTGCTACTGGTTTGAGTGTTAGAAAATGTAGAAAAAATACTAAAACTATCAAGGCATTCATCATCCACATTAGCAGAACTGCTACATTGCATAGCGGGATTAACATTGCCAGAAACACGAGCAGTATATCACATTCATTTGCATAACAATTATGTAGTTGTTGTAAATATTCATTTAGTTTGTTCATAGAATCATATAAATTTGGGGTTTCAGATTCTCCAATCTCCATATAAGTATATAAAGCATTCATTAATTGGTGACAATCATACATTTTAATAGAAGGATTTAAAACTGCACCAATTAAGTAAATTGGAGGAATTAAAAAGAAATATTTTTTGAATTTCCCTTGCATTTTTTCAACAACGTCCATATATTTTTCTTTCTTCTTAAATTCATATAGTAGCAAAGAAATTTCAGCTATATGTACTAAAGCCATAGTAACAGTGGGGTAATATGCGCCAGAAAACACAATAGTAGCAGTATAAAATTTATGTAAAAATTTAACAACATCATTAACAACCTCCTAAGCATCAGTTGTTAACATACGCCTAGGATCAGTACAATGTAAATTAGCAACTTCAGTTATAGGAAATCTATATTTGTAGCAACATTTTAAAAATATATATGTATAATTCCATCTAGTAACAATTTCGTCTGGCATGAATCTAGGTGTAAGGTTATACTGGATACACTTAGTCTTAAATTCTTTTATTCTAGGTTGTCTATTATTTCCTTGAATAACACCAACTGCTCTTCTAACATGAGTAATCTCAACTGAAAATAAATCAAGGCCACTTTTAACAATTAAATTATAAACATGACATGCACACCTAACATGAAAAATATCATCAAGAGGTGGTTGCAAATGCAATTATAAAAAGCATTATTATTTGAAGCATTATCAAAAGACATACACAAAACTTTATGGTTTAGATTATAAAATTCAACAACGTCAACAATTGTACTACTTATAAACGTAGCAGTATGACTCTGATCTTCATCATATTTAAATGCGATAATACGTTTTTGCATACAAGTATTATCATCTATCCAATGTCATGTAATTGTCAAATAATCATTTCCATTAACAGCATAACCAATATCAGAAGTTAGACATACTCTAGAAGGAAGGTGACTAAACAAATAACGTATGTATGTTTGATATTGTCCATGAAGTCTAAAGATATCTGTTCTACAAGTATTTCTAGGGATACCTTTAAATAAATGATTGTAAATCCTTTGAATATACATAACAAGATACAATGAAGAAGCAAAAGAAAAAGATAAACAACCAAAAGTAATCATTTTTGCTAATTCCTCACGATCCCTCATTTTATCATGATTTAATAGACCTCCAGTAGTAGGGTTAATCCGGTGTTACCACGAACAAACGTCAAACAAGTATTTCAATTTTGAACTTCAAGCTTCAAATTCCGAATGACAAATTGCGATAAATTTTGAACTTCAAGCTTGCGAATGACAAATTGCGATAAAATAAATTCGGGAAAAGAGTGACAAATAAAATATGAAATCTTGCAAATTGAAGGGAAGAGATAGATTG
The DNA here is from genome assembly GCA_034376525.1 of Nicotiana benthamiana. Taxonomy (NCBI): domain Eukaryota; kingdom Viridiplantae; phylum Streptophyta; class Magnoliopsida; order Solanales; family Solanaceae; genus Nicotiana; species Nicotiana benthamiana. The sequence continues at coordinate 80,895,901 of CM067333.1, forward strand.
ATAATTTGAGAATTGAGATTGAGATAAGAATTTTGAGTGAAGAAATGAAGAAGAGATGAGGGTATTTATAGATTTTAAGAAGGGTTAATATTGTAAACTAATAAATACAAAAAAAATAATGAAAAATGGCAATTTTTGCAAAATTGTCCGTTGGCCAACGGATCTGTACCGTTGCCAACGGTAATGTGGGCCCCACATATTCAAAAATCAAAAAAAATATTACCGTTGAACCGGGCCGGTCCGGGCCGGTCCATACCGGTTCACGGTACTGTTGACTATACCGGACCGGTCCGGTTCCGAAACCAAAATTTCTTAACGGACCAACCCCCTGCCCCCTTAAACCCATCCCGGCCCCTGCTAACCGGACCTGTCCGGTCTCAGATTTTACCTGTCCAGTCCCGGCCGGTCGCGGGTCAACCCGGCCCGCTTGACAGGTTTGCACCAAGTTCACTTTTTTCATACACACTGCCAAATTTTTTCATTCCAAACACAAGGAAGAAACACCACTATTCATAGATGTAGAATCTCCTCCGTAAAATAAATAATAAGATAGTGAGATAATAAAAGTATAAAACTGTAGAATATGGTTGGTAATTTCAAAACTTAATCTTTAGTGGGTAATTAGTAGTAGATTATGGCATTAGTGGTTTCATAAGTTACACTAAAATAATAACCTCTTTTTTGCCAATTTATACTATTATCTCATAAGAAATAATGTATTTTAATATTTAAATGCACTAACACCAACCAATAGAAATAGAATCCGTGGCGTAAGTTTCGTCAAATCTAAATTCCGTTTTATAAGTGATTTTCTAGTACTCCTATTGATACAAGAAGCTAATTATCTACTAGAATTAATTTCAAACTTTTTTGTAATTTAATAACAGTCATTAATGTGTTTTTGGAATAAAATAATTAGTCATACAAATGTCTCTAGTTTATAAGCATGCAATTTACAATAGGAAAAGTTAATTTAAGGAAAGAATATACAAAATGTTTGGAATGATCCCACTTATTAGAAATGACATTATCATACGATATATTCATGAACCCCTGTAATACCTGAAATTATCTAACCTCGGAAAATATAAAAAGTACAGAGACAAAATAGTTGGTTTTGCTTTATCGTACTGCCAAAGCTTGTTTGCCAAAGATATTCAAGAGTGAAGACAAAGCTAAAAGAAAACTGTAAAAAATAAACTGAGCGAAAAGAGGTCGAATTATAGAAGTAACTAATCTTATTAAAAATTAAAATATCGAATGTGATGCGATGTTGCAAATGGAAGAGATAACATTTTGGTCTTAAAATCATAGTGTTTATAGGAAAAATTCTCCCTAAGATTTTTTTTTTAATATCTTCTATCTTCTCCTTATGCTTGAGTTGGAAGAATCCAATTAGACTTTTTTTTAAAAAAAAAAAAAAAACCAAGATGGTTTTAACATGAATAATGTAGTGACATCTAAGAAAGCCGAGTGACAATTGATGGTGCGGCCACTCTTTAGTGTTCCCAATTTCTTCTGCAAAAGTTTAAAGCAAAAACAATTGATTTAGTATTTAATTGGCCCATGTTGTCAACATTTTATGGATCAAAATGTCAGACCAGTGGGCAATAAGAACTGATTCACGTTCATATGTTTAAGACTTTAAACCTTGTCTTGGTGCTCCCACCAATTTTTTCATCTATTTTTCCCTTCCTTGTAAAGAAGTCCCATGTCATATGTTGAGTTCACATATTTCAATATGCGCTTCGCCACTTCAGAGTGAAGTTTTCGTGGCTCTTGCATATAGCGACTAACAAGTCCAACAGAAAATGAAATGTCTGGCTTTGTAATAGTCAAGTAGATCAAGCTACCAACAAGAGCCCGATAAGGACGTGGATCTGGTAAAAGCTTTCCTTCATCACGCCTAATTTTTATGTTAGGCTCAAGAGGAGTAGAGCAATGCTTACTTGTGTTTATTCCAAACCTATCCACAAGCTTCCTCGCATAGCTTTCTTGTGAAAGAAATATTCCATCTTTCACATATTTCACTTCCAAACCAAGAAAGTGACTAAGCTCTCCCAAATCTTTCATTTCAAATCTGATCGAGAGTTCAGCTTGCAGTTTTGCAACCTCATGTTCGTTATTACCTGTAATAATCATATCATCCACATATAGTAGCACAATCATGTGGACCGTACCTTGCTTCTTCACGAACAGGCTAGAATATGAGTCTGATGCAAGATAGCCATAAAAACTGCAAGGATTCAGCAATCTTTCCGTACCATGTTCTGGGAGCTTGCTTGAGTCCATAAAGCGCTTTCTTCAGCTTGCATACATAGTCTGGATGAGTAAGAGAAATATATCCCAAAGGTTGTTCCATGTATCAATTTCACCATACAGGAAAGCATTCTTCACGTCAAGCTGACATAGCTTCCACCCAAGTGCCGCCAAGGAGATCACAACTCGAGCTGATGTCATCTTCGCCACTGGGCTAAAAGTCTTCTCATAGTCTTCTCCATAAACTTGAGAGAATCCTCGTGCAACCAGCCTTGCTTTATATCTATCAATGCTCCCATCTGCCTTCTTCTTTAGTTTATACACCCACTTGCAAGATACCGGCTTCACATCCTTGGGCTTTGGCACAAGATCCCAAGTTTCATTTTTCACAAGTGCGTGCATCTCCTCATTCATAGCTTCTTCCCATTCCTTAACACCTTTTGCTTCATTATAGGAAGAAGGCTCATTTTCATAAATAGGACCGGCACTGAAGCGATGATAGATGCTTACCATGTTGCCATCTCGGTAGCGAATATGTTTGATGACTTGCCTTCCATATCGAGTTGTTTTTTGACCATTTGTCTCCTCCAGGTTGATATTTTCCCTTTGTTCATCCACGCGAGAAGTAATCTTGCTCCCCCTATCACCAGAATCTCTTGCTTCTGAAGATGACGTACTATTATACGTCATTGGTGATGATGGCAATGATGAAATATTGGAGCAAGGAGCTGAAGAAGTCACCGGAAGACTTACGGGCATCTCTTCATGTTCTATAGCTGGTGAAGGAGCACCTCCAGGAACACCACCGGGACTGTAGTAGGAAGAGATTTCATCAAATACTACATCCCGAGATACTTTACACTTGCCTGTCTCGGGATCCATGCATTTCCAGCCTTTCTTCCTTTCATCATAACCGATGAAGATGCACTTCCTTGCCTTAGCATCTAGTTTAGTTCTTTGGGAATCTGGAATGTGGACGTAGAAGATCGATCCAAAGACCTTAAAGTCTTTCACATTTGGCTTCTCGTTGTAGAGCATTTCGTACGGGGACTTCATATTAATCGGACTGAGTGGTACCCAATTAATCACATATGCCGCACAAGCCATACCTTCGGCCCAAAGAACTTTGGGCAAATGTTTAGCATATAACCAGCTCTTACATGTCTCAGTTAGATGTCGAATCTTCCTCTCTGCAATGCCATTTTGCTGAGAAGTGTCTGCACATGTGAGCTGCCTTCGTATTCCCTGCCTCGAGCAGAATTGATTAAACTCCCGGGAAGTATATTCTCCCCCATTATCAGTCCTCAGCCGTTTTATCTTCCTCTGAAACTCACCTTCGACCTTCTCCTTGAACTCCAAAAATCTGGAAAATACTTCAGATTTTTGCACCACGAAATATACCCAAGTATATCGTGTGTAATCATCAACAAATACCACCATATAGCGATAACCAGAGAAGGTAGGTGTACGTGTAGGACCCATCACATCACTGTGAATGAGTTCTAGTGGTGCCTCGTATCTTGTTTGGGATCTATCAAATGGAAGACGATGTGCCTTACCATATTGACACCCTTCGCATAATGTTCCACTACCAAAAGTAGTAATATGAGGCAAACTATCAACCAAATTTTTGTTTACCATGACTTTTAACTTATCCATATTAAGGTGCCCCAGTCTAGCATGCCAAAGTGATGCATTATCATTCGTGCTCATCTTGTCAACATAAGATGTAGATGCTGACAAAATAAATAAATATTTAACTCGCTTAACGGTGTAGACGACATCTCCTTCCACCTTAGTGATATTTCGGAAGAACTTTTCTCCATTTGGCTCGAACAGAACATAGTGCCCAGCATCCACACCGTTAGCCACCGAAAAAAGATTCTTCCTCATCCCAGGTACATGATACACACTCTTCATAGTGATAAGATCTTCGCCATTGTTGAGAATGATTGTACCCTCCTTTTCTACCGGATAACGGTATTATCCGCGGTGAGAATAGCTTCGTTACCTTCATGTTTCTGAAGAGATGTAAACTTTGAGTCATCTCCGGTAAGGTGATGACCGCAACCAGAATCCACGATCCAGTCATCCTTGAAGTTGATGCTAGCGTAAGCATAGTTTTCGTTGAGAAGCAACCACCCCAATTCTCTTCGGTTTGTTCTGCTTTATCAGCAACATTTCCTTCCTTTAGCTTCACCTTACAATTCTTCTTGATGTTTCCAGGCAAGTTACAGCGATAGCATCCAATAGTGCTTCTTTTCCCGTTGGCACTCTTTGGTGGCTCTCCCCCTTCATCTTTTCTTCTCTCTCTTTCATTCTTCTTCTCTGGTCTATAAAATTTCTTCTTTCCAGAGAATAAGGCGTCACCTTGAAAGGATAAGGAGACTCCAGCCATTTGTTTTGCTAGAGACTCTTGAGAAGAGAGAAGATTCTCAAACTCAACAAGGAAGGGTTGATTAGCCCACCCCTGAATAGAAGTGACAAAAGGAATATATTCTTTGTTTAATCCTCGAATAATATTCCTTTTCATTCGAGCCTCCGAAATAGGTTCCTCCGTATCAAGAGCAGAAATTTCCGAACAAATATTTTTAATTTTTAAGAAAAAGTCGGAGATTGAGAGCTCACCTTGAGTAGTTCGTGCCAACTCATTCTCTAAGTATTGCAGCTGAGCAACGTTCTTCTTGTTAAGCAATGCACTTAGAGTATCCCAAATCTGAGATGCAGACTTACACCCAACAATGTGATCAAATAGATCATGAGAGATTGATCTCTTCAACACGAATTCCGCCTTTGCGTTTGAAGTCCTCCACTTCTTTACGGCATCGGCATTAGTATCCGTGGGTGTAGGGGCAACCTTGTTGTCTCCACCAACAACCTCCAATAAATCTTCTCCAAGAAGATAAGATTCCATGCAAGACTTCCATACCTTGTAATTGGATTGATTAAGCACCTCAATTCCAAGGCCGACAACTCTTCCACTTGAATCCATTTTTGGAACGCCAACGAACTTCTTCACCAAGAGTGACTTGACAAGATTCCAAGCTAACACCCTTGTAGCTCTGATACCATGTGAAGAAAAATAACTTCCCAAATTTCGGAAATTGCTTCCTTAGAGTAGTGAATTATGCTTCACTAGCCCAAGACTTACAACCACAATTGAAGAAGCACGAAGAAGAAAATATAGCTCCAAAAATACTAGATATAAGAAAGTGGAAGACTTACTTGAATAACTTGGAGAATACTATATTAACTCAAGAAGACTTGGATTTTTTTTTGGATGATACAAATGTGGAGGAGGGGGTGGGTATATATAGGCTTTCCACCTCCTCAATGGACGGTCATGATCTATTTAATCCTACGGTGGAGATTCGTCTTCTAGAATACTCCACACTTTTCTTACAAAATATCTAGATATTTTTATCACATACACTAATCTAGAAATATCTCTTACAAATATCTCCTAACTTCTATAATATTCTACACTATTCTATAATTTTCCAAAAGTTACACTTTATAATTTTAACAATAAACACCATTACATCATCACTCCATTAGATAATTATAGTTGAAAAATAAAATTATGAATAAAATAAAAGTTTTTCTGGTTGAGGTGTGAATATCTCGCTTTATTTAAATAGATTCAACCCTATTGCGATTGTATCTTCATCATAATATGCTTGACTTGTTCCCTCTAACACACAATAACCCGGCAATATCGTATGACTCGAACAAACTCTGGACAAGTTGTTGCGTCCAAACTTCACCAAAATGAACACCTTCATGCAACAAAAATAATGTTCTCTTTTGTAGGGAATACGTCGGAGAATTAAATTTTCTCCTACTATTAACTCTCATTTTTACTACACCAAGTTCACTTTTTTCATACACACTGCCAAATTTTTTCATTCCAAACACAAGGAAGAAACACCACTATTCACAGATATAAAATCTCCTCCGTAAAATAAATAATAAGGTAGTGAGATAATAAAACTGTAGAATATGGTTGGTAATTTCAAAACTTAATCTTTAGTGGGTAATTAGTAGTATATTATGGCGTTAGTGGTTTCATAAGTTACACTAAAATAATAACCTCTTTTTTGCCAATTTATAATCATTATCTCACAAGAAATAATGTATTTTAATATTTAAATGCACTAACACCAACCAATAGAAATAGAATCCATGGCGTAAGTTTCGTCAAATCTAAATTCCGTTTTATAAGTGATTTTCTAGTACTCCTATTGATACAAGAAGCTAATTATCTACTAGAATTAATTTCAAACTTTTTTGTAATTTAATAACAGTCATTAATGTGTTTTTGCAATAAAATAATTAGTCATACAAATGTCTCTAGTTTATAAGCATGCAATTTACAATAGGAAAAGTTAATTTAAGGAAAGAATATACAAAATGTTTGGAATGATCCCACTTATTAGAAATGACATTATCATACGATATATTCATGAACCCTGTAATACCTGAAATTATCTAACCTCGGAAAATATAAAAAGTACAGAGACAAAATAGTTGGTTTTGCTTTATTGTACTGCCAAAGCTTGTTTGCCAAAGATTTTCAAGAGTGAAGACAAAGCTAAAAGAAAACTGTAAAAAATAAACTGAGCGAAAAGAGGTCGAATTATAGAAGTAACTAATCTTATTAAAAATTAAAATATGTTATAAATAAACTTCTATTTAAGGTGAATGTCTTTAATTAGAGAGATTCTAGAGTTCTATTCTTGGTAGCTAAATCATCCTCCTCCCTATAAATAGAGGTGCCCTCTACCATTGTAAATAACTCCTAGCATTCTCTAAGTATCAATAAGAAGAACTCTCTCTACTCTTCTCTCTATTTGCTCTTGTTCTTGAGTTATTGTTCTTGTCATTTACATTATTTCATAACACGTTATCAGCACGAGACTCTACCGTCTCAAGAACCATTCTCGAGAAATCTAAGGTATTTCCCTCTTCCTAATTTAATTTTCGATTATGTCTGACATTACGAAAAGAAAGTTCGTTGCCCTTGAAATTTCGGGCAAGAACTATATGACATGGGTGTTGGATGCTGAAATCCACTTAGATGCTATGGGTCTCGGAGACACCATCAAAGATAGAGAAAAAGCATCCACCTAAGAATGTGCGAATGCCTTGATTTTCTTGCGCCATCACCTTGATGAAGGTTTGAAGATTGAATATCTCACCGTCAAGGATCCACTCATCTTGTGGAACGGCTTAAAGGAGAGATATGACAACCTGAAGTTGGTCACTCTGCCACAAGCACGATATGATTGGGCTCATCTAAGGCTCCAGGACTTTAAGTCCGTTTCTGAATATAATTCTGCAATGTTCAGAATTACTTCTAAATTGAAGCTATGCTGGGATAATATCTCCGATTATGATATGCTTGAGAAAACGTTTACAACGTTTCATGCCTCCAATATAGTACTGCAACAACAGTACAGAGAGAAAGGCTTTACAAAGTACTCTGAACTGATTTCTCTTCTACTAGTGGCTGAGCGAAATAATGACCTGCTCATGAGAAATCATGAAAATCGACCCACTGGGTCTACACCACTGCCTGAAGCAGATAAGGTGCACTCTCATTATGCCAAACATGAAAAGGACCATGGTCATGGTCGTAAACGGGGTCACAGCCAGGGCCGTAGACAAGGAAGAAATTCCAATAAAGTCCGTCACCCCCCGAAGAGAGATAACCGCCGAAAGCAGAAACGGGGTCATGAAGATCCTAAGGCAAATGGTTCAGAAACGATATGTTATCGTTGCGGTGGGAAAGGGCACTGGTCAAAGACTTGCCGTATACCAAGACACTTGGTTGACCTTTATCAAGCATCTCGAAAGAGAAAAGGCCCTGAAACAAATTTTGTCTATGACGACAATGAGGACATCACCCACCTGGATGTGGCAGACTTCTTTGAGCAACCCGAGGGGAAAATAGACCACCTAATCGGCGATGGGTCCGTGATGAAAGAAGATGGAGTTATTTGATTTTGTTCTACTTATTTGTATTAGTTAGTGAATAAACTAATAGTCATTAGTATTAGCTCATATTAGTTAGTTCATGATGCAATGTTAGCAGTAGTTCTTTAGAATATCTTCAATATGCTCAAATATCAATAAAATTTTTATTTTCCAGTAGGGGTAATCGACTAGCCTGAAAAACTAGTCGATTATCTACTATTTTCGCATTAAAGCTGAAAAATAATTGATCAACAATCGATTGTCTTTGTCTAACAATCGATTGTCGTTGAGACAGTGTAATCTGGAATTTTTCAAAAATCATCCACAATCGATTGTCTTTGTCTAACAATCGATTGTCGTTAAGACAGTGTAATCTGGAATTTTTCAAAAATCATCCACAATCGATTGTCTATGCATAACAATCGATTGTCTTGAAACAGTGTGTTCTGGAATTTTTCAAAATAGCCAACAATCGATTGTCTATGCATAACAATCGATTGTCTTGAAACAGTGTGTTCTGGAATTTTTCAAAATAGCCAACAATCGATTGTCTATGCATAACAATCGATTATCTTGAAACAGTGTGCTCTGGAATTTTTCAAAAATAGCCAACAATCGATTGTCTATGCATAACAATCGATTGTCTTAAGACAGTGTGATCTGAAGTTTTTCAAAATAGCAAATAATCGATTGTGTGTGTTTAACAATCGATTGTCAATGTTCAACAATCAATTGTTTGTAAGTAACAATCGATTGTTTGAAGAAAATGTTTAAACTGAAATTTTCAAACTGCAAAGTAATGGATAACATATCTGATTTTGTTAGTCAACTGTTAGCAGCAAATATTATGTGACACAAAAGAATTGAACTTGTTTATTCTTATGTTCTTGTATCTCTTTTGTATGTCAAACTATGGGATAGCAAATATGGATATCTCACAAAGCGAACTTGGATCAACATCCAACTGTAAAAGTATTTGCCTAATAGATTCATGTACTACACATACAATACTCAAAGAAAGGAAGTATTTCTCTCAACTAAATATGTGTAAGGCAAACGTTACTACAATCTCTGGAAGTAGTAAATTGATTGAAGGCTCCGGAAGAGCAATTGTAACTCTGCCCAAGGGCACGACGTTAATCATAGAGAATGCAATGTTCTCCTCCAAGTCTAAGAGAAACTTGTTGAGTTTTAAAGATGTACGCCGGAATGGCTATCATATTGAGACAATGGATGAAGATAATATTGAATATCTCGTCATCACAAAGAATGCCTTCGGCCAAAAGAGGGTTATTGAGAAATTCCCGTCTTTATCTTGTGGCCTGTATCGGACAAGAATTAGTGCAATTGAGGCACATTCAACAGTAAACCAAAGGGTTACTGATTCCAATACCTTTGTACTTTGGCATGATCGATTGGGACACCCAGGATCGGTCATGATGAAACGGATTATAGAAAGCTCATATGGGCACCCGTTAAAGAATTTCAAAATTCTTTCGAATAATGAATATCCTTGCACTTCGTGTTATCAAGGCAAGTTGATTATCAGGCCATCACCAACAACGGTTGGGACTGAGTCACCCACGTTTCTGGAACGTATACAAGGGGACATTTGTGGACCTATTCACCCACCTAGTGGGTCGTTTAGGTATTTCATGGTCTTGATAGACGCATCCTGTAGATGGTCTCATGTGTGCCTGTTGTCATCACGCAACCTTGCGTTTGCGAAGTTAATGGCACAAATAATTCGACTACGAGCACAATTTCCAGATAATCCAATCAAGTCCATTAGACTGGATAATGCTGCTGAGTTTACATCCCAAGCATTTAATGATTATTGCTTATCAATCGGGATAAAAGTTGAACATTCTGTAGCTCATGTTCACACTCAAAACGGTCTTGCAGAATCGTTAATTAAACGCCTGCAGTTGATTGCAAGGCCATTACTTATGAGAACGAGGCTGCCCACTTCAGTATGGGGTCACGCCATCTTACATGCAGCAATGCTAATTCGTCTCAGACCGACGAATTACCACAAGTATTCCCCGTTGCAATTGGTTTTGGGTCATGAACCCAATATATCCCATTTAAGAATTTTTGGATGCGCAGTATATGTGCCTATAGCACCGCCATCCCGCACCAAAATGGGTCCGCAAAGAAGGTTTGGAATATATGTTGGGTTTGAATCGCCTTCCATCATTCGCTACCTCGAAACATTGACAGGCGACTTGTTTACTGCACGATTTGCAGACTGTCGATTTGATGAGACACTTTTCCCAAAATTAGGGGGAGAAGTTGGTGAAACCAAACGGGAAATTTTGTGAAAAAATGCACCATTATCTCATCTTGATCCACATACCTCTATTTGTGAAAGAGAGGTACAAAAGATTATCCATTTGCAAAGAATAGCAAATCAAATGCCTGACGCATTTACGGACTTGAAGAGGATAACGAAATCCCACATTCCCGCGGAAAATGTTCCAATCCGTATTGATGTCCCTGTTGGACAATCATCTAGTGTCATATCCAATGAGTCAAATGCACGCCTGAAGCGTGGCAGACCATTAGGTTCCAAAGATCGAAATCCTAGAAAGAGGACAAAGAACGATCAAAATGACACCACGAAAGAATCTCATGATTTAACAAATTCTGAGATTCATGAAGAATCCATTGAGCCCGAGACTCTGGAAAATACGGAACTATCCCTAAATCCAATTAATATTGAGGCAAATATTAATCGAGTGGATATTGTGGTGGATAATGCCTTTGCTTATAATGTCGCATCTAGCATTATGCAAGAATGTGAGGATCTCGAACCTCAATCTGTTGAAGAATGTCGAAAAAGACAGGATTGGCCAAAGTGGCAAGAAGCAATTCAATCAGAATTGAATTCGCTGGCAAAACGTGAAGTTTTTGGCCCTATAGTTGAAACACCTAATGGTGTTAAGCCTGTCGGCTATAAATGGGTCTTTGTACGCAAGAGAAATGAGAAAAACGAGGTACAAAGATATAAGGCACGCCTTGTTGCACAAGGTTTTTCTCAAAGGCCTGGTGTCGATTATGAAGAGACATATTCGCCTGTAATGGATGCGATAACCTTTCGTTATCTCATAAGTTTTGCTGTCCATGAAAAGCTTGACATGCACTTAATGGATGTGGTTACTGCCTATCTTTATGGCTCACTTGATAATGAGATATACATGAAAATTCCCGATGGACTCAAGGTGCCAAACGCGCACAATTCAAAATCTCGGGAAATGTTCTCAATTAAATTGCAAAGGTCCTTGTATGGTCTAAAGCAATCTGGACGAATGTGGTATAATCGTCTTAGTGAGTACTTGTTAAAAGAAGGCTATATAAATGACGCCATTTGCCCGTGTGTTTTTATAAAGAAAACAACATCGGAATTTGTTGTACTTGCCGTATATGTTGATGACATAAACCTTATTGGAACCCCTAAAGAACTCCAAAAGGCAATTGATTATCTAAAGGATGAATTCGAGATGAAAGATCTCGGAAAGACTAAACTATGTCTTGGTTTGGAAATTGAATATTTGGCAAACGGAATTTTTGTTCATCAATCTACCTATACAGAAAAGGTACTGAAACGGTTTTACATGGATGAAGCACATCCTTTAAGTACACCGATGGTTGTTCGATCACTTGATGTGAACAAAGATCCATTCCGACCACAAGAAAGGAATGAAGAGCTACTTGGTCCTGAAGTACCATATCTTAGCGCAATTGGCGCACTAATGTATCTTGCAAATACTACAAGACCTGACATATCCTTTTCAGTTAATGTCTTAGCAAGATTTAGCTCGGCTCCTACGAGGAGACATTGGAATGGGTACCTAAAGGGAACTACCGATATGGGCTTATTTTATGGCAAGAATTGCAGCCCGGATCTTGTTGGTTATGCTGATGCTTGATATTTGTCCGACCCACACAAGGCTCGATCTCAAACGGGTTATGTGTTTACCTGTGGAGACACCGCCATATCTTGGTGATCGACTAAGCAATCAATTGTGGCTACTTCATCTAATCATGCCGAGATAATTGCTATTCATGAAGCAAGTCGGGAGTGTGTGTGGTTAAGGTCGATAATACATCATATCCAAGACAAATGTGGTTTGAAGTGTGATAAACTACCCACAACTTTGTATGAAGACAATGCAGCATGTATAGCTCAATTGAAGGGAGGATTCATAAAAGGAGATAGAACGAAGCATATTTCACCAAAGTTATTCTTCACACATGATCTTCAAAAGAATGGTGATATCAATGTTCAACAGATTCGTTCAAGCGACAATATGGCTGATTTGTTCACAAAATCTCTACCAAAGTCAACCTTCAAAAAGCTAGTTCACAAGATCGGGATGCGAAGACGTAAGGACATAAATTGATGTTCTTATCAGGGGGAGTTAAAGTGCGTTGCACTCTTTTTCCCTTACAAGGTTTTGTCCCACCGGGTTTTCCTTGCAAGGTTTTTAACGAGGCAACCAATACGCGCATATTCAAACATGTGTACTCTTTTTCCTTACTTTAATTTTTCCCATTGGGTTTTGTTTTAAGGTTTTAACGAGGCACATCATTGAATAGACATTCAAGGGGGAGTGTTATAAATAGACTTCTATTTAAGGTGAATGTCTTTAATTAGAGAGATTCTAGAGTTTTATTCTTGGTAGCTAAATCATCCTCCTCCCTATAAATAAAGGTGCCCTCTACCATTGTAAATAACTCCTAACATTATCTAAGTATCAATAAGAAGAACTCTCTCTACTCTTCTCTCTATTTGCTCTTGTTCTTGAGTTATTGTTCTTGTCTTTTACATTATTTCATAACAAAATATCGAATGTGATGCGATGTTGCAAATGGAAGAGATAACATGTTGGTCTTAAAATCATAGTGTTTATAGGAAAAATTCTCCCTAAGATTTTTTTTTTTAATATCTTCTATCTTCTCCTTATGCTTGAGTTGGAAGAATCCAATTAGACTTTTATTTTTTTTTAAAAAAAAACCAAGATGGTTTTAACATGAATAATGTAGTGACATCTAAGAAAGCCGAGTGACAATTGATGGTGCGGCCACTCTCTAGTGTTCCCAATTTCTTCTGCAAAAGTTTAAAGCAAAAACAATTGATATAGTATTTATTGGCCCATGTTGTCAACATTTTATGGATCAAAATGTCAGACCAGTGGGCAATAACAACTGATTCATGTTCATATGTTTTAAGACTTTAAACCTTGTCTTGGTGCTCCCACCAATTTTTTCATCTATTTTTCCTTTCCTTGTAAATACGCAAAGCAGGGAACATTAAAGCATAGCAGTATGGACTATGGACCTATTCTTAATTTAGTGAATTATATGTTCCACTTATTTTTTGTATTTTCTTCCGCTTAATACTACTTTCATAGGAGTAGCGTTGAGGAACCGCTGAGGACGTGTGAGCAACTAAATTATGGTGGATAAGAAGCAGAGATAGAGGGAGATTTAAGAAGTATTGCGGAGAGATGATCATGCTGGACATGGTGCGTCTTAGGATTATTGAGGACATGACCCTTGACAGGAAATTGTGGATGTCGAGCATTAGATTTGGATTAATGCTTGAGTTATGGATATTTTTTACAGCGCACTAGATTTGGACTAGCCAGTTAGGAATTAGTCTTAGGATGATACTAATCAGCTATTGATGAAGGCTTTATTTGTTGGATATTAGTATACCTTCCATCATTTTCATACTTCTTATATTGCTGTTATTTTGTTATTTTATGTTATATATTTTATGTTTTTTAATGTTATTTTATAATGAGTCTATTGTGGTACTAATATATCGTCTCTTGTGTTTTCTTGAGCCGAGGGTCTCCTGGAAACAGTCTCTCTGCCATTTGGGGTAGGGTTAAGGTCTGCGTACATATATGGGATTATACTGGGTAGTTGTTGTTGTTCCGTTTAATACTACTGTTAACTTCTATTGGTTGCAAATAGGCCTGCAATTTGGTTGCAAATATGCCTGCAATTTGAATGTTATAGCTAAATATTTTGTGATCAATACGTAAGGTTTGCATTTGAACAACATTTGAATAAATAAATAAAGTTAAAGATGAAGAAAATATTTTGAAAGTTGAAATAATGTTTGAAATTGAACTTCAGTTGAATAAAAATTTGTCAGCAAATGTATAAGTGAAAATGGAAAATAGTTCACCCTGAACTATTTTATGCAAATACTAATTTAAGAACTTGTAATTTTTTATTTTCAAAATAGATAAAATATTTTTAAGAAATAATTAAACCTTTGAGTATGTAAGAATAATATAAAAATAAAATAATGACTCATACAAAATTGACTAATATACAATTATAAAAAGAACAAACTAGATCAAAACATGCTTAGTATTTGAAAGTTTACTTATGAAATATTGACTTATTAGCGCAAACAAAATAGGAACGATGTAAGAAATTTGGCATCAAAGAAAAAACATTGATGTTTACTTGGAGGATATAGAAATTCTCTAAAATACTATTTATAAGGCATAATATGAAAAAGTTTTTTTTCTTTTTTTTTCTTTGTTTCTTGACTAGATTATACCCCTTCTGAATGCACCATTTTACGCCAAACAAGAATGAATAGGCTTCGGCCCAATTGTTAGTTCCCTGTCCTAATGGCAATATGAAAGCCATGATGAGTTTACCCAGATGATCTCTCACTACTCCTCCCTCTCCAAACACAGTTTCAATGCATAGACCATCAGAGTTGAGTTTCACAAGAAGAAGGCGTTTGCAGGCGTGATCTTTTTGTGTGACCTTTTCTTAAATTTAAGTTATTCTTTTTGTAGGTGTTTGCCTCCGATTCAATCGGAGGATCGACTTGATCATAGAAGCATTTAAGACTTGCTCGCAAATTCGATGTCAATCCAAGTAATATAAGTACGTTTCGTTGCATTTGAAGTGAATTGAAGAACTTGAAGTTCATAAGTTTGATTCAGTTGGTTTTAGGGGGGGGGGGGATGATTCTTAGATTTAGCGTTGTTTCGGGCGTTCCATGGGTTCGAATGAGTCTGTTTCATGATTTCAAACTTGTCGGTATATTCGGGCGAGGCCCGGGGGCCCCGAGCGTCAATCTGGCAAAGCTCGAGTGAAGTTGGAAAATTGGCAAGGAGTCGAAGCTCCAGCTATCTGTAACAACTACACCTGCGGTTGGCCAGTCGCATGTGCGAGATCGCAGAAGCGATCGTCCTCTCCTAGATGCAGCAGAAGCGGAGCCGCAAAAGCGGCTTGCCCCTTGTAGAAGCGGCCCAACGGGCCAGTTGAAATTCTGCAGAAGTGGGTACCTTTCTCCAGATGCGGTGGGCGCAGGTGCGACCCAGAACTGCAGATGCAGAAATTACTAAAGCAGTGAACTTCATTTATTGCGGGCTCTAGGCTATTTTTGCTCATTTTCACTTCTTCATTGGGTGATTTTGGAGCTATTGGGAGAGGACTTTCACCTAACATATTGAGGTAAGTTCATCCCATTTATTTCTAAGTTCAATACTTGACCGTTGGGTAGATTAACACAGAAAGATTAGAGAAAATCATGGGATTAGAGCAAAATTTAGGATTTTTATGAAACTTAAGTTTTACCACGAAATTTGTTAAGGAATGAAGTAGAAATCATATATTATTGATCATTAGGTTATAGATAACAACTTTCTTCGAAAATTTTTGGAATCGAGGCAGGTGGGCTCGGGGTCAGATTTTAGGAAACTTGTGTTTAAGGTTGGGAAATTACTTTACTATTTAAAATGAGAATCTTAAGCTTGTATTGACTAGTTCCTACTTCGTTTAACTATTTCGGATCGTGCGGCTCCAATTGAGGGTTTGAGCACGTTTTTTATATTGGAAGTACGCTTTGGAGCGAGGTGAGCCTCCTATCTAACCTTGTAAGAGGAAATTGTCCCCATGGTATAATAATTGAATAATTTTTCACTAAATGTGGGGGCTACGTACGCATTAGCCGATGAGAATCGGTGCATAGCCACTATTATGCTTAAATCAGAGTAGTTTAGAATCCAACAGAATGCTTTATGTGATATTCTTATAACTTTATGATTAATTTGGGATTGATTAAATCATGTTAAATGTGGCAAATGATTCTAATAAGAGGAACATCGCATATATAATTTATGAGCGGGGTAATAAATACATTTATGATTCACGATGTTCGACCCTCAGGCAGTGCACACTTTATGTTTATGTTGGATCGGATCGTACGACTCGACACTACTTGCATATGCTTCTTGATTGGTATATTGCTGTGGACAGAACTTTATTATATGTCCTGAAATGTAAATGGCTAACTGTGATATCATCTAGGAATGGACATGTTGCTTTTTGCTATAAATTATTAATCATTTGTACTATCCATGCTCAATATAATATTTTTCGTATTATTTGACCCTAGTAAGTGTCAAGTCGACCTCTCGTTTCTATTTCTTCGAGATTAGACAAGATATTTATTGGGTACATATTGTTTATGTACTCATATTATACTTCTAGACTTAATTGTACAGGATATGAGGCAGGTACATCTGGTTACTAGGCTGGTGCATTCCCTTGATCCGGATTGAGATTCCACGGTGAGCTGCTCCCTTCCTATGCCGTTTAGCAGCCCGATAGTCTTCCTTTACTTTTGGCTGTCTATTTTATTTCAGATAGTAGGATAAAATTATTCTTTTGTACATATTAATGACTGCCCGTAAATTTGTAACATCAGGTCTTGGCACACACTTTAGTAGACTATCTTTTGTTGAGATTGTATTATTAATTATGGTATGATGTCAACATCGTTATTTTAAATTTAAACTTAGAGATTTTTGTAACTGTTTTGGGAAAAACTAAAACAAGAACTTATTCATATTTTCGTGTTGGCTTTCCTAATAACGGTGTTGGGCGCCATCACGATCTGAGTTGAAATTGGATCGTGATAATATACATGTTTTGATATTCATAAAATATTAGCCATTTATTTCAATACGATACCTTAGTTGTTATCAAAAACCTTATTGAGAAATAGGAAATTTAAGTAGCTTAAATTAAAATTCTATAAACAAAGTATTTATTTAAGATCAAACACACAAATGCTTTTGGACGACATTTGAGCTGATATTTAATAAAAGAAAGATTATAGTTGAAGTTTGATAACACTTTTTAAAAGTTGAAATTGTGTTTGAAACTAAACTTCTCTTTTAAAGAAATTTTGCCAACAGTGAATATTTATAAGTGAAAATTAAAAATACTTCATTCCAAAGTACTAGTATTTGCAGATATTGATTTAAGTACTTTCAAATATATACCGTCATGGCCAAACGGGAATTCTTATGATGGGTTTCCAATGTTTTGCCTTATATTTTAATGATCTAACAAATTTATCGTCAAGAACCAGATAGAGAAATTGACATTCTTGGCACACATTGCAAGTGAACGAATTCCAGCCTGAACTCCATGTGAGCTGCTGCAAGTTGGAGAATTGAGGAACAAAATAAGGACCTAATCCCTTGGTGTTCTCTGACGGAAGTACAAGTCAACGATACAGCTGGAAAGCAACTGCAGAAAGTAAATGCATGTAAGTGTACACGCGATAGTGTAGCAGTCACTTCCCATTGGTAAGAGGCGTGTACCAACCAAGAGTAACATCATCCTTGGTATGTCATTGGTAGTATATCAACACGGTGCAAGGCATAAGAACTTCACTTGTGCATTCGGTTATATTCTCTCAAGCATTAAAGAATCGATCCAACATTGAAGTCACAAGAGTGTCAAGAATAAGAAGACAACTCTACTAAGAATCAGTTCCACAATGAGTCTATGTGTATTCGTTGTTGAGTTCTAACCTTGTTGTTTGTTCTTCATGTAACTCCTAAATTGCTTAGCTAGAAGTACTACTTAGGAACCCTTTTGTAAAACTATAAGCTTTCTGAGTTTGTGTTTTACTAGAGTTAGTCATAAGTTAAAGTCTTTGTAACTAGTGAGTGACAAAATGGCTTGTGGTAAGTGTATCACAAGTTAGTTGAATTGTAGTCTTTGTAATAGATTCATTACAAAGTGGCTTGTAATAGAGTATTTACAAGTTAGTGAAGGTGAAAGCCTACAAGTGCAGGTCGTAGTTTTTGTCCCCTTGAGTGGGATTTTTCCACGTAAAAATCTTGTTTCTCATTTACTTACTATTTCATTAGTATTCCCAATATAAAATTATAGAGAACCAGGTATTCTATAGTTCGGTGGACTCATATAAACTAGCAATTAGTATCAGAGCAGGTTCTTTTTAAAAGCTTAACACCTAGAATGGATCTCAATGGTTGCTCCACCTAACTTTGAGGAAGGACAATTAACCTACAGACGTCATAGATTCAACGATCAGTACTACGGTTGGTGGAAGACTCGTACGCATGATTTTATAATGGCAGAAGACTCAGAGCCGTGGGGCGTCCTTTGTGATGGTACACATGTTCCAATGAAGAAGCTTGAGGAAACTGGACTAATGGTGCCGAAAAATAGAAAAAAGTATAGTGATATTAATAGAAAATCTGTAGAAAAGAACTTTCGTGCCAAGAAAATTGTGGAATATAAAATTGGAACTGATGAGTACAATAGAATCTCAGCATGTGATTTCGCTAAGGATATATGAGAAGCATTACAAATTGCACATGACAAAACTACTCAAGTTAAACAGTCCAAGATTGACATGCTCACCACTGAGTATGAGCTCTTTAGGATGAAGGATGATGAGTCTATACAATATATGCACACCAGATTCATATCTATCATAAATGAGCTTCACTCACATGGAGATGTTATTCCCGTAAACAAGCTTGTATGGAAGGTTCTTAGTGTTATATCTGGCTCTTGGGAAAGCAAGGTAAATTCTATTGCCAAAGCTAAAGATTTACAAACTTTAACCATAGATAAGCTAATTGGAAATTTGAAGATATACGAGATGAAAAGAAATAAATACAATGAAAGAAGAGAGCGAAGAAAGAGAAGAATCTGGTGCTCAAGGGTGAAAACAATGGCTCAAATGAAGAAGATAGTGATATGGCTTATCTCACTAAAAGGTTTCAAAAAATGTTTCAAAGAAATAGTAGCATACCTAAGAGATGTAGTACAAGCAAACCAAGAAACAATGATCTCTGTCACAAGTGCGGAAAGTCAGGGCATTTCATCAAATACTGCTCACTTTGAGCATTACAAACAAAACATTGACAAAGAAGCAAAAAGGAACCTGGTTCCTGACAAACAATTCAATCGAAGAAGTGAAGCTAACAATGTTGTGAGGCAAGATCTTGCTGTTTAGGGAGACTCTTCCAATGAATCAGATGGGGAACTAGAGAAAACTGAAGTCCTATTTTCTAAGAAATTGAATCTCTACCAAATTTTTTAATTGATGCATATTATAGTCTTGATAATCATAAGTAGGCCCTGACCATAGAGCTAGGAGATGTTGAACAATCTAGAGATGATCCGACGGTCTATGTGGTGGATTTAAATGAGGCCACAGCTAATCTTGAAAAAGAAAAGGAAGCTCTAATTGAAAAAACAAATAGTGTAGAAAATAAGAGAGATGGCCTAATGGTAGCGGTCGTTGACCTGAAGGAAACCATATAAAATCTAAGCAAGGAAAAGAATACCCTAGAAGAGAAAATTGATGATACTGAGCAAGAAAGGGACGACTTTTTGGTGGTTATAACAGATCTAGAGGAAACCAGTGAGAGACTCAAATGTGAACATAGGAATGTAAGTATTGAATAGGGAAGGGAATAGCTAGTTAGACACATATCAAACTTGAAAAAGAATTAAATGATGTGAGAACTAGTCTATGTGGTGAACTCGAGAAAAACAGGTAGCTTCAAGCTGAATTGAAGAAAGTAAAAACTGAGCTTGAGAAATCTCTCAAATGGACTTGGTCCTCAGATGTTGTCACTGACATCATACTTCTACAATAGTGGAAATAGGCGGGGAATAGGGTTCCAAAAGGAGAAAGCTCCCTACAACTCTCACATCAAGTACGTCACAGTTCCTGATAACTGGCGTTGTACCCACTGTGGGAATAATGGACACTTTAAAGAAAACTGCCAGGCCAGGGTTCAATCTGTTCAGAAAAATAAAGTGTTTGCTGAAAAAGTGACTACTAAAGAGGGATCAGGTACTACCCGCAAAAAATGAATATTGCATGCATGGACTAGAAAAACTCTTATTCATCTCTTTTCTCATTACAAGGGACCCAAACTAGTTTGGGTTCCTAAATCTAACCCATAATTTACATGTCCAGGGAACATTGAGAGGAAGTGGACTGCAATGGATCTTGGACAGTGGATGCTAAAAGTACATGACTGGAAACACCATGGATTTTCTCTCACTGAAAATTCTGCCGGGAGGGAATGTGTCCTTTGGAAATGAAAAAGGGGTACATTCTCGATAATGGAAAAGTTGGAAAATCTCTTTCACACTCAATTGAGAACATGTACTATGTGGATGGCCTGAAGTGCAGTCTCTAGAGTTTTCTCAAATTTGCGATAAAGGAAACAAGTAGAGTTCTTATCAAAAGTGTGCACAACTAGCAATCTGGTAACTGACGACATGGTCTTAGTAGACAAAAGCTACAAGAACATCTACGTTGTTGGCTTTAAATCTCTACCAGGTGGTGATATGAGCTGCTTGAATGAAGTTGATAATGATGCAGAACTTTGGCATAGAAGATTAGGGCATGCAAGCTTCTCACTTATGAATAAATTGATTCAGAAGGACCTGGTTCGTGGACTGCCAAATTCAAGATTCACTTGGACATTACTCTTAGAACAAAGGATGAGACCTTCGAGGTATTTGTGTCCTTTGTAAAAAAGATCCAAGTGAATATGAAATTAAAGGTAGCATGCATTAGATATGACCATAGAACAGATTTTGATGACGCCAAAGTTGATCAGTTTTGTAATAAAAATGGCATAATTCACAATTTCTCAGCACCAAAAACTCCATAGCAAAATGGTGTTGGTGAAAGAAAGAATAGAACTCTAAAAGACATTGGATAGACAACCCTCATTGATAGTGGAATCACCAAAAAATTTTGGGTAGAAGCAATAAATACTGCTTGCCACTTAGCGAACATGTGTATGATCAGGTCCCTCTTAAACAAAATCCCCTATGAGCTGCTCAGCGGTAGAAAACCAAAGATAATGTATCTGAGAAACCTTGGATACAAATGTTGTGTTGTTAACAATTGGAAGGACCAACTTGGGAAGTTTGATGCAAAACGCGATGAAAGAAACCTTTTGGGATATTCCTCTTAAAGCAAAGCTTACAAAGTCTACAACAAAAGATCACAATGTGTGGAAGAAATATTCAATGAGACACCATCCTCTAAAAAGGGAGAAAACAATGATGATCAAGATAATGAGCCACATTTTTGTTCCTGGGGAAATATTTGATGATTTGAATGGCAAGGGTGATATGATGAGTCAGAGACAAGTGAAGACAATGCAACATTCTCTTCACTTCTCAAGAGGAACCTGGTACTTCAGTTACTACCACTGAAGCTGAAGAAAAGATTGGAGAAGTAGTGCAAGGTGCTCCACCGGTAGCAGAACAAGTAGGGAAATCCACTTAATTTACCGAGTTCTTACACTAATCAAACTTTAGTCCCCAATTGGAAACAGAAAAGCTCACATCCACTTGATGACATAATCACCCCCTTGATTCTAGATTCAAACAAGATCAAAAGCCAGAAAATCCCTAGTCCTCTCTGAATTTGTACCCCAGATAGAACCCAAAAGTATCAAGGAAGCCTTGACGAATGCTGACTGGACTACAACATTGCAAGAGGGATTGCTTCAATCTAAAAGAAACAAAGTTATCTGGTGGTCAAGAAAAGCACATTTGGAATGGATCATTCTATGGTATCTTGCTTAATCTCATGAGGTACAAGGAAACAGAACCCAATGGCTCTTTCAACAGTTGCACAAGAGAAACAAACACATTAATGCTAGATATTGTTGTCTCAGAGATAATGTGGACAAAGATCAAATTGCAGGGAAATCCTTGAGAAAAATAGGATGGCCCTTGGGAAAATTAAACGTACGAGAGAACTGGTTCTGCTCACATGATCATGAAAGTCGCATTCAGGTAAAATTGGCTAAAGTGTTTTCTGACTAGATCTAACTCATATCTATACCATTGAAGGTAAACACACATGACGATCATAGAAGCTAAAGGTATAATGTTGAATTGCGAAAGAGAGCTATAACAAATCTGCTACCCTTTTACATGTTTGACCCAGCAATCTCAGAAAAGGCAGGTTTGAGGCAAGATTTGGAGATGGTGGAATTTCAGCAATGGTATAATCTATTTCAAGAGGATGTGCCTAAGGTGTGCGAAGATGCGGTGCAAAACTTCTACACATCTCTCTTTACTGTTGAGGGGGAACACATCTGTGTGCTAGTAAATAAAATAGACATCGTGCTTTGACGCTTCAGCTTTGGGGAAGGTTCTAAAAGTTCTATATGAAGGGATGTCCTCAATCGAAGGTGCTTGTGGAGCTAACTTTAGGAGAGCTATTATGAAAGAGCAAGCTATTCAGCAGGGGGAACAAGTGCATAAGAAGGCATTATTTCCTGAGTATCATATTCTCTTTAAGCTAGTCAATAAGGTTATTTTACCTTGTACTACGAGACAATCTATCACTTCAAAATCTGATATGGTCTTAATGGAGGCTCTTGATGACTTTGCCCCGATCAATCTGCCAGCAATCATGATAGAACATATGCAAAAGGTGGAAAACTTCAAAGGTGACAATCATGGGCTTCTTACTCGAGTGTTTAAGTTTTACATGGTTCCTTTGACCAATCCCAGTAGGCACCCGCAAGAAAAACTTCTCCAAAACCACTCTGGAAGAATGTGAATGTGTAGACAAGGTTGGTAGAAGCACCTCGACTCTTTCTCAACTGATCAATGCTTAAAATGTTGCTACCTAAGAGATCAAGAGGTTGAGGATTCAAAATGCCATACTGGAAACTCAGCTTAGTCAAGCTGTTGGGGAACCTGATTCTGTTAATTCTTCCCATGAAGAAGTTGCCCGCTTGACCAAGAAAATGATGATTTTCGCGCAAAATTGCTTGAAGAGAAGTTGTTTTCAAATGCTCGCGTAGACCTGGTTCTTATAACCCTTGATGCCTCTTTCTCCAAGTCCCATTCTTCTAGTGCCCCTTAGGAACTTCTCAGTAACCCATTGTCTTATGTTATAGTGTTGTGTGGATGTTGTTTTCTTTTGTTTGCTTTCTTTTTGTGCCAGTATGTTGTATTTCAGTGTTACTGCTTCTGTTTAATCAGTCCATTTTACTATCAATGAAACATCTCTTCTTTTTGCTTGTACAATACTGTTTTCTTTTTGCTTTTCTTTTCTATTGTGGTGTGTGCACATATGTGGCATGGGTTGGCTATGTTAAATTTCTTTATGCAAATTGCCTGCTTTTGTGTTTTTAATGATGCCAAAAATGGGAAGGGGAAGTATAATGGGTATATTAGGGGGAAAGCATAAAGTCAAGGGAACTTGTGAAGTTCTTATTACCTCATCTAGTTATTTTTGCTCTAAATATATGTTATCAATGTCTAAGTTTGCCATCATCTAAAAGAAGAAAATTGATCGGGTTTCAATGTCTTATGTTTTGATGATCTAACAAACTTACTGTCAAGAACTAGATAAGAAACCTGACACACTTGGCACACGTTGCAAGTAAATGAATTCCAGCCTGAACTCCAGCTAATGTGAGCTGCTTCAATTGTGGAGAATTGAGGAACAAGATAGGGACCTGATCCCTTGGTGTTCTCTGACGAAAATACAAGTCAACGAATCAGCTGGAAAGTAATTGCCTGCAACTGTACATGCGACAGTGCAGCAGTCACTTACCATTGGTAAGAAGCATGTACCAACCAATTGACATCATCCTTGGTATGTCATTGGTAGTATATCAACATAGCGCAAGGCATAAGAATTTCACTTGTGCAATTAGTGAAATTCTCTCAAGCATTAAAGAATTGATCCAGCATTGAAGTAACAAGATTGTCAAGAATAAGAAGACAACTCCACTAAGAATCAGTTCCACAATGAGTCTATGTTCTTCATTGTAACTCCTAAATTGCTTAGCTAGAAGCGCTGCTTAGGAACTCCTTTGTAAAACTATAAGTTTTCTGAGTTTGTGTTGTAACTAGAGTTAGTCATTAGTTAAATTCTTTGTAATTAGTGAATGACAAAATGGCTTGTGGTAAGTGTATCACAAGTTAGTTGAGTTGAAGTCTTTGTAATAGAGTCATTACAAAATAGCTTGTAATAGAGTATTTACACGTTAGTGAAGTTAAAAGCCTACAAGTGTAGGTCTTGGTTTTTGTCCCCTTGAGTGGGATTTTTTCACATAAAAGGTCTCGTGACTCATTTTATAGGACCGAAAAAGTCAGGTGTCATGTGGAAACTAGCAAAGCAAACGTTGAACGACGATAAATCATACGATAAAGAGAAATATACCAAAAGAGATACAAACATATAAGGTGGTTCAGTCAACTGACCTACATCCACTGCGGAGATGAGCAATCCACTATAGCAAAAATAGGGTACAAAATATCGAGAGAACAACCTCACAAAGAGGCAAACACAAGTGACACACTAACATTTGTCCCGTAAAGTTCTCCCCCTAAACACGACTCTCAAGCCCCCTATGGCTATATTGTGGATACTACTGAATGAGAAGGACGGTTCTTCAATTTATAGAACTCCAAATCTTTTCTTACAAGAAAAAGGAATAGCCAAATATAGGAGAATTACAATTACCTTCTACAAAAAGGAAAATCCAATTAAGGTAATTATATTGCCCTTTTCCTTCAAGAGATAAGAAAACTAAATATGGTAAAAAAATTATGAGGAACACCTAACATCATTTACTTACTATTTCATTAGTATTCTTAGTAAAATCTCATAGAGAACCAGCTACTGTATAATTTGATGGACTCATATAAACTAACACCTTGTATAAAGGATATATTAAAGTACAAAAATGACAGTTAGCATGCCTTTCCAAATGTAATCTTGATTAATGAAATGTAACAAAATTGAGGGGCTTGGGGAAGGCTAAATTAAAAATCGGCAAAAGTAAGTGATCACAATGTTAACGACGGCGCGCGGTAACCATGATATACAGATACTAATTAAAAACCTAAAGAACAGAGAGATTAATTATGTTAAACTATTCATCCACTTAGGAAGATACAGTGTCTTGAACCACCAAAATATATGTAGCAATATATATGATGATCTTCTTCGTACGAACTTAACATCTAGGAAGACCATTTAACGCACCTTTAGCAGCCAAACCAGTCATGAAAAAAACATACGATTCTTTAAGGCTATATTGAGGCGAAAAAATGCGACCTATCTTGACTTTGAACTGAATCTTCTTCACTAACATCTTGCTCATAGTATTGCTTCGATGCGCCTTCGTCAACTTGCCATTTTCTTCACTGATTTCTGGCTCTTCTTTAATGGTTTCGAGTTTCATTTTCAGTATCTCTTCAATATCCACTATTGGTTCAGTCTTGAAGCTCTTTGATCTGCTTGTACATGGCACTATCCACCACATTTTTCTTGACCCTTTTCTCATTAATTCTTGTCGGGTTTTATTTAACAACTCAAATTTGATCAAGATGATTAGGCACTTAACAAAGCTTTTTTGTTTGGTGAATTTTAAGTATTTTCTTTGTATGAAGAAGCTGAGAGAAGGAAGTAGATGAGAAGGTGGTGAAGATTGTTTATTGGTTGAAAAAGTAGTCAGAGAGCAAAAACAGGGGACCAGTTCAAAAATTCAAAAACTAATAATAGTTGGTTATCTTTACAACTTGGTGTGATCATAACACTGCTTTTCAGCTTAGCTTATTAGTTTTCCTTTTGTAAAGTGACAGTGTCTCATTTTTTTTCTTAAACCATCAGATAAAGATGACCCTACAGAATAATTTAACGGTTTATTTTGATAGTACTAATTCTAATTAACCTAAAAAATACAATAAATAACTTGCTATATTGATACTATAGAATTCCTATACGCTATTGCTGTATATAGTTAGTTAAATCATTCGTATATTCACTATCAACACAAACATGCATTCTATTAAACACAGGCAATGCCTCATGGATAAGATCGTGCTGCATTTCTTATATCTCTCAACGTATAATTGTTTTTTCTTCTTCTTTCCTTTTAATCTTCTCTTTATTAATATGTTATTATTGTTATTATCCAAAATGGAAATGTACGTCTAAAGCATATATAACAGTCGAAATAGCAATAATTAAATTATGAATTATCCTTATAAATTCGAAAAAAGCGCTAGTTTCTATTGAAGATGTCAAGAAAAAATACACGTAACATAATAACATATATATAGAATTAACTTCTTTTGAATTCCGCGTTGACATGAACTAGTGTATTACAAAGTTATATTATTGCAATATACTTGTGTAGTAGGTTTGAAGCCAAAAACAAGAGTAATTATTAGGTATTGAAGCCACCAAACCTGGAAGGATGATGGTGTTAATATGGTTATTATAGATATCGGCTTTAACGTTAAATTATGCCAAGCTTCAAGTTTTTCCAATTTTATTACGAAGCAAGCGACTTGGTAATTCGTTGAACCCATCAAACATATTTTAAAATTTTTGACATAGAAATAGGTCATAATATAATGTTTTTAATTGTGTCCCATTTTATTATATGACCCTTTTTTGGTCAATTTAATCAATACTGATATTTAGGTAGACTTCCGATCTCCTAATAATAAGTCAAGAATTGTTTTAATTGTAGATGTGAAATATGAAGTCTCAACGTCTTTCCTGATGATCATTTGCTTATAAAATAATTGATTGGTTGAGAGAAGATTAACTTGTGTCTCTTTATTTTTTAAACTGCATGTCTAATTTAATTAATTAAGTTATACTAATCGACATGACGGAGTTTAAAAATGTTTCAACACGAAAATTTGACCTTTATATTTGTACAATAATAAGAATACCAAACACTAAAACTAGATGATAAATCAACTTAAGTTGATTGGAAAAATCGAATTTTCTCTTTTCTAAGTCCATTTCCTTTCTTATAATATATTTTATGGCAATGAAAAATTATAATTGTCTGATATTGCAGAATATGTGTTCTAGCGTGATACCGTGATAGTGTCATAGGCTTATTTACAATGGCAAGGTTACCAAAGTGATTTATTCATTCAATATAAAACAACATTGTCTTAAATAAGTAGATAAATAGATTAGTTCATCGATAAGCTAGGTAGTGGGTACCTGTAGAACAATTCCATAACCATTTTTTTACATTTTGGTTAATCAGAATCCACAACTCAAATTGTCAACGGAAAGTTCTACAAAATCTTTATTATAAATCCTCGTTATTAGTTCAATGGATTAAATTTGTTTATGAAAATAAAAATCAATTATATATTTTTAAAGGTTGAATGATCATACTTAATTCGTTTCAATTCAGATGAGCTAGTTTTATTCAACACGGATTCTAAGAAAAAGAAAAAAATTTTGAAACTTATGGTCTTAAAAGCTTAAGTGGTAAAAGCTTTATGGGCTCATGACATTTGCGTGATTGTAAAAACTTCTCGTTGAGAGTAAACTAAGTAAATTAAATAGTTTAAAGTTGAATAATTTCTAAATTTAATAATATATTATTATTTTGAAATAAATTAAAAAAAATACCTCATCTAATTTGAAACGGAACAAGTGTTTAATTAATAAAAATAACAATTTAAAGAGTGACATCATAAAAGGCTATGCAGTGCAAAATAATCCCTTTGATCGAACATGAGAGTGGGAGCATTTTCATATATACTTACCGTTGCAACCAATAGCACACGCAAGTATATGCGATCTTTAAGTAATTAAAATTAGAAATATTTGATTTTAATCTAATTAAAATAAATAAAAACAAATAATAAACTTTAAACAGAGGAAGAACATGTTTTTATGGGCTAGGGTTATGGGCTATCTAACAACCCTATTGTATCTTCAAATGAATTGACTAATTAATTTATCTAATTTATTTGTTGACATGGTCATTATTGCTCATAAGAATCTGTCGAGTTCTTACTCGCCTATTCAAGCTAACCTAACTCCTATATTTCTATGGAATTAGAATCAACAAGAACGTATTTATAATTCCTGTAAATCAACCAAGCAAGGTAATTAGGTATATGTCTATCCTAACCGCGAATCTGTTCCTCCGATGCTCGGGTTCAAGAACTTGCTCTACTCAATCATTTATACAATTTAGAATTCCCAATTCCGAGTTCAATTCAAGATTTATAGATAGTATTCAATTGGTGATCAAACAATTAAATAATTTAGTGCAGGATTAAATAAATAAACTAACATGATAAACTAAAAAATTAAAATTAGTATCTGAATAACAATAGTCATGAAAGAACCACTACCCTAAAACGTGAAGTTTAATTCCACATAGACATGGTAGCAAAACAACAAATCATTCAAAGAAACATAAAAATTACAAAGTTTGGTAGAAGAAAGATGAAACCTGGCCTCCACGGTGGCTCTTTGCACTACCTAGGTTGAATTCCTTTCAAAAGTATGTTAGATGCCCTAAAATTGGAGTTTTTGTCTTATATATTGCGATACAAAAGTCGTAGGTCAAAGTTTTCCTATTCCTAGTCCGACTTAGCTTCAAGGATTGATGCTAGGGTGGATGTGATCCGTTTTTCAGCTTCGCAGCATCCACCCTTTGTTCCTCCATCTCAGTTTTTGCCAAGTACGCATGTTATGTGATGCTATGGGTCGACTTCGTTGCTAAGGGTGTACCAGGTATCCTTCTTTCCAAGGTTGGATGTGATGCATCCACCCTCTTCTCCTCTAGTTGGAGCATTTTCTTTTTCATATTTTTGTTCTCCAAACACCCTAAATCATCACGCACAATTCAGTTAGTCATAACACTAATAATTAAACCAAGTTGGGAATTTTTAACACCAAATAATAACAAAAGGTGGTTAAAACATGGGTAAAGTAACATCGAAACATATAGAAATGTGCCCAATATCACCACCCAACACTTAAACCTTTGTTCGTCCTTGAACAATCCATTACTAAAGTAGACGAAATAAAATTAAGCTCTTATATTTCAAAGCACACCACACCTATGACCATGGTTGATAGCAATAATTAAGTTCTAGCATATGCATTCAACACACACTACCCTTTAACTTATGCCATATTTTAAAATATTTAAACAAAGACAACATACGCATAACAATCTAGCCGCAAAAACCAACTCAATATCACAATGTACTCATGGCTTGAACACTCAACATTGTAGACAAGTCTAATAATGTTACCTATCCCTCTTGAAACCATATGGCCTCACAACAAAATCAAAGTGAATAAGAAGAATCCACACATTCGAATCAAATACTCAAATATATTTTGAGGACTCATATATCAAAGATATATCACTCACTCTCACAAAGAAGTCACACGCATGCACTTGGTACCATAGGCGTGCTCATAATGTAAATCTCTACTAAAATCGGCTCACTCGATCTAAAATCAATTAGGACTTTTTGTGGTTGTAATGTGGGCTAAGGAACGAGTATGATATATAGGAATAGTGACTGTTACACCTCTTTTTTTACCCACCGGGGGGTAGTATAAGGAAATTTTTTCAATTAAAGTAATATTAATCGAAATGGAATTATTAATTTATCAGAGTCACCACTTGAAATAGTTATATGGTGTCCCAAGTTACCGGTTTATTTTAAAATCCCAAATCGAGGAAATTTTTGAATTTATTTAAAAGTCTACAAACGGAAAATTCTAGATAAGGAATTCAGTTAACTCGGAAAAAAGGTGTTAGGCATTCTTGAGTTCCGTAGTTCTAGCACTGTCGCTTAGCGATTTATAATTGGCTTAAATTGTTTAATTACTCATTTTTAGGACCTATGTGCATTTATCTTTTACTTCTTTTAATCACTTGATTTGTTCATAATTAAAGAATTGGGTTACACATATGTATACTCATTTCTTTTGGCGCGTCAAAAATCATGTCACGCGAATGTGTCCACAATTAATAACACTTTGTTTATTTTAAGAAGAATTTGGTTGAAGTTGCGCCAATGAATCCCTGAAGTTATTTTTTAGAATTAAATTCGCAATTATGTCACGCGAACATATACATAATAAAAATACTAGTGTAAATCGAGCCTAAAGTAAACTACAATTATTTAAGATTATTAAATAGCTAAGTTGTAGTAATAATATGAGGGTCATAGATGATTCAATGTTAGATGACACACCTCAATTTATTTTTTAAGAATCATAATTAACTATGACTAAGGATGCTCTTATTATAAATGGTTGAACTTAAGATGTATAACTACTAATTGTAAGAAAGCTTGGGATACATGTTGGGCCTTTACCTATTTAAACAGATTCTGGTTGAGCATAAGGAAACCCTTGACTATCGAAGGAGAATTTGGGTCAAGCAGCAGCCCGTTGAGTGATGCATATGTAACAACCAACATCAGTTGGGTTCAAAGCTGAGCCCAATACATAATCACGGGACCGAAGGCGAATAGGCTGGCTTGCCATGGTATGGTCTTTTAATTGAGCCGATTGCCAGCCCAGTCCCCAGACAAGAACACCCATTTATTATTCTGAAGAAATAGAACAGGAGCTCAAAGTCGTTTGGACCTGGAGTTGAGCCTGAAGATAAGGAATAAGTTCAAATGAATGCTACCCAGCCTGAGTTCCACCAGGCTGCCTTTCCTTGGCCTTGGCCAAGCCCAAACCAAAAATTTTAAGGGATTTTTACCTATACATCACATATAGCAAACTTTATTACCATTATTGTGCCTTGTTTGGTTATTACCCTCATATCCCATGTTTTTGTTACAAATTTTTGTAATTATATGAACTTTGTAGTTAATTGTAGTTACTTGTAGTTAATCGTAGTCAGTTGAAAAATATGTCTGAATAACGTATTTTTTTGTATCTACTGGATGGTATGAGTTGCTGAAAACTACAAATGGCATTTCTATGCAACGTCAATTCATTATTCTTCATTGTTCAAGACAAGAAGTTTTATCTAAAAACATAACCGCGCAAATGTACTGCAACAGTACATGTAGCATTGGACTTCCAACAATTTGTAGTTATGCAATTGTAGTTATGAAAAATTGTTCAGTATTTATGAAAATTTGTTCAGTACAACCAAAGTTCATTACAACAGTACACTCTACTTCTTCTTTCGTTCAACTTTGTTTCTCTCATTCTTTGGCGGTGGACCCTTCCTCCTTGCAAGCCTGCCGGTAACCTCAGTCTCACTGATTGAACCATCATTTAGCTTAATTGTGGCGTAGTCCCACAACAGAACTCCATAGCGTCTACGGTGTTTGTCAATATCAGTAAGATCTTCCTTTGGTATAGACAAATACACAAATTTGAGTCAACAGTGACAGTTCCAAATAAAAATTACATGAAACTACATTAAACTACAATTAACTACAATTTTGATTCAATAGTATAATTTGCCAATCAAATTTGAGTCAACAGTGACAGTTCCAAATAAACATTACATTAAACTACAAAAAACTACAATTAACTACAAATTTAATTCCACCACTATCCTCACAATTCTTGCAAGAATCATCAGTATAAAATGAATTATTATACTGCAAAGAAATCCCATATTGCCATTTCATTGGATCTCCTTCATCACCACCAAATCCATATATCGACGAATAAGAAGAACACTGAAGTCTAGGCAAGTTTAAACCATAACCTGAACAAATAGGAACTGGTGGATCATACACACAACATATAGATATCGGAGCATTTGGTTCTAAACCAATTCCTGTTACTCCTTTACTAGAATATAGTCCTCTACATACATTTGAACCCGAGCTGGTATCACACAAATCTTGTTTTGGATCAAACACAGCAGATGTTGTAGAACATCCTAGTAAAACAAAGATGTTTTCTTTCATAATGCTGAAGGGAGTCGACCGATCCAACGTAAAACTGCCTGAGTTTTGCATTGATGAACATGTTGACATAAAGGGGTCTGTTAAAACAAGTGTGTTGGTTGTGTAGTCTAGTGAGGATATAGTGTAAATGCCAGTGCCAGTTGAAAACTGAAGCACACCAGACGTGCATCTTTGGATTAGCAGCAAATAGGCTTGGATTTGGAATAGTGAAGAGGAAGATTGATTTTGAAACCGGAAGCTGGAGTTTACGAGGCTTATTTCAAGGGATTTTTGTTCCACAAATCAAGCAAATAATTAATGAGTTGATCATTAACCTTAAATATAATTTTGGTACATAAATTGAAAGGTGGTATACTTAAATGTAATAAACACAAACCTTAAACATGGGTGGTTATAAGATTTGCTATATGGGATGTATATGTAAAAATTCCAAATTTTAATTCTCTTCTTGCAGTATATAAAAAAATCAATAAGAAATATCTAATTTAAGCCAATGCTACTAACAGGAACTAAATATTAAAGAAAATGTAGGCTGAAATTTACAAATACAGCATGTTCACCCAAGTTATTTAACAGTCCACTTATACATTCAAAGTATTTAATAAAATGCTTGATACAATATATATATATATATATATATATATATATATATATATATATATATATATATATATATATATATATATATATATATATATATATATATATATATATATATATATATATATATATATATATATATATATGTTAAGGAATAACAATGGTATACATAAGCATATAAATATTAAATTTGTTACTACTTATACAATTAATGTATAATAGTAGTCGTACATGCATGGTGCGCGTTTAGTATTAAAAAAATATTAATTAAATTAAATTATAATCGGACTTGTTTGATCCTATTAGATTGTATTGCTTTAATAAAATTCAATTGTCATCTTACTTGTCAATACGATATACCCAATAATGAAATCTCTATTAAATCAAATGTACTTTTATAGTTAGTGAATAACTTTTTTGTTCTATATATTTTTATTATATTAACCAATATTCAATATTCGCTTTCTTTTTGTTATATATGAGAAGATTTATAATTTATTACTGTTGAATTATTTTTTTATTTTAAATTTTATTCTATTATTCTTAATAATATTATCTTTATTTTAATAAATAAAATCTCTGTTAAACTAACAGGTCTTGTATAGGGGCGCATTGAATAACTTTTTTGTTATGTATTTTTCTTTATTATATCATCTAATATTTAATAATCTTACATTGCTTAATAAAAAGTTTTATTAGCATATTACTTTAATAAATATTTTTCTCTAAAAGTTTTTTATGTCTTTATTTTCGTTTTATTTATTTTAAAATAACTTTAAAACTCCAACTTGAAACTAATCCCCAATTTTTTTGAATAAACAGATTTTCTATTTCATTCCGTCAAAAATTGTACACGTACAAATATAGATGCTGACCACCTATACTCATATGCTATACAGTCGCTACACCTATTATCAATCTAATAAGAATGACATATCACTATTTGATAATAAATGTGACAAATTTGTCCCAAGAGCAGCCTATTAGTAATGGTTTAAACTTTGTAGAACAACCCTCCATTTATGAGTTGAAGCTCCTCTTGAGTGGAGATGGACTACTATTTCCTTACAAACATTATCGCTCAGCATATTACCTCATTGGAATCTCATTTTATTACGCTCTCTCC
Organism: Nicotiana benthamiana; assembly: GCA_034376525.1. Taxonomy (NCBI): domain Eukaryota; kingdom Viridiplantae; phylum Streptophyta; class Magnoliopsida; order Solanales; family Solanaceae; genus Nicotiana; species Nicotiana benthamiana. Next base: position 80,929,940 of record CM067333.1, read on the forward strand.
ATATCACTGTCACCAGAATCCCAAACAGACAGGCAGTGATTTCTGCTACTCCAGTTCTACTTCTTGCCAGCTTACTGACCCAGTCACATTCCTCCTTCCAGTCAGAAATGAGTCGCTTATAGCCCAACCAGTTTAGGAGTCGATTCCAAAGTGCTTTAGTCTTCAAGCAATCAAAGTACAGATGATCAAAAGTTTCACGATACATTCCACATAAATACATTCCTGTGGAACCATGATATTGAGTTCCTTGAGTCTAGCCACAATTGCTAATCTCTTGTGCAGAGCCAGCCACAAAATAAATTTGTACCTGGGGTGTTATTGAGTCTGCAGTATGATGGTCTTCCATTGGACTTTACAGCATTGAAGGTGTTGGTGTCTATATAACTTCTTGCTGCTGAATGAATCACCCTTCTGAAGCTGAAGGAATCGACTGTCCAGGTTACCGTGAAGAGTTGCAATGCCATTTATCAACTCTCGACTCAAATATTTTCCTAATTGCCCAAGCAGCAGATCTAGGCACCAACATGTCATCAATACGGCAATTTTTAATATAGAATGTATGCACCCTTTTAATCCACAAACTCTCTTTCTTCTTGGTCAGTGCCCATAGATGTTTTGCAACAGCAGCCTTATTCCACTTGATCAAGTTCAGAACATTTAAACCCCTGCACTATATGGCATATAGAGTATTTCCCAGGCAACCAAAGCTTTCCTTGACACTGTAGCTGAACCTGTCCAAAGGTATGATCTGCATATTGCATCAGTCATCCTCAGAACTTTTTTATGCAATAGAAAAATTTGGGACCAATAGGCTTGGACACCAAACAGTACTGATTTAATCAGCTGAAGTCGACCAGCATAGGAGAGCAGCCTTGATGATCAGCAGCTTATTTTTTGTGTGATTTTCTCAACTAATGGCGTACATTGGGCAATGGTCACTTTCTTTGAATCCAGAGGCATCCCCAAATATTTAAATGGAAGCCTGCCTTCAGGGAAACCTAATGCATGTAAGATCTCCTCCTTCTACCAGTTCTATGTACAGAACACTTTTTTCTAGGGGTGTGCATTCGAATCGGTTTATCGATAAATCGAATCGATTTTTTTTATCGATTTATAGATATCGGTTTATCGATTTATCGATTTCGATTTCAAATTTTTCCTTATCGAGTTATTGATTTCGATTATGTCCTTTTCGGTTTATCGGTTTATCGATAAACCGATGACATACACTATTTTTTTAATTTTTTATAAATTGTTTTTTAAATTTTTTTTACCCTTGTTTTATAATACCATTTCCTTTACCTTAAGTCCCTAGCGCTATTATTTCCTCTACCACATTTAAGGAATGATCATATTTAAAGCTCAAGGGAATAAAGTTTAATTAATGGAAAATAAAATTAGCCGTGATGATATATTTTATTTTTTTTTATACTGGTGCAGTGTTGGTGGCATACATTTCATTACTTACTTTAATTTTATTTCATGTGCTTGTTGACACAATATTTATGTTATAAACGATGCTCTTCTTATTTTAACTTCTCTTTGTCCATATTAGTTAGGCGTGTTTGTAGCGATATACTTTTTGTGGAATCCCGAAAATTTTCTTATTGGTGTAATCGATAACCGAATCGATAAATAAAAATCGAAAAAATTGAAACCTTATTGAAACGATAACGATAAGCATATGTTCAAACAAAATTGAATCGATAAAGTCCAGAAGCTTTGGAGAAGTTCTGGAAAGCCTGCTTTAGTAAGATTACAGACTGAATGTCTGCTTTACAGAACATAGGAAGATCATCCGCGAAGCAAACATGTGCTACACACAGCTTCTTACATCCCGGATGGAATTTGAACTCTTTCCTCATCATCATTTGCACAAATTCTCTATGTAGATACTCCATGGCCAGAACAAAGAGGTATGGAGACATCGGGTCACCTTGCCTTATGCCTCTTCTTCCTTTAAATGGAGCAGTGAATCCATCATTGATGTTGAGAGAGTAGGTAACAGAGGATATGCACTCCATTACCCACCCAATGAATTTATGACGAAAGCCCAAGTCCTGCAACAGTCTTTCTAGGAAGCACCATTCAACTGAGTCATAGGCTTTCTTTAAATCTACTCTAAGAACTCATCTAGGAGAAATGCCCTTCCTGGAGTTGCCTTTGAACAGTTTTTGTGTGAATAAAATGTTATCAATGATACTACGGCCCTCAATGAATGCTGACTGTGATCTTCCAACTAAGTAGTCAATAACTGCTTTCAGCCTAGCTGTAAGGATCTTAATGATGATTTTGTACAGAGTTGTACAATAGGCAATGGGTCTGTAATCCTTCACGTTACTTGGATTTTGCACTTTAGGAATTAGAGTTAGTGCAGTGCTGCTAACTCCTTTATGCAACTTCCCACTGAGAAAGAATTCCCTCACAGCTTCACTAATGTCTTCCCCTACTACATGCCAATGCCTTATAAAACTAATCCCTAATTGGAATAGGTAATTTATTATTTTTTAAATTTCGTTATTTTTTCAAAACTTCAACTTGAAACTACATCCCGATTTGAATGAGTAGTTTTCTTCTCTTTCTTTCATATTTTAAAGCTAATTTTTTCTTTTTTATTTTAATATAATTTATAAATTCCAACTTGAAACTACTCCCGCCCAATTTGAATGGGTAATTATTATTTTATATATTTATTTTTCTTTTTAAATTATATTTAATTATAAGATATCTATATTTATTAATTCAAAGAACGTAACCAATTTATATATATGTTAGTTTTATTATTTTATTATTTTAATTTTTTTGTATATATTTGAACTACTTTCCAATTAACACTCCAACTCAAAAATACTTCCCGATTTGAATGCATAGTTCTTCTCTTTTTTCATTTTTATAGCTATTTTTTGCCTTTTATTTTAAAATAATATAAATTTTTAATTTCATTTTTCTTTTAAAATTATTTTAAAACTCCAACTTGAAACTACTTCCCGATTTGAATGCGTAGTTTTTCTCTCTTTTTTTCATTTTTATAGATATTCTTTTTGTTTTTTATTTTAATATAATTTAAAAATTAAACTTGAAACTACCCCCACCCAGTTTGAATGGGCAGTTATTTTTTTATATATTTATTTTTCACTTTTTTATATTTAATTATAGTATATCTATATTTGTTAATCTAAATAAAGTAACCAATTAATATATATATGTATATATATGGTAATTTTGTTATTTTGTTATTTTCATATTTTATATATTTAAATTCAAAAATAATAACTAATTATAAACTAAATAACTAATTATACTATGTGACATTTTTTAGGTTGTCACTTGGCTTAAGAAAATGGCTTTTTTCTCTCCTTTTAATAATATATAAATAGATTTTTATAGCTATTTGTATTTTATTTTAAAATAATTTATAAAAATAAAACTTGAAACTACTCCCACCCAATTTGAACAGGTAGTTTTTTTTATATATTTATTTTTCGTTTTATATTTAATTTAAGATATCTATATTTATTACAAATGAAGTAACCAATTAATATATATATATATATATATATATATATATATATATATATATATATATATATGGTAGTTTTTTTTATTTTTTATTATTTTCATTTTATATATATATTTAAATTCAAAAATAATAACTAATACATACACCTAATATATACAGAATTATATATTATTTAATAATTATACATCAAACATATACTATATAAATAAAAAGATGTTAATGTATTTTTGTTTGAGAGAATAACGGAAATGTGATTTTAAGACCAACTATATACTTGGGAAAAGAAATTTATAGACAAACGGTAATTTTAGAAAAGTTCATATTAATGATGAGAGAGAAGTGGATAGATTAATTTGGCTCAAACTTAATCCCTTAAATTGTGGTTTGGTATTTGAACGTTGAAGAAATTGATGGTAATTAAATAATTAAATAGGATAAGGGATCTTTGAAAATGCAATAACTGTAAATTGAGTGTTTTTTTTTTGGAATAAAACATAAGTGCTATTATTTGTATAAATATTTTTTAATAAGAGTCCTACCATGTAAAAATCTATAGAATATGGCCCAGTAATCATTAGCCGACCCAGCTAATTCAACTAAGTTGGCATGGGTTCACTTTAGAATCCATATTGAGCCCATACCTACCAAACATGCTCTCTTATTAGGGTGATTTTGATTTTTTGAAATGTTTGCACACAGACATTATTTTCAGTTTAATAAATGATGTCCCTCGAATAGTATTTTTAATATTAAAAGTTTGCTCATGAAGTAAGCAATGGTAAAGAATCTAAAAAAATCATTTTCAAGTCGTTGAGCGTAATTTCCTCTATTTCTTTCATTTTTGGAATTTAGACAGGGCTGCCTGGATACTCAGATCATTCCCTCATACTGATAGACACTGAAGTGGTAAAAACCAGAATGAACAGGCCATACAGATTACTCACATCAGTTATGAAACATCAAGATTACAGGGCAGCAGTTCACACAATCTGGAACCAGCAGATTCAATGATGTACTATGTACTCTATTTGGAGCAAACTGAAAAAGATTGAACAAGCCACCAGACACATCCACAAGGAACATTCATTTGTTGACAAAAAACTGCAACAACTGAGGGAGGAACTGAATGAAACACAATACAAACTGAATGAAGACCAATTCAACAAGCAAGAGATTAAAAAAGAAAAACAACTCTTACAAAACATTGAACAATGGGAAATTATTCAAGAACAGGTTCTAAGACAGAAATCAAGAGCAAACTGGATCCAACTGGGGATAGCAATACAAAATATTTCCATGCTTACATGAAATCCAGACAAGCAAGAAATAAGGTGAGTTGTATCCTCACAGAGAACCAAGTGAAGCTTACTGATCCACACCAGATTCAACAAGAATTCACCCAATTCTTTCACAACCTACTGGGCACAGCAGCAGTTCAAATTCTAGGCATTGACATCAATATGGCCAGAGATGGCCCCTGCCTAAATCTGCACCAACAGCAGCAAATGTTGACACCAGTAACTGCAGAGGAAATCAAACAGACAGTACAGAATCTTCCCCAAGATAAAACTCCAGGTATTTATGGCTACTCTGCAGAATTTTATAAAGAATTTTGGCCAATTGTTGGGGAGGGGGAGGGGGGAGAATTACCAGGGCAGTGAAGCAGTTTTTCCAAAATGGAAAAATCCTAAAACAAATTAACTGCACCACTGTTACTTTGATATCGAAAGTGAAAAATCCTAGCTATGCCAAAGAATTTTTCCCCATTGCCTGCTGCTCTACTCTGTATAAAATCATCTCAAAGATCCGAACAAATAGACTGAAAATGGTTGTGGATCATTTAGTCGGGCAAGCCCAGTCAGCCTTCATAGAAGGGATGAACATTCTTGACAATTGGCCCACGAACTGATCAAAGGCTATAATCACAAGACAATATCTCCTAGATGCATGATCAAAGTCGACATTAGAAAGACTTACGACTCTGTTGAATGGGATTTTCTGAAAACAGTACTTCTAGAATTCGGAATACCCTACAAACTAGTTGTGCTAATAATGAAATGTGTTTCCACTGTCAGTTACTCTCTTCTGATAAATGGAGGACTGACCAACACATTTGAAGCAAGGAAAGGACTAAAACAGGGAGATCCAATGTCCCCCTACTTATTTGTCCTAGCCATGGAATATCTAACTAGATCTCTAAAGAAACTAAACAGGAATGCAGATTTTAACTTCCATCTTAAATGCACCAATCTACAGATCACACACATATGCTTTGCAGACGACCTTTTGATGTGTTGTTGGGCCGATGACACTTCCATGAAATTATTGATGAAGGAATTTGAACACTTCTCTAATGTGTCAGGACTCAAAGCCAATATGGATAAAAGCTCTTTATATATAGCAGGTGTTTCAACTAAATTCAAAAAGAAAATTTGTTCTGAACTACACCTAACAGAGGGAACCTTGCCTTTCAAGTACCTAGGAGTTGCCCTATCTACAAGAAAACTCACAATATCACAATGTATGCCCCTAGTGGAAAAGATAGTGGACAGAATCAGAAGCTGGACATCCAAACTCTTATCTTATGCTGGTAGAATGCAACTCATCAAAGTGTCATGTTTGAAATGCAAACTTACTGGGCCCATATATTCCTCATTCCAAAAAAAAATCATAAAACTAGTTAACGGAATTTGCAGGAATTATCTGTGGACTGGTAGTCATGAAACTAGTCATAGGAACCCAATTGCATGGGAAACACTGTGTAAACCAAAGGCAGCAGGAGGTTTGAACATTATCTCCTATGAAAGGTGGAATAAAGCAGCTCTGCCAAAGCTTCTCTAGGCCTTAATGGCAAAGAAAGACAAACTCTTGATCAAATGGATCCACTGTCACTACATAAAGAAGATAGACATTAATACCTAAACAAGCTAGCTGGCTCGTTAGGAAATTGATTGGAGCAAGGGAATGGTGGGCAAATGATGGAACATGAATTCAAACATGTACTCAAAAAGGGCAATTTATCATCAGAAAAGCATACATTCATACCACTCCCAATACCCCAAGGTCTGATGGAAAAACTTAGTGATGGTGAATGGCATGCTCCCAAAACAGAAATACATTTTATGGATGGCACTACATAAGCGATTGGCAACAGTTGACAGATTGGTTAAATGGGGACTTCAAATTAATACATCTTGCATATTATGTGGAAGAGATATTGAAGAAACACATGATCATTTATACTTTGAATGCTTATATTCCAAAGACCTGTGGTAAGGTATGTTACAATGGTTGAAGTATTAAAGAACAATAGGCACATGGGAATCAGAAGTGCAATGGTTATCTGAAAATGTCAAGAGCAGGAATCCCAGAAAAGCCATCCTTGGGGTGGTGTTTGCAACAGTAGTCTACACCATCTGGATGGAAAGAAACAACAGACGGTTTCAACAATTGAGCACAAACGTCCAAGATCGAACAAAGGAGATTACAATTCAAGTGCACTTTGTTGGGATGAAGCACTCTAAATGGAATCTCATTCTGCATACTATGAATAACTATCCCTTGTGCGATTCTTCACAATCGTAACAACTTTCATTTTGTCTGTAATAGAAGCCTAGTTTAACAACAATAGTTGTAGAGTTTATTATTATGATTGTAATTTTGAGAGTTGTTCTAGAGTCCAAATGAACAACTCATGTAATTTTGCCAATGGTTGAAATAAAAATTTTATTTGACCAAAAAAAAAAAGCAAAAGGGGGAGAAAGGAGAAGGACTTCCGTGACAGAAATCTGCAGTGGCTAAATCGAATAAAAAGACTTTTCATGATTGACAACATAGGCCGGGTTGGTTCGGATTTTACAATTACCAAATCAAACCAATTGTGTCGGGTTATTAAATCTAAAAACCAAACCAAACCAATAAAATTTGGATTTTCTTGCTCTCGAATTTTTACGGGTTTCTTGGGTTTTCGGGTTATTCGGGTTTTTTCTAAATTTTTTCCAATAAAATCTTCATAGAACAAAACATATAAATTATGCTCAAAATATTTCTTTAATCATAGTAAGATACAACTGTATAAAGTATTTTCCAAGAAAATAATACAAAATATGAGATGTGTCATGGCATTATCCTAAAGTATTCAACAACGAAGACAATAAAATTGTGCAATATCAATATTGCTAATTAAAAAGGCATAATAAAAATAAATATAATCTAAAAATACTAAGTCATGCTAAATAAGTAGACTAATAAGGGAATATTAATTACCTGACTAAACGCTAAAGAAAAAATAAAAATAGGTTGTGCAGTTATCTAAATTATTGCAAAAAAAAAAGATATTCAATATATTCCCGTTCATAGTATTGAATTTATGTCTTTTGTTAGCATTAATATTGATTTGATTTTGCTTTTAATTTGGATTTTGTTCGCATTGTTTAATTTACTAATGTTAATGGCTATAAAACTTATTGGAACATTCAAAAAGCTCTAAGTCAAACCTTGAAATAATACCTTAAAAGATAAAATAATGAATTTTTTTAAGAAATATTTATAAATTACATCACAATAAGTATATTTATATATTAAATATATCTAAAAGTTCTATATATGTAATGTCGGGTTTTTGGTGTCGATTTGAGTTTCTTTTATTAAAACCATACCAAACCAATTATGGTCGGGGTTTTTTATTCTAACACCAAACCAAATCAAACCAAACCATGGTCGGATTTTTTTTTCTCGCTTTGACCCGGATTATCGGGTTGGTGCGATTTGTTGGTTTCCTTTGTACACCCCTAATTGACATTTATATTAAACCATAATCATATATCATAAATTAGTAATAATTAGCATAAAGTACATGTTAACTAACTTGGATTAGGTGATAAAAGTTTATCTAAGAAGCGCAAATCATGTATGTATTAAATATTTACGGACGTGATATTTTGTCCATGAGAGAACGGTGACGTAAATCACTATGGCTATGCAGTGAAAAATGCCTGCGTCTTATTAAGATAATAGTTCTTGTTCTTTTTATTAATTATCAGCAATATTATTTCAACTAAAAGTTTAAATATATTTGTCTTACATGTCAAATTTATTAGTACTTAATTCTCATACATATATATATATGTATATAAAATCTAAACCAGTGAAACTAAATTAACGCTCCCTTTCTAATCAGTCACAGTGTTTAGCTTTGAGAATATGGTCTGTTTTAGTTTTTGTGTGCTTGAATTTCATTTTGGGGAAATCGTTAAAACACAGGAAAAAATATAAAATATGTTGGAGCAAACAAAAATCAATTATTTGTCACAAAACATACCTCTGACAAATCGAAAAATAAACAAACTTATTTGTCATATATATTATAAATATTCATTTCTTATTAGGTAGGTATGAAACATGCCATTTGGTACACTTTGATTATTACGTAGCTTAAATGCATATAATTAGGATTCCTTTGACTTCCACAATTAGGTGTTAAAACAATTGCACGATAAAATAGAACAAAGATCCTTACTTGCAAAAAATGGCAACATCCAAATTTGATTTATATTCAGCATTTAATCAACAACAACAACAACAACTACCCAGTATACTTCCACCAGGTGGGGTCTGGGGAAGGTAATATGTAGACAGCCTTACCCCTACCCAAAAGGGCAGAGAGCCTGCTTCCAAGCGACCCTCGGCGCATATTCAGCATTTAATCAACTAAACTTTATTGCCATGGCCGACTCTAACGTTATTTCACTGTCCTAAAAAGTTTGGGCAAAAGGTGGCCACTTAATTAGGGTGAGGCAAGTGACAGCTCCTCTTTTGTTCCGTCAATAAAAAGTGAAATGGAAGGAGTATTATAAAGTAAGGATGTACGTAGGAGGAGTTAGTTCAAATATTTATAATTATTAACTTAAATTAATTGTGTCGGAATGTTAAATTTAAAAATCATGCTAAACTAATAAATCGGATTTTTTTTACTTTCGAGTTTTTGGATTATTCAGGTTTTCTCGGATTTTTTCTGATAAAATCTTCGTAAAACAATATATATATATATATATATATATATATATATATATATATATATATATATATATATATATATATATATATATATATATATATATATATATATATATATATATATATATATATATATATATATATATATATATATATATATATATATTGTACTCAAAATATTTCTGTAATCCTAGTAAGACATAACTATATAAAGCAATTTTCAAGAAAATATATGAAATATGTCGTGGCATTATCCTAAAATATTCAACAATAAAGACAATAAAATTATATAATATAAATATTGCTAAGTAAAAAGTCATAATAAATATAAACATAATCTAAAAGTACTAAGTCATGCTAAAATAAGTAGACTAATAAGGGGTATTAATTACATGACTAAACGCTAAAAAATAGATTATACATCTTTATCTAAATTATTACAAAACAAAAAATAGATATTCAATACATTTCTATTCGTAATATTGAATTGAATGTCTTTTGCTAGCATTAGTGTTGATTTAATTTTGGTTAGCATTTGGGCTTTTGCTAGCATTATCTAATTTATTATGTTAATGGCTATAAAACTTAGTGGAATATTCAAAAGTTATAAATTCAATTTTGAAAATTCAAACGTGGACCTACGTTGCATATAAAAGGGTCACGGAATCTCATTAGCCTCGATAAAAAATTTATATATATGTGTTATATATGTCCGCACTTATATACATGATCCCTTAATATTTTAATTGTGCCCCTAGACACAATGAGATGGACGGAAAAAGTGGTTGTGTTGGGCGCTCAAATTTTGGATGTTCCGCGTTCGTTAACGTCTATTTAGTTCGTTGAATATAACGTACTTGCTTTATACTTAATAACAAATGGTTTATTTTTTTAATTATTTTTTTTAATTCAATTATAATTTAGTTCTAACTTCTAATATATAATATTTAATTAATTTTTCTCTTTCACATTCATCCCTTAAAGTTAAAAGTTTTAAATTATAATTTATCACTTCATAAATAGATAAATATAAATCTGTATGCCATTGCATTCTTCATTATTTACATTGACTCCAACCCGGCAACAGAAACTAAGAGTTTTAAACTCTTCTTTATATTTTTACTATTAATATATCCTTAATCTTGTTAAGAATAGAACTCTAATTAGGGTAAATATCTATCTTATAGAAGAGTTTTACTTTGAGGCTAAGTCATTTATCTTCCTATAAATAGAGGGGTCTTACTCCATTGTAAATTATCCCAAAAATATCAATAAGAATTCTCCTCTCCCTACCTTGCTCTGCAATATTGTTCTTGTTCTTGTATTATTTTATAACACGTTATCAGCACGAGACTCTACAATCCAATAAAGAAGCTCTTTTAGTTAACAATTACCTTATTTAATAAGAGGAAGTTTTAGATATACTAGACAATACAGTGATTTGTCCATTTAATTACTGCATCTCTATAAGACGCATTATTCCACAATCAGATATTTCACTGATTCCCAATCCCATGTTTGCAGACTTTAAAATTTTCAACATGCAAGTTACGGTTTTGTTTGACAATGAAATCATTGTTCAACTTAATTTTCTTTCAAAATTGCTTATTGATTTAACTATTCAACGACTAAACAAAGAAGTTACGTGCTGTAAGTACCCATCTGTGTGTGAGTATGTTTATCGTAAGTTTAACTTACCAATGTATCAAAAGCTTTTGCATTCTTGGTTTGCTGTATTAGACATGTTTGCTTACATAGTGATATGATGCTTTATTTCTTTAAGCTCATAATATCATGATTTTATTACATCGTTTTGCAAGTAGGAAAAGAAAGAATTAGGTGGGTTATTTCATGTGTAGACAAATAAGAATATCTGCTATCAAAGCATTTGAGACAAGGGGATGCCCAGGGCTACACTTGAAGACCAGACTTTTGGTAGGTCAAAAGCTAGAGTCTCTAACCATCACGGTACATTATCTTCTTATACGAGTTTGCCGGCTGGTTTACCACGCTGACCTTCTTTGCACGTTCAAACACAGAATATAGTTGTAAGAAATTAAGGTTCAATCCTTATCCTTCTCTTATTTATTGGGTTAATGGTAGTGTTAAGAATGATATTAGCCTTATATTTAATTATGTTTGTTTATTGTTTGAGATTTGTGAATCAGTACTACTTTGTGTAAAATAAATAACTCTTCCGCTTCAAGATGATGAACTCCGCTTCAGGTATGTTTCTTATGACGACTATATGTAAAATTATCATGTTCATGATCCTGGTATGAATTATAGTTTACGCTAATATGTGGTATCCGAGCATGATATTTTGAACTGGAAATCTTCCTTTACTAGTACAAGTGAAATCACCGTGGCTTTAGTTAAGAACAGTTTTCAGCGAAACTATAAGAACATATTTATTTTCTCATGATGTGTAAATAAGTAGAATTGAGAATTCAATCTCTAAGCCAACGAGATTAGAAAATCTTTGACCAATGATTTGCATTCGTTCAACACCTGTTAGCCCATCATGAATTTAAAATCAAAGTTCTTTGAATCTAAGATATATTAATCTACTTGATTCCTAGTTTATCAATTTCAAGGAAAATATGAGTACCAGAATTTAATTTTTGTGTGGTGGTGACTTATTGTTTGTTTACATGGTGATCATATCGTCCCTTATTTATTAACCATATCAGTTTCGGCCTAGATTGTTTGTAATACATTATTGTTTATGTTATGAAATATTATACTTTGTAGTGGATGTCTATAACTCCTAAAGAAGTTACTCCCACTACTCTTCTCCATTATGTAGATAATCCCCACTACTTCTCACCATTATTGTTGTAACTCCCATACCTTCATAATTTACCCATGATCTTACTCCATGATCTCAAATACTTAATGACATAATTATGCAATTCTTTTGGTATACCTCTATATTGTACTATAAATAGAGGATGAAAACTCATTTTGTAATACACTTGGATACATGAATCAGTACTTAAGGCATGGCTATGTATATTATTTTAAATTATTTGTTTAATTGATTCATGTACCATACATACGATATTCAAAGAGAAGAAATATTTCTCTCATTTAAGTATGTGTAAGGCAGATGTTACTACAATTTCTGGTAGTAGTAAATTGATTGAAGGCTCCGGAAGAGCAACTATAACTCTGCCTAAAGGAACAATATTTATCATAGAGAATGCAATGTTCTCCTCCAAGTCCAAGAGAGACTTGTTGAGTTTTAAAGATATCAGTCAAAATGGATATCATATTGAGACAATAGATGAGAATAATCTTGAATACCTCATTTACTCATGAAAACGAGGCTGCCCACTTCGGTTTGGGGTCACGCCATTTTGCATGCAGCAATGCTAGTTCGTCTCAGACCGACGAATTATCACAAATATTCCGCGTTGCAATTAGTTTTTGGTCATGAACCTAATATATCCCATTTAAGAATTTTTGGATGCGCACTATATGTGCCTATAGCACCGCCATATCACACCAAAATGGGTCTGCAAAGAAGGTTAGGAATATATGTTGGGTTTGAATCGCCCTCCATTATTCGCTACCTCGAAACATTGACAGGGGATTTGTTCACTGCACGATTTGCAGACTGTCAATTCGATGAGACACTTTCCCAAAATTAGGGGGACAAGTTGGTGAAACCAAACGGGAAATTTTGTGGAAAAATCCATCATTATCTCATCTTGATCCACATACCTCTATTTGTGAAAAAGATGTGCAAAAGATTATTCATTTGCAAAGAATAGCAAATCAAATGCCAGACGCATTTACGGATTTGAAAAGGATAACAAAATTACATATCCTCGTAGAGAATGTGATAGCAGTATGTGATAAGTCTGAAAGAAGACAAAATTATTACCGTGAATGTATCAATGTATATCGACATGGCAATAGACGAAATTATAATCGTCATCATTGTGATAATGAGAATAATAAAGATTCTCAAAATAATCTTTCACTTTATGAAAGTAATATTTGACATGAGATTTTATATAGCATATACAGATGATTATGATCCATTCATGGTGTGAATGTGACAACATATGATTTATGAATACATATTCATTCTTGGAAGAATATGAACGTGCTAGTGGTAGTGAATATACCACATCACCTCTAGAAGGAGGTTTGAGATGATATATGAAAATAATGTCATTATTATGGCATGAATGATCATTGGTCACGTACCTATTGTACGCCAAAATATTTTGGAAATATGATTATTAAAGGACAACGATAATACAAGAAACATATCTTGCATATAATTTTGACCATGACCATAATGGTATAACTTTCTCTTTAAAGGAGATATTCACCACATGGATGTTGATGAATTTGTGGTAGTACAAAATTAAATGAGAGCTCTAGAAGAGCCAATTATTACTATGTTGGAGAAACACAATTGATTACCAATAAGGTATTGTGTTGTAGTAAGTCTCAAAGAAACTTATTCAGTTTCCAAAGTATATGTGAAAGTGGTTGATTATATTGAGACTATAAATAAAGGAAAGATTTGATATCTTTTATTACTACAACTTGTAGCGGGATAATTTGTATATGAAAAGCTACCCGCTTCATTCTCCAGTTTGTACTACACAAACAAAAGAATGCCACAATAAAGTGGATATTTATTGGTATAAAAACCCATATCATAATAAACTTGAAGTTTATTGATAATTGCACATGTCATGGTGTAAATTTGAATAAATTTTGATAATTTATTCAGTTGGCATTCGGGTTAGCCATATCAATTTAAGTATGATGTGCAATAAAAGAGAATTCACATGGGTAAATATTAAAGAACTAGAAAGTTCTTTACGAATTCTCTTGTATTTCTTGTTCTCATTAATTAATTGACCAACTAAAGAGTTCGGGTTGAATCCTATAAATTCTGGAAATATCAAAGGTGAATATGGGCCCATTCACCTGCCATCTATACCACATATGATGCATCTATGATATGGTTACATGTGCGATTATTATTAACCTGCAACCTGGCCGGTGCTTGCGAGGTAAATTGCTCAGTAATCTAATTTCGAGCATAATTTCCAGATTTTCTATTCAAGATAGTTCATCTTGATAAGTTGGTTTACATCATAGTTGGTTTAGCAAAATAATTTATTGAGTGCCTCCATTTAATAGTTAAATTATTGCTTATGAGAACAAAGTTATCTATATCAATTTGATATACGCTATACACGAGAGTATATTATATTCTCCCCTCACAAGTGGTTCAAGGTCAGGAACCAAATAATTTCATCTTATTATTATTAATGTGCTGTGTATATTAACATGATAATGCACAAAGATGATTTCCCAGAGTTGAGGAAACAAGTTAGTTTTCCTAACATGAGGGGGAGACATGATAAACACTTGAGAAAAGGTTACATGGGATGAATTATCATTTGTACATATAGATCCTCGAATATCATAATATGAACCTGAAGTTCATAAAAGGATAATTCAATTGCAACATATTGCAAAGCATGCCATACGCATTTGCTGACCCAAAGAAAGTAACTATATTCTCACTGCAAATGCTCATATTAAGTCCTAGAAGGACAAAGTCTTTGATACGCTTAAAGCATATAGACAAATCGGTTTCAAAAAGAACTTCTTAATAAAGAAGATGAGCAAATGATCAAAGTGATCATAATGAGGAGGCAAGTGATCTAGAAGATCACATGACATAACACTTCATAAAATCTCATGAGAGATTCAGGTACCTGAATGTATGAATGAAGAGATCTCCATGTTATGTCTTTATGAAAATTTACTGGAACCGATATAAAATGTTCGTCGACGACATCTATGATAGCGCTAAATATCGATGAGGATCTTAAGTTTGTCGAATACAAACAAAAATATTGGCCAAATGGAAGAGATACAATTCAAGTAGAATTGATTCCATATGAAAGACATGTAATTTTGGACATGTAGTTCGAATACTTGAAAGTATAAAGTCAATGGTATGTGTAATCAGTTTTCGATATCTTATTTGTTTAGCATGACATGAAAACTTGATATGCATATAAAGTCTATTATATGACTTATATGACTTAACTTATATGACAACCCATGAAGGATTTAAGTTGCTTGAAGAATCTACAATTCTTGATCTTGAGGTACCACTTCCTTAATGCAATTTATGCACAAATATATCTTGCTATAACTATGATAATGTGATGGCGAGGATATCTCTATGGAAATATTGAAGAGCCATTCCACGATATTTGTGAAGACATTATATATCTATCACGAGTTATGATTTCAAGGTGCAAATATTCATTATAGTTAATATGGCTGATTTATTTATCAAATCTCTACTAACGATCTCTTGAAGCTAGTGCACAAGATTGGGATGCGAAGACTCAAGGATGTGAATTGATGCTCTCTTCAGGGGGAGTTAATGCGCGTTGCACTCTTTTTCCCTTACAAGGTTTTTGTCTCACTGGGTTTTCCTTGCAAGGTTTTTAACGAGGCAACCAATAGGCGCATTTCTAAATATGTGTACTCTTTTTCCTTTTCTAGAATTTTTTTCCCATTGGGTTTTATTTCAGTTAAGGTTTTAACGAGGCACATTATTTATTGAGTAGACATTCAAGGGGGAGTGTTAAGAATAGAACTCTAATTAGGGTGAATGTCTATCTTATAGAAGAGTTTTACTTTGAGGCTAAGTCATTTATCTTCCTATAAATAGAGGGGTCTTACTCCATTGTAAATTATCCCAAAAATATCAATAAGAATTCTCCTCTCCCTACCTTGCTCTGCAATATTGTTCTTGTTCTTGTATTTTTTTATAACAAATCTTGATTTTTTTAAAATTTGAATACTTTTTTGATTTTTGACCCATTTTTTTAAATTAAAACGACTATAAAATTTAAAGTGCCAACCATACGTAATCAAATATTTTCCCTTCCCATAACACCCAATTTGCGAAGAAATCTCTTTTTGTTCGAGATTGTTTTTAGAACTTCTTTTTGTTTATATATGAATGATAAGTCATATAATCATTAAATTTTTAAAGAGTTGCACGCGGAATTTTATTGCTTATGATTAGCACAAAGTGGTGCCTCCGTTGTGCTCAAATCATAGGTCCGCATCTGCTTGAAATAATACCTTAAAAGATAAAATGATGAAATTTCTTAAGAAATATTTATAATTATATCACAATAAGTATATTTATATATTAAATATATCTAAAAATTTTATATATGTATTGTCGGGTTGGTTTGGTTTTGATTTGATTTTCTTTAGTTAGAACCAAACCAATTATGATCAGATTTTTTTAACATCAAACCAAATCAAATTATACAAATCGAATTTTTTTCTCCAATTAACTCGGATTACAGAGTTTATGTGATTTGTCGATTTCGTTTGCACATCTATGCTAAAAGGGACAGAAATTGCATATCTACAAATTTTTTGAACATTAGTAAGTAAAAATAAGCAAAACGGAAATAAACGATTATCTTGTTTATTTCTCGTCTAGTCAAATCAAACAACTGGAAGCTAGTTTATATCACCAATCTCTGGCCAATAATATTATTATAAAAATATAATGTTATACAATAGTAGAATTTTCTTTTAAAAAATGACACGGTTATCTAAGCTGTTTAGAATTTAAGGAAAAACGTTTCTACACCTATAACTATAAGACAAGCTAAGCTAACTAAAGTGGATAAGTTAGAATATTTTGACTCTTTTCATAAATGACTTGTATCTATTTGTATATATAGTTATACAACGACAACAAATGCTCTTAGAGAGGCTAGAACGCAATTATACATACATAATGAAAGTTAAAGTTATACACATTGAAGTTCTGAAGTTAAGATTTTGTTTAAATGTTGTTAATCTAACGTATAGTTCTTATTTTCAACCAAAACTATTATTTTGAATAACCTACGATACATGAATTCCTCAACATAATGCATTTTCCCGGCACTAGTTGACTTAGTTTGGAAAATTAGTCAACTTTTCTTTTGTTGTGTTAGAAAAATAAGAGCACATGTGATACAATTGTGTAACACCCAAGGGTATTTTTGAATTTAACTCTTAGCAGAGAACATCAATGATTAATTTTGAGAAGTGTAGGGCTGTATTTTTTAACCTCTTGCGCATAAAAACATGTGTGTTACTAATATATTGTTAATTTCCTACTTAAAACTTTACAATATTAATATACTAATTGGTTAATCTTTTGTTTCTAGCACAAAAAGATACTCATATAATTTATAGGGTATTTATCCATTATTATGTGAAACTAAAATATGTGTGATACCAATTACTTGAATAAGAGCACATGAAATAATGGCGGAGAAACCGACAATGGCTAGGAAACTCACTTACTCCACTGAAGCTCAGAAACATAAAATGGCAGAGAAACCGACAATGGCGGAGGTAGTCAAAAGCAATCGGACTCAAAAGCAGAGCATGCAATTGAAGTTCTACCCTCCGCTGATGAAGGTTGGTGTCAAAATTGCTAAGTTGAACCCTAAGGAGATAGAGAGTCAGAACCAGAAATGGAGGTATGCCCTAATTGGTTATGTCTTGGGAGGTAATCCGTCTTTTAAGGAAATGCTGAAGTATGTTTATGGCGTTTGGAATGAGGTTACAACGCCTACTCTGTTGCTTCACGATGATGGGTATTTCATCTTCAAATTTGAGTCTATGGAGGAGAATAACTTAATCATGCAACAAGGGCCATACGCTTTCAACGGTAGGCATATGATTCTGAAGGAATGGGACTCTAACTTTCAGATTAAAAACGAGTCGATGAGAATTGTCCCAATTTGGGTCAATTTCCCTGGACTACCGATTCAATGTTGGTCTGAGGAGAACCTAGGCAGAATTGCAAGCTTACTGGGTAAGCCCCTATGCACTGACATGCTAACTACTGAGTGTGAGAGAATCTCCTATGCGAGAGTTCTTGTGGAAGTTGATATCACTCAACCTCTGCCTGAGGATATCCACATAGAGATTCCAGATAGGAAAGCATGGATACAAAGTGTAGAGTATGAATGGAAACCAACATTCTGCCTTGAATGCAACTCATTTGGACACAAAAATGGTGACTGTCAACAGGGGAAACAACAGACTGTATAAGTTCAGAGACAGAGAAGGGGGAAAAAGAAGGTAACCCGAGTACAATGGTAACCAAAAGCTGCTCCTGAGGAGATAGTTGAAGGGCAACAGAATGACAAACAAGCTGAGAACCCTGCTGTAGAAAGGAACAACAAAGGCAAACAGGTGGAAGCTGTTCAAGGCCCTAAGGACAAAAATCAAACCAAAATGACCAACTATGCTGAGGTACCCAGGAGGAATACTTTTGCAGTACTCACCATAGTAGAACCCCTTGATGAGAACCAACAGCAGGGAGAATGCAGCCTAGAGCCAGTTGATCCAGGAGGTACCACATCCACTGTTTCCCTATGATAATTGCAACCTGGAACATTAGAGGACTAAACAAGTCCTTCAAGCAAAGAGAATTAATCATATTCCTGAGGACTAATAGAATTGATATGATAGCCTGCCTAGAAACTAGGGTGAAACAGCAGAATTCAATGGCAATATACAAGGGAGATGACTGGACTGTAGGGAATAACTATGTGCATGCTCCTAATGGCAGAATATGAATTTTGTGGAAAGAAGTAAATGTTCAAGTGGCAATACTGGAGAGCACTGATCAATCAATTCATTGTCATGTGAAAGACATAAACTCAACCTTTACTAGCTATATCACCTTTTTCTATGGTCTACACACTACCCAACAAAGAGCACCATTATGGAGGAACTTGAGAGATGTCCAGCAAACTGGGCCCTGGCTTATAGTGGGGGATTTCAACAGTCCACTGGGGGTTGAGGATAGGATAAATGGTCAGCCAGTGCATCCTTCTAAGATTGTTGATTTCCAGGGGTGTATTGATGACATAGGAGTGGGGCAGCTTACCAAAATGGGCAGTTCATTTTCATGGAGTAATAAAAGGGATGCTGATGACAGAATATATAGCCACATTGACTAGGCTTTTGGTAATGCTCAGTGGTTCAATTTGTACACAGTAGTGGAAGCAATATATATGTTACCTGGGGTTTCAGATCATACTCCTATATGATAGATACTGATATTGTCAAAATTAGAGTTAAAAGACCATATAGGCTGCTACTAAACGTTATGCAACAAAATGAATACAAGGAAACCGTTCAAAGAGTGTGGGGTCAACAAATTCAAGGCCACACTATGTATTCTATTTGGAGCAAACTGAGGAAAATTGAACAAGAGACCAGAACTATTCATCAGGAGCATTCATTTGTGGACACAAAGCTGCAACAACTGAGAGAAGGTCTGAGGGTAGTCCAAAGCAAACTGAATGAAGACTATTTCAATGAAGCAGTGATTGCAGCAGAGAAGAACCTATTACAGAACAGTGAAAAATGGGAAGGTATTCAAGAACAAACACTGAGGCAGAAGTCAAGAGCAAACTGTATTTAATTGGGTGACATCAATACAAAATACTTCCATGCGTATATGAAGTCCAGACAAGCTAGGAACAGGGTGAGTAGCATACTCAATGACAACCATATGAGAACCACTGACCCACATCAGATTCAACATGAGTTCATTCAATTTTTTCAACAGCTTCTAGGCACAGCAGCAGACCAGCTCCCTGGGATAGATATCAATGTGGCTAGGGATGGGCCATGTCTATCATTAAACCAACAACAACAACTATTAGCTCCAGTAACAAAGGAAGAAATCAGTCAGATAGTTCACAATCTGCCCAATGACAAGGCTCCTGGGATAGATGGATACCCTGCAGAGTTCTTCAAATAGTTATGGCCTATAGTGGGTGAAGAGGTTACAAAGGCAGTGCACCAGTTTTTTCAAAATGGGAAGTTACTGAAAGAAGTTAACTGCACCACTGTTACATTGATCCCGAAAGTGAAGAATCCCAACTATGTCAAGGAATACAGGCCTATTGCATGTTGCTAAACACTGTACAAAGTCATTGCAAAAATTCTTACAAACAGGCTGAAAATAGTGGTGGACTATCTGGTTGGGCAGGCACAATCAACCTTCATTGAGGGGAGAAACATTCTGGACAATGTCATTATGGCCCATGAATTAATTAGAGTTTATTCCTAGAAAGCTTTATCTCCCAGATGCATAATCAAAGTGGATATCAGAAAAGCATATGATTCTGTTGAATGGAGATTTCTGAGAGCAGTGCTGCTGGAGTTTGGTGTACCATACAGAATGGTCACCTTAATCATGGAGTGTGTTTCTACAGCAAGTTTCTCCTTGCTAATTAATGGAGGCCTTACCAGCAAATTTGCAGCAAGGAAGGGGGCTAAGACAGGGAGACCCAATGTCTCCACATCTGTTTGTCTTAGTCATGGAATACCTCAACAGAACTCTACAAGAACCCAGACTTCAGTTTCCATTCCAAGTGTTCCAAATTGCAACTTACTCATATCTGTTTTGCAGATGACCTCCTGATGTGCTGTACAGGAGATGAAACTTCCCTGAGGCTCTTACTGAAAGAGTTTGACAATTTCTCCCAGATGTCTGGGTTGCAAGACAATCTGGAGAAAAGCTCCCTGTACATAGCTGGGGTATCACAGGAAATCAAAGATAGGCTACTTGCAGAATTTCATCTAGCAGAAGGACAGCTCCCATTCAAATAGCTGGGAGTTCCCTTGTCAACAAGGAAGATTACAATTGCACAATGCTTACCCTTGGTGGACAAGATCAGATGCTGGTCAACCAAGACATTATCCTATGCCGGAAGACTCCAATTGATCAAGAGTGTCCTATTTGAGATGCAAACATACTGGGCACATGTATTCGTACTTCCAAAGAAAATCATCAAGCTAGTGGAAAGTATCTGCAGGAATTACTTATGGACAGGGAAACATGAGGCAAGTCACAGGGCACCCATAGCTTGGGACACAGTCTGTAAGCCAGAGGCAGCTGATGGCTTAAATGTTATTTGCTTTCAAAAGTGGAACAAAGCAACACTGTCAAAGCTGTTATGGGCACTAATGCAAAACAAAGGATAAACTATAGATCAAATGGATCCACTGCCATTATATAAAAAGGAAGGAGGTGACTAACATGGAAGTACCAAAGCAGGCTAGCACGTTGGTAAGGAAAATATTTGGAGCTAGGGGCTGGTGGGCACATGACTGGGAAGCAATGCAATCTTGCTGCCAGAAGGGAAGCTATAGCATCAAAAGTGCATACAGGTATTCCATTCCACAGTTCACCAAAGTGCCCTGGAAAAAGCTGGTGATGGTGCCAGGTATTCTGCCGAAACAGAAATTCATACAATGGATGACATTGCATCGACGCTTGGCAACAGTAGACATGCTAGAAAAATGGTGTATACACACGGACCAGGCCTGTTCTTTATGTGACAGTGGCAACACAGAGACTCATGACCACCTTTTCTTTGAATGTCTTTACTCACAATCACTGTGACAAGGTTTACTAAGGTGGCTGAACTTCAATAGAATGATACACAACTGGGAGCATGAAATCCAATGGCTCTCTGACAGAGTCAATAATAAGAACCCAAGGAAAACCATCCTAGGAGTGGTATTCGCCGCAGTTGTATATAATATCTGGATGGAAAGGAATGAAAGACGATTCAGACAGTTGAGCATGGATGCTAAGATTAGAGCAAGACTGATTGCACTCCAGGTGCACATCACTGGAAGGAAGATGAACAAATGGCAGCCTACTTTACAATACTAAAACTGTTACCCGCTATGTAATACTTGAATATAGCCACAGTTTTGTAGATTAAAAGTTAGTTTAACAGCCTTCGGGTTGTATAGTGGATAGTTGATCAATTTTGAGAGGTGTTCTATTGTCCCAAAGAACACGTGATGTACATTATATTGGTTGAAATACAAATTTTCTTTTGACCAAAAAAAGAAATAATAAAAATATCAGTAAAAGAAGATCCCATTTTTTAGTAAATAAAAATAGAAGGCTTTCATATAAAAATAGAAATTATGAAAATATTCTTAATTTTTTATATTTTTTCTGCACAAAAAACGTATAAGTAAATTATCAGTGAAGTTGCTAAAGAAAAATAAAAGGAAAAATGTGTACGCAACACGTGGCATCAATGTAACTGCACAATCTATTATAATTGACTTCTCGACAGGTAAAACTACTAAAGAAACAATCTCCGTTAATAAAAATAGATAAATAATTAAATACCTACCATGAAAAGATAAAGAAAAATAAAAGGAAAAATGAGAAAACACGTAGTAATAGAAGTGGACCACCTGTCAATTAATTAAAGGGTTACCCGTGAGTGAACCCGACAACTTTGGCGTTAATAACCATATCCTTCCTCTCTCTCTCTCTCTCTCCATCTCCTGTGTTTTTGTTTCAGAAATTCAATTCCAATTCAATTCAAATTCTCAGTTATTTCACACTTTTTCTCTTTCTCTCTGTACTCTCACTCTTTCATCTGCAGCAACTGCACTTAACCAGATGCTTTGTGTCATATCCAAATACACTACAGGTCCCCCCATGCTTCTGTGGTCCAATCCTTCTTTGTAATTTCCTGATATAAACTCTTTACCTTTTTATGTCTGTTTCCACCAATAATCCACCCAGAACTGGTGGTGACGCTGGACAAAGCGGCGGCGATGATGACGATAACGACGCCGGTGCCGGTGTTAGTGGTAGGTGTAGGGAGATGGATGATTCAGAAGAGGAAAATGATCAAAGTAAGAAGATTAAGGGGAAAACGGTATCTTGTTTTCGGTTTAGGAAGGTTAAAAGGACGTTTTTGAGGAGGAAACAGAAAGGGGTTTCTGTTAATTCGGAGAGGAGAAGGGAATTATACGGAGGAGGAGGATGTTATTTGTGCTTGAAGAAACCGCAGACTTCTGATTCAGGAGGTGAGTCACAGACGAGTGATCCTAATAGCCCCACGTTTACTTATGAGATGCTTCGAGTTTTTATTGAAAAGAATGATTTTTATTCTCAAGAATGCAATCCCCATTTGGATGTAGTAGAATCTATGTATTGCTCTATTCAAAATGATAAATGAACTGTGATATCAGAAATATTGGATGTTAAAGTTTATAATTTGATTCCCCTGTGCTGCATTATGGTTGGGGTGATAGAACTTAGAGCTCTTGTAGTTCTTGATTTGGTTGCCTCATTTACCGGCCAAAATTTGGACTCTGAGGGGTGAAGTAATTCCATAGTTGTATTTTATGTTTCTAGTTTCTGGTGTATGATTCTCATTTTGTGGAGTTGAAAATCATTTCTATCAGATTGAGAAGATAGCTAGTAATAATTTGGAATTGCAAACCAAAGGAAAGGGAGTTTGTGGATAAGATTTTTTACTTTTAGGGCATTTCCCAATTTGGAAGAGAACTTTTTCAGAAAATGGGGCATATTGAATTTAAATTTGAAAAAGATTGAAGAGAAGCCAGAGAAACCGTCCTCCAATTGCTCTAAGGTGGATGGAAACTCGAGCACAAGGTATAGAACTTGATGGAATGAGAATATTCCTTATGCAAATGAATGACATTTTGCAGTAATCTCCTTTTGTAGCAACAATAATCTTGTAATGTTATACTTCAATTGCATTCTTCATTCAATTTTTTGAGCCATAATTTGTATAGAGTACCGGCCACAGTTCACATTGTATATGAAGGTGGAAATATTGCATATCCGTGAATAATGTGATTGAGTTTGATGTTATACTTTCCTTTGAGAAACTCCACCAGCCCTATCTTCTGTTATCTCATCTTTTGTTTGTCTCTACTTGATAAGATGACAAGATTGAGCTTGCTTAAACTTGAAAAACACACTGATGGATTTAAATACCTATCATGGTGAAGCCAAATATTAGGCCTTAGGGCTCCCCGAGTGATCACAGTGCCTTGTTTTAGAGCTGTAACCTATTACGATGCAAAGTATATCTAAAGTTTATAAATTTGACGATAAATATGGACTTTTCTATGCCATATAAGACAGAATTCTGAATAACTTGGTGTTGGGACCTTGGGGTGAAAAGATCTTTCTTTTTTTCTTTAACGCTTCATGGGACCATTACCTTCTCAAACAAGAGTTAGAATTGACAATTTCTCTGTGTAACTTACCTGATTTGATGCTGATCTCTCCCAGGAATCTGTCAAAATTCTTGTGCATTCCTTCTTCTCTGTGTTTTGGTATCAGCGAATATACTGGGTTTAGTATGTTTAGAGCAACCACTGCATTGTGCTTAAATATTAAGAAAATTTGGCAACCCCATGCTCAGTGTTCTAAAGTTGACAGATAACATATCTGAGCTTAGAGGTAAAATAGCTTATCGGGAAGGATGGCCTTTGCCTTATTTTTTGTATGATAATAAAGCAAATAAACTTAAGATGAGAAACAGGAAAGACAACGAGTTGCGGGTGATACTTAGCTTGAAGGACAGTACTTGTAACAAATAATACGGATATCTCACTCAAATTTCCTTAATTTTGTTTCAATGCGAACTATATGATTTCCCATCTAATTTCATCTCCACTTTATTGTCCATTGTGGCTAATGTAAGAGGTTTATTACTTTGTGCGTTTACGAGTAAATATCCTGGTATTGCAATTGCCAAGTTAATCTTGTTATTCCTCAAATTTGTCCCTGGATAGTTCTGAAATACCTTTAGTTTCAGCTTGTCGTTTGATAGTATATATGGCGAGCCTGTTACAGGGCTTTGGGGAAACAACTGTTTCCTCTATATATTTCATAATGGATGTGCGCGCATTTCAGCTATCCATCCTTGGGAGCCTTGTAATGAAGCCATTGTGACAGACGGTCATTGAGTCATTAAAGAGACTGCCCAACCGGAGGTGTTTGAAGTTTGAGAAAAGACGTTCTTAACAAGATTCAGAGTTTTTGAATCATTTCCTCTTTTTCAAGAGAAGTATGTTTTCAGTCTCTCTCTTCTTCCCCGTGTGCTATTCCGTAGTCCATGGAGGGTGGAGGGATTGGAAAAGTTGCATTCAGTATTATCCCCAAGTTGCCTGTCACTGAATGTGAAAAGCAGAAAGAATAAGATGCTCTAACATATAGATTGTGGCTGTGCAAGCATAAAGGTCTTTTGAATGGAACCTAGTTTGCAAAGATGCCTTGAATCAAATTCAGAATTAGATGCAATTGAGGCCTTGTGTTCATTTTACTTCTACTAAGCTTAGATCAATTGTCTTGCGTATCAACAACAACAACCATCCAGTGGGGTCTGGGGAGGGTAGTTTATATGCATCCTTACCCCTACCTTGGAAGGGCAGAAACACTGTTTTTGATAGACCATCGGCTAAAAAAGGTGAGAGAAGCCCTGGTAGCAAATAATAGCAAAACAATTAGAAAATTAAATCGGGAATAGCAACAGATAATATGAAAAGAGTACTGATAACACGTAGTAGTAAGATAACATACTTAGAAAACTAATTCCAAGACAGCAGACGAGACATGTTAAATTTTGTGCTTATAGCGCGAATTCACTCACATGATTGATTCGCATTCTGTTAAAGCTAGTTAATGATTAAAGCTAGCTAAGTTGATGTGAATGAGAAATGGAGGGAAGAAGACAATAGAAGGAAAATGAAGTTTCAAAGCAAAGTTCCTTTGAAAAGGAGCTTTGTACCACATTGGTGGTAGAAAGGGAAAGTTATGTGCTTATATTAGAAAGCACTTCTTCTAGCTCTTAAAGGGTTAAGAAGAGGGACTCCCCTCGCGCCGTCGTCGTCGCTCGGCTCGGCTTCGGCTTCGGCTTCGGCTTCGGCTTCGGATTTGGTCAAATGATTTGATTGATAATCTTTTTGGACCAAATTTATTTAAAATTCAATCTTCATTTTCTGAAATTATTTTTAATTCCCGCGGGAAAAATATTAATTTGTTAACTGTAAACTTCCCAACGTTCTTATTTTTCAGAAAAAGGCATGGCCTTTCCCGAACAGGCACCAAGCCTTTCCGAACAGTCACAATTCGAGGCTATATAAACTGAGGCAATGCCTCATTTTCGAGTACTGGAAAAAAAATAAATTATTCGTGCATTAAAAATTCTGCATTCTTTTCTGCAAACTGAAACATATCGAGTCATAGTGTGATTTCGTTCCCGAATTTGAGTTCGTCGAAGTCGTAGGCGTTTGAGGTACCGCCACTCCTACGACAGGTATATCCGTTATATCCTGGGAGGAGATAATCCACAACCTCGGGTACAGTGAGGGGGTTAAATTCCTTAAGGACACACAGTGAATTCTGTGGTCTCGGATTTCTTCATTTCTGTGATTTTTTTTTTTTGTGTCTCTTCTTCTTACTGGTTTCCAGTTTCTCGTTGCTTTGAACACGGACAATCGATAACATGCTTAAGGAATTTATATTATTATTTCCGAGTTCATCTGCTGTTGATTAAAACGTTACAGAACGATACAACAGTACAGAAAAAAAAAATTCTTACATAAAACAGTGACTACATACAGTTTTTCCTAACATAAAATTGTGACTGTCCAGAAAATAAAAGAAACTTGTAATTTTGTTGTTTGCATGTAACGAACTTGTATGTTGTTTGGAGACTAAATCTTCGGATTTTCTACTCCGGTTGAGATTAAAGTTTTCAGAACTTTCTACTCATTTGGGTACTTGATTTGAAGATATAAAAACTTCATCAAGTATACTACATACAGTTTATTACATTCTATTTGAAGTTTGTTTTAATTCTGTTTGTGTAAATTTGATTCGGTTTGAAGAAATAAAATCTTCACCGATTATTAAAGTGTTATGTTATTTCCTACGACAGAAATGGGAGACCAAACTCCAAATTTGAATGCTACTGCTACTGTTACTGCCACACCAGCCCCCGTGGTTGGTTCTACGAGCAATGCTGCGTCCTCCAGTCGTACTGCACCAGCACCGGCTCCGGCAGAGAAGCCCGGAAAATTCACCGGGATTGATTTCAAACGATGGAAACAAAAGATGTTCTTCTATCTAACTACTTTAAGCCTTCAAAAGTTTATTAAGGAGGATATTCCGGTTCCACCGGAATCAACACCTGAAAATGAACGATTTGTTGTAATTGAGGCGTGGAAGCACTCAGATTTTTTGTGCAAGAATTACATTCTTAGCGGACTGGAGGATGATCTTTACAACGTCTATAGTAATGTGGGAACATCAAAAGAACTATGGGATGCGTTGGAAAAGAAATATAAAACAGAAGATGCTGGCTTAAAGAAGTTTATCGCTGCCAAGTTTTTGGACTACAAAATGGTAGATGACAAGTCTGTTGTCACTCAAGTTCAAGAGTTGCAGGTTATCATCCATGATCTCCTCGCTGAAGGTATAAATTTAATTAATGCCTTTGTCAAAAGTATTCAGTGCCCCGTCACTTACATGTTGTTTGTTGTAGGTTTGGTGATTAGTGGGGTGTTTCAAGTTGCGGCAGTGATAGAGAAGTTGCCTCCTTCATGGAAGGACTTCAAAAATTACTTGAAATATAAGCGAAAGGAGATGACATTGGAAGATCTCATCGTCCGGTTGAGAATCGAGGAAGATAACAAGGCAGCGGAGAAAAAGGCAAATGGGAGATCAACCATAGGGGGAGCACATATAGTTGAAACTGCCCCAACTAATATGAAAAAGAGGAAAAAGGCATCGGGACCAAGGAACTATCCCAACAAGAAGAAATTCAAGGGAAACTGCCATAATTGTGGAAAAATCGGACACAAAGCTGCAGACTGTCGTGCTCCGAAAAAGGAAAAGAAGAAGGGTCAGGCTAATATGGTTGAAACAAACGAGGAGGTTGATGACTTGTGCGCTATGTTGTCCGAGTGCAACCTAGTGGGAAGTCCGAAAGAGTGGTGGATTGACTCTGGCGCCACTCGCCACATTTGTGCTGTTAGAGAAGCCTTTGCTTCATATGCTCCCGCCGGGCCCGACGAAACAATATATATGGGAAATTCTGCAACGGCCAAGATTGAAGGTTATGGAAAGATACTGCTGAAGATGACCTCTGGCAAGGTGGTGACTCTCAACAACGTCTGTCATGTTCCTGAAATTAGGAAAAATCTTGTATCTACCGGACTTCTAGTGAAGAACGGTTTTAAATGTGTTTATGTTTCTGACAAGGTTGTAATAAGTAAGAACGAAATGTACATAGGAAAAGGCTACCTCACAGAGGGCCTTTTCAAACTGAATGTAATGGTTGTTGCTAATAATAATAAAGTTTCTGCTTCGTCTTACTTGCTTGAGTCAAATGATTTATGGCATTCACGTTTAGGACATGTCAATTATAGAACCTTGCGAAAAATGATTAGTTTGGAAGTATTGCCTAAGTTTGAATGCAATCAATCAAAATGTCAAATCTGTGTTGAATCTAAGTATGCTAAACATCCTTATAAGTCAGTTGAAAGGAATTCAAGTCCTTTAGACTTAATCCATACAGATATTTGTGACATGAAGTCAATTCCATCTCGCGGTGGAAAGAAGTATTTCATAACTTTTATTGACGATAGTACGCGGTATTGCTACGTTTATTTACTTAATAGTAAAGATGAAGCAATTGAAGCGTTCAGGCAATACAAAACTGAAGTTGAGACTCAACTTAACAAAAAGATTAAAATGATAAGGAGTGATAGGGGCGGTGAATATGAATCTCCTTTTGAACAAATATGTTTGGAATATGGCATTATTCATCAAACAACTGCTCCTTACTCGCCACAATCAAACGGAATTGCGGAAAGAAAAAATAGAACACTGAAAGAAATGATGAATGCCCTGTTAATAAGTTCTGGTTTACCCCAGAACTTGTGGGGGAAGCCATTCTAACAGCTAGCCGAATACTCAATCGAGTGCCCCATAGCAAAACAAAATCTATTCCATACGAAAAGTGGAAAGGAAGGAAGCCCAATTTGGAATACTTCAAAGTGTGGGGGTGTTTGGCCAAGGTGCAAGTTCCTAAACCCAAAAGGGTAAAAATAGGACCTAAAACCGTTGATTGTGTTTTCATAGGATATGCCACAAATAGTAAGGCATATAGATTTCTGGTTCACAAATCAGAAAATCCCGACATTCAGGTGAATACGGTAATTGAATCAGATAATGCTGACTTCTTTGAAACCATATATCCGTATAAAAAGGAATGTGCGTCGTCTAGCAAAGAATCTAAACGACCTCGGGAAGAAATAAAGGAAAACATTCCTGATGAGGAAAATCCAAGACGTAGCAAACGTCAAAGGACGACTACTTCCTTTGGACCAGAATTTTTAACATTTTTGTTGGAAAATGAGCCTCGAACGTTCAACGAAGCTACGTCTTCATCGGAAGCTCAATTTTGGAAAGAGGCAATCAATAGTGAGATAGAATCCATATTGAACAACCATACTTGGGAATTGGTTGATCTTCCTCCAGGGAATAAACCTTTTGGTTCCAAATGGATTTTCAAGCGGAAAATGAAAGCTGATGGCACTATTGAAAAATATAAGGCAAGACTAGTTGTTAAAGGGTTTAGACAACGAGAAGGTCTTGATTACTTTGATACATACTCGCCGGTAACGAGGATTACATCTATTCGGGTGTTAGTAGCATTAGCCGCCGTGTACGGTCTTGAAATCCATCAAATGGATGTGAAAACAGCCTTCTTAAATGGAGAGTTGGAGGAAGAAATTTACATGGAACAACCCGAAGGGTTTGTAGTTCCAGGGAAAGAGAAGAAGGTATGTAGACTTGTTAAGTCTCTTTATGGACTAAAACAAGCACCAAAACAGTGGCATGCAAAATTTGACCATACGATGCTGTCAAATGGATTCAAGATAAATGAATGTGATAAATGTGTCTACATTAAGAACACTCCGAACCACGTCGTCATTGTTTGTTTATACGTGGATGATATGTTAATAATGAGTAACAACATTGCTAACATAAATGCTACTAAGCGCATGCTTGCTAGTAAGTTTGATATGAAAGACTTAGGAGTTGCCGATTTAATTCTGGGAATTAAAATCCATAAGACTCCTCAAGGTCTAGCATTGTCTCAATCTCATTATATTGAAAAAGTACTTGAAAAGTTCAAGTATTTGGACTTTAAAGCTGCAAAGACGCCAATTGATATGAACCTTGCTCTTGCAAAGAATAAAGGTGAAAGTCATTCTCAATTGGATTATGCCAGAGTGTTGGGAAGTTTGATGTATATTATGAACTGTACGCGACCTGATATTGCGTGTGCTATAAGTAAACTAAGTCGCTACACGAGTAATCCCGACCAAAATCATTGGCTGGCAATGAAACGAGTTTTGGGGTATTTGAAACATACTCAAAACTTTGTTTTGCATTATAACAGGTATCCTGCAGTTATTGAAGGATACAGTGATGCAAATTGGATCACCGGTTCAACTGAAACTAAATCCACAAGTGGATACGTTTTTACTATAGGTGGAGGAGCAGTGTCTTGGAAGTCATCCAAACAGACATGTATTGCCCGCTCTACAATGGAATCTGAGTTCATAGCTCTAGACAAAGCCGGTGAAGAAGCTGAATGGCTCCGGAATTTCTTAGAAGATATTCCATTTTGGCCCAAACCGTTGGCTCCTATATGCATACATTGCGATAGCCAAGCGGCAATAGGAAGAGCCGGGAACGTTATGTACAACAGAAAGTCTCGTCACATACGACGAAGACATAATACCGTTAGACAACTACTCTCTAGTGGAATTATCACAATTGACTATGTTAAGTCAAGAGATAATGTGTCGGATCCACTAACTAAAGGCCTAACTAGAGAAGTGGTTGAAAGATCATCGAGGGGAATGGGACTATGGCCGAGGACAAGTCATCGTGGCGGTAACTCTACCTAGAAGACATGAGATCCCAAGATCTAGGTTCAAAGAGATCAAACAAAGTCATTGATGACGGTTCAACATTGTCACAATAACTTTTTGGTCCATTCTCGTGATGAGACAATGTTCAGTACCAGGATAAAGCATTAAGGCTTTTTAATGGTTTCTAAGTTTGATACGGGGTATATCAAATAGTGTATCTACGGGATGACACATTTAGGAATCACCTATGTAAGTGTGAAGTGTAAGCCGCTTCAAGGAGAACTCTGTAAGGCCAGCTCTCTACGCACTTATGAACCAGGAAGTGTTCATGGCTGAAACGAACAAAACAATGAGAACCAAAAACGGTTAAAGGGTTAATTGTGTGACATGTGGTTGTCTAGGTATACACCAAAGCTCGACGGTTCAAAGATATCAAATCTACCGATTGACCGAGTATATCCGACATATGCTCACTACGGAAAGTTCAAAGAGAAATCTACTTATCCAGATGCAATTAATCCTTGCTTACGAATCACACAGTTTTTTTTTCATGCATGGTTTTCATCATATAGCCATTCCCCATTCATGTGGGGGATTGTTAAAGCTAGTTAATGATTAAAGCTAGCTAAGTTGATGTGAATGAGAAATGGAGGGAAGAAGACAATAGAAGGAAAATGAAGTTTCAAAGCAAAGTTCCTTTGAAAAGGAGCTTTGTACCACATTGGTGGTAGAAAGGGAAAGTTATGTGCTTATATTAGAAAGCACTTCTTCTAGCTCTTAAAGGGTTAAGAAGAGGGACTCCCCTCGCGCCGTCGTCGTCGCTCGGCTCGGCTTCGGCTTTGGATTTGGATTTGGTCAAATGATCTGATTGATTGATAATCTTTTTGGACCAAATTTATTTAAAATTCAATCTTCATTTTCTGAAATTATTTTTAATTCCCGCGGGAAAAATATTAATTTGTTAACTGTAAACTTCCCAACGTTCTTATTTTTCAGAAAAAGGCATGGCCTTTCCCGAACAGGCACCAAGCCTTTCCGAACAGTCACAATTCGAGGCTATATAAACTGAGGCAATGCCTCATTTTCGAGTACTGGAAAAAAAAAATTATTCGTGCATTAAAAATTCTGCATTCTTTTCTGCAAACTGAAACATATCGAGTCATAGTGTGATTTCGTTCCCGAATTTGAGTTCGTCGAAGTCGTAGGCGTTTGAGGTACCGCCACTCCTACGACAGGTATATCCGTTATATCCTGGGAGGAAATAATCCACAACCTCGGGTACAGTGAGGGGGTTAAATTCCTTAAGGACACACAGTGAATTCTGTGGTCTCGGATTTCTTCATTTCTGTGATTTTTTTTTTTTTTTTGTGTCTCTTCTTCTTACTGGTTTCCAGTTTCTCGTTGCTTTGAACACGGACAATCGATAACACATTCTACTGCTGTTCATCTGGTGTTATACTATGTTTAGTCGTCCTTTCCTGTTAACAATTTCCTCTGTGTTATAAACGAATTCCTAATCCACAGGTGCTGCCTGAGATCTGTATGCAGCCATCCATTTGCTTAGACATGAATTATAACGTTTAAATGGCCTGGCGGCTGGCACAAGAAAGAACACATACGAACTAGTACGTTACTTGTTAGGTTACTTGGAGAAGCAGTGAAGACTAGGGGTGTGTTTGGTATAATGGAAGAAGTTTTCGGTGAAAAATGTTTTCCAAGAAAATATTTTCTTAGAAAACAAGTAATATTCTTATTTATTTTTCGGTGTTTGGTACGTAAATTAAGGAAAATAACTTCTCAGGAGTATTCATAAATAATTTAGATACAATAAACATGAAGCCATAAGCTTTAGAACCAACAACCTTCCGAAATTGCAAAAATTTATAAATTTCCGAACCGTTAAACCTTCGAACCTGTAAACTTTATAAATTCGGAACCTGCAAACTTTTAAACACATAAACCTCTGAACTCATAATTTTGGACTTGTAATATTTTAAACCTGTAAATCGAAAAATGAAAAAAATTAAAATTGAAAATATATGAAAATATAGTAGTTTTTTGGGGAGGGGGGGGGGGTCGTGCAGAAAAATAAAAGTTTAAAACAAAGTTTTTAATGATACAATGAGATAGCATTGGATATCTAGGATTAAGTTTAAGACTAAGTTTATTTTATATATGTTTGGTTGACGGGGTAAATCCGCTCCAGTCGTCCACCTCAATTGTAGAGGGAAATTCACCAAGCGAGCTAGCTTCAACTTCGGGCCAAGCTTTTTCGTACTTGCTTTTGAGTTTTTTTCTTTTTTTTTTAAATTATTATTAGTATTTGAAGAGATTTTTATACCGTACTGGTAAATATTGATGTTTGGGGATCCTTTAATTTTTAATTTTTGCTTGTGCTAACAAGTCAACATGGACAAATCATCACTAATTCCTCAACAGCCGATTGCAAAGGAAATAACATAGATATTGAATATGTTAATGAACGATCAACTGATATATATATATGGCGCTGAAGGTGCACTAGATGATTTCTGTAACAACATCATCCCTGCCACAGTAATTCAAATGCTACATAAGTTTTTTAGCTTCTTGTCTAATCTTTTGGTTTATATTTTCAAAACCTTATCTTGTACATGGATTTTTTTAATGTAAAGTATCAAATTCTAATTATGTCTTGATGTATTTTGTTACTTGTATTACAAGTATTGAAGATCTATTTGGACTAGTCAATTATATGCATTTCAATTTCTTCTATTTTCATGCCATTTTCACTAATTCAAAGATCTAATTATTTCTTAAAAAGTATTTTATTGTAATTAACTTTAAAACAAAAAAAGTTATATTTTCAATGTTAAATGTAGTTAGAGGTGAATGTATTTCATAATTTTGAAAACCACATAAAAGTATTGATTTGTTATCTGATGCAAAAGATGAATAATGTTAGATGAAATTTATTAATTTCTGTATGATTATCTGGTATTTTGAATAATATGTTTTAAAAAACGTATAATGATCCATCATAATTAAAGGTCGATTTTGATATTTTTAAAGTATATAATAATTCATTTTATTTGATCTTAATTTATAACCGAGGGATATAAAACCGTCAAGTAGGCCGGGACATCATGTTAATGGACCGGCTAGGCTTTCTTTTTCTGGACCAATTCTAACCGGCTCGATGCGTTATCACCTTTAGGAAGATACTATGCATGGGCCCAAATAACACTATCACATAAAAATGTAAAAAATGCGCGGAGCGTCATATTTGGTTGCTCCCATTTAATCTATATTTTTTTTAAATTTTTTTTTTAACTTGTACCTACTTTTAAAATGGAATTTTTACCTAGCTATACTATATTAGAAACTTATTTACCGATGTTCTCTATGTTTTGTGATTTTTAATAAGTACCTAGGTATTTTACTAATTATGTAAATTGCTCCTTAAAAGGCTCTTACATCATTATTAGTGTCTTCAATTAAGGGGTCCAATTATATTCTTTCTTTCTTTTTTCCCTCTCCTCTTCTCTCTCCTTTTTTTTTACAACAAAATCCCTTAATCTGCTCATAATTTCCATCTTCTCTCTTCCTACCATTACCGATAGCTTTATATTATTATGTCATCGATTGCATCGTTCTTCTGCTGGGAGATTGAACAACACTGA